>CM077230.1:33373791-33751291 GCA_039654775.1 Spinibarbus caldwelli | reverse complement strand
GGGTTGAAGTGACCCCACTAATGTGATATTTACCCCCAGAACATGATCGGGCTAGTTTTGAGAAGCAATTTGGTGGATTTTGTTGTGAAAACCTGGCAACCTAGTATTGTTCTTTTGTGCATGCGGGTCAGTTAAGAATCATGATTCTGTTCACACTGGAAATCTGATATTGGCCACATTTAAAACAACAATGTGAGAAGCTATAAAACAAAAAAATCGGATCTGAGCAAAAATCGGAATTGAGCGCTAAGGCTCACAAGTGTGAACGTGTCCTATGCCAACTCATTCCAATGTATATAAAACTATTTTATTACTTAAGCAGGATTCTAAACTATTTAGACATGTCTTAAATTTTGATAACAGGGTTGCAAAAATTGTTAACATAAAATCAGTATTTTGTGAAGGTTAAGCACCTCCTTTCATACGCATTTGCAAACATAACAGACACAGCTCTGGTTATTCAACATGGTTTCATGTATTTTTAAATAATGATGAAACTAGTAGTCAGAAACTCAGTCTGAGGTTATAATTCGTTGGTTCAAGTAACTAAATCGACAGTATCTTAAATGGTGGGTCACTGACAAAAGTATAAATCTACTATCCTGACATATTTTTGTACCAAACTGCATTACAAGGTAGAAAAACGCTCATCACACAGAACAGAAAAGATGACTCAAGCACACACAACTGCAACAATCAGCATTCTCCTATTCTGCTCACAAATTTCAACCCGGTCTCATGAAATTGCATATCAATAGCATGAGTTTGTTTCGATTTGGCGTACTGTTTATACGCAAAAACTGACTTTGGCGTGCATATGAAATGCAATGGGTAGGATCAGGGTTCTGGGGTAGATGCGTATCATATGTACGCCAACATATTTTGTATCATATGCACGCGAAAACTGCATATTATATGCACGCCAAACACGTGTGTATCACAGTGGTTTTCAAACTTGTTCCTCAGGACCCACAGCTCTGCATATTTTGCATGTCTCCCTAATTTACACACCTGATTCAGATCATCAGCTCATTAGGAAAGAGCTCCATGAACTCAAATGAGTGTGTCAGATAAAGGAGACATGCAAAATGTGCAGAGCAGTGGGTCCTGAGGAACAGGATTGAAAACCAGTGGCGTATCATATGCACGCCAAAGTCAATCGTTGCGTATCAGTATCACGAATTTCTGTTTTTATTTGGCGTACTATTTATACGCATTTTCATGAGACCATGAGTTTGTATTAACCAAAGACAGAACGGCAGGTTTCGATGATATTTTTCAGTCTTCACCATTAAAATGAGTATAAATAAAAAGGCAGAAACCTGCGGCTTTCATCGCACTGTGCTCATTTAAAAATGACCTTTAACTGACTTCAATTAACGACAAATCTACATGCTACAAAATCAATTTTAACTGCCGATGCATTTGAGGAAAAACAACGGAAAGTGCTCAGAAGTGAGAGAACAGCAGTTTGCAACAACAGAATGGCCAAATAATGCTGGCGGTTTACAGCAAGCAGGCTGATAATTAGCATCAATCCTGCGGCTTTTTCTTTAGAAACATCTGGGAACATATTTAGAGGATGATCAAATGTTAACAAAGCAACCGGGTCCAGGACTTTAAGAGTATCGCCACAAAATTTCAAGTTACAAGCTCGACTGTACAAGTAGAATTCTGGTGTTTGACAGTACATTCATTAAATGCTTCTTGTACCTCAACAACGGCGTGACATTTATAAACTACGAAGTCCTTCAAGTTTCATGCTGCAAAGCAAAAAATATGTTCTTTACAAAAAGAAACCTGATAGAAACACGTAATCTGTGTTATGGCTGTATTATAAATGAAATTTAAAATAAAATACGTTTAAAAAAAAAAAAAATATCCACACGCTTGTGAGGTTTTGAATCTTTGTGGTTGCCAGAAACAGAAAAATGTCTCCATTGCTTGAGGATCTTCCGTTCGTTTCTCTGAGAGGTCGTCGCAGGCTTCGTTAAATTCAAGGTCGAGGACGCTGGGAAAAGGCATATCTGAGCCGCCGATGTACTGTGAAGAGGTAAACGCGACCTGAAGAACTCGACAGGAATGATTGGATAGGCTCAAATATTGGGAACGTCCAGCTTTGCCTGACCAGAACTTTGGGTTTCTTTGTCTTGTTGCGAAGTCCTTTCCCTCCTGTTGTGTTCGTCATCCAGACACCAGTCTACGAGTTTGGAGTCTATGTGGCTTTGTCTTGGTTTAGACAGTCAGACAGTCTGCAGTCACACAGCTCTCTGTAGATCCTCTTGCGGACGCATGGCATGTCCTCTTGAGTGAACAGCAGCGGCTTCATGAACGCCAGGCACTTGCAGTACTGCCAAATGAAAAAGATGCTCAGTTTTATCATCTTAGTCCACTTTATTGTATTGCAGGTATTAGTTATGGCCACAATAACCACAATCTTATATCATGATATGAGTCATTTTATTACAGATATATAAATAAAGTATAACATTAGCTTCTTATTAATCTTGATTTTTCATCTGAACATCGAAATTTGTGGGATTTGCTTTATCTTAATAGTGATTCATTTTTTTTGTCATTGTTCAGTGGAAATTAATTTTGGATATCTTTGTTCATGTGATTTTGTATAATTTTTTAAATTAATTTATTATACCATTGCTTTTCCCACTGATAGTCATAATTATGGTGGATAAGTGGAAAAAGTTATGTGACTACATCATAAATGTATTAATTGAATTCAATATCAAAGCGGCAAGTTATGTTACTCAGCAACCATTAACAGCTAATGCATAGAACAACAAATCAGATAAAGTTTCGATGCAACGGAAGTAGCGACAAATCTTTTCTTTTGTAATCTGTTTTCTTTTGTAAATAAATACGTTATATGATTAGTTCTGTCTATGCATTGGTTGTTTGTCTCGTTTTCACTGGCAAGTCCACTTACGACTTTTCGATTAAACATTACGAGTTCAAAACATTAAAAAATACATTTAAAAAACCTATGCAGGGATGAAATCTTCTCAATAAAATCTAGATTGTGTGTTTAGAAAATATAAATGGTGAATTTTTATTTCATGATTATTTAAAAAAAACAAAAACAAGTTTTTCCTCATTTTTTGACAACAGCACGAAAATTTTGTCAAATTTTCACATTTGATTTGTCCGTTTAGACCGTTTTTATACAGTCTATGGTTTAGACCAATGCATAAAATGCAATCAAGTTGCCACTAAGTTTTATGTAACAGCATTGGTCCTGAACATGTAACCAAAAGTGTGAATCTTACTAGTTGGCCAGTTTTCAGAAAAGCAATTATAACACCTCTGTAAAAAAACCAAAAAACCAAAACAAAACAGCATTTAGATGTTCGCGTCATTCAAACTGAAATGTTCACACTGAACATTTGTCTTGGTGTGAACAGGCCTTTAGCTTGTTTACGAGACATATTTCTTGCCCAGTTCTGCCCACTTACAGCCATGAATATATCTAGGTATTTTTAGCAAAATCTAAAGCACCACTGCACTGTGTATCATCAATCCACCCAACCCTACTACACACTAACATTTCTTACCTCCAAGACAAAAACCCCACAGTCATTGTCGTTCTTCTGCTGCGGAATGGTCCTGTTGACGACCATCTTCCAGCCCTTCTGAAAGACGGCTTGTTTCTTCTCTTTCGCTTCTGCCAGGATGTATTTCATGATGTTCTGTGGATGAGAGTCACACGTCAGGTCTCTGTGAGGATTTCAGTCTGAACCACCCTTCAAAAACACTCACATCCACAGCGAACTTGAACAGGATGCCCTGGGAGTCGTAGAAGTTGATGCTTTGCTTGGAGACGTCCACAGTTATGAGCGACCAGTGGATCTCCAGGTGGAGAGGAATCAGGATCAGTGTCTTAGAAAACAGATCAACCTGAGCAAATATGGACAGACAGAAGACATTAGGCACTTTGCATAATTTGGAATTTACATAATTCATCGTGCCTCTATTCCTTAAAATAACAGTAATGAGACACAAATTCCATATTCTTTAGAAAGAAAACAATTAAACAAAATATAAGAAGAATTTTGAAAAATGTCTGTCTCTTTTTTTCCTTTTACAACGGAAGTCAATGAGCTTCAATGTTGTTTGATTCCCAATGTTCTTCAAACTATCATCTTATGTGTTTCCACAGCACAAAAAAGTCATACAGGTTTGGAATGTTGTATTTGGAAATTATATTTTTGGGGGAATTAATGCTTTAATCACCTCCTTTACTGAGCATTTGTTGAAAAGAACAAAAAGTTGACTTAGGAAAGACAAACATTTTACAGGAGACGTATTATCACGCAATAAACAAAAATACGAGATGCAAGCTTTTTGCATCTGTGTGTGATGATTGCATGCCGTGACATTCACCTTTTTGGTCCATCGTCTCACTCCTTCATAACCTTTTGCTACAAACTGTCGGTAAAAAAAACTGTTGAAGAAGTGAACCTAGAAAATGACAAGGCGTCAGAAATTATGAGAGGAAATAATGCAACACTGATTAATTCGCAAGATAAGAGCCATAACACTGATTTCCAAATGCAAATTATTTTTTTTTAAACATACAGAAACCAAGTATGATTATTATATTTGTATGATTATTATTATGCCAGTAATGCATAGCCTCTAGAAAACATACCTACTACTGTATATTAAATAACTATAATTATCAGAGCTATTTACTGTTGTTCTGCAAATTTTCCTGGGCAAATGTTCTAGTGATTTAATTAGTATTCTTGCGATCAGGAATTTCTCACGAGGGCGAAAGATTCCCCCAAAACAGGTTTAAGTTGGTCACACAAATATGCTTTGCTCACCAACAGAAAGCTGCTTTGTTTGAAAGTGTGTACTATGTGAGCTGAGCTTTATATTTTGCTACACTACACATGTTTGCCCCCAAAATATTGATTATTTAACTAAACACAGCTTTTGACTGACAATAAATTTAAGCAATATCACACACTCAGCTCTTCTGAATCTCAGTACAGCTGTGATTTGGTCTGATTTTTGCCGTTCCAGTGGATGCCATTAATGCTTTTACTGTACCTTATGATTTGTAGCTTCCATGATCAGCTCTCCATACATGTTAATCACCTGTAAAAACACATACATCAAATCCTGCATGACTTCAGTGTACATGTATAAACTGCTTATAAACATGGATTTCAAAGAGGCCTACCTGATCATTGACCCAGTTTTGGTCATCAAGTGTTGAAAGGTCATCTAAGGTCAAAGTGTGCTTGTTGTAGGTCACTTGGAAGAAATGCATAGGAGCACAGGCCAGACCAGCCCTGTACTTGGCCACTTCTTTTGTTATCAGCTTCATCCTGTAGCAGAATATACAGAATACGAAGTGAAATTAGGGCACCTTATGGTATTTTCCACAAATTGTGTACAAACTGGTGTTCCATTGCTTTTCTAAAAGCAATGGAAAAACAAATACCATTTTGTGGGGATTGTGAATGAACAGCATTCTCTCTGCCTTCGATACCATGACTGAGGTGCCCTTGAGCAAGGCACCGAACCCCCAATTGCTCCCCGGGCGCTGGAGCAATGGCTGCCCACTGCTCCGGGTGTGTGTTCACGGTGTGTGTGTGCGTGTGTTCACTATTCACTGCTGTGTGTGTGCACTTGGATGGGTTAAATGCAGAGCACCAATTTCGAGTATGGGTCACCATACTTGACAATACGTCACGACTTTCACTTTCTTTGAAATGTTAGTGGTTTATCTAACATATCTAATGTAATCCAGCATGAGAGATGGCTAGTTTTAAACACATCAAATCACCTTTTCCAAACTGTTTTCTGCATTTGTCAAGTTTAACCATATAATCCTGTTACCGAAGTCACATGAAAAAAAAAAATGGTAACACTTTATTTTAAGGTGTCCTTATTACACGTTACATATATATATCCTTATTACACGTTACATATAATTATATTATGCATAATTACATGCAACCCTAAACCAAACCCTAATCCGAACCCTAACCATATAGTAAGTACTTGTAGTTAATTAATATTACTCAGTCCTTAAATGTATAATTACACTGTAACAAGGACACCTTAAAATAAAGTTTAACCGATAATTGTTACAAAATTGTTACAAAATTTAGTGATCAGTATGATTTTTATATTTTTTAAAGAAGTGTCTTCTGCTCACCAATACTAGTGCTGCCAAACGATTAATCTTTGTTTAATCTTTGTCGATTAATTTTTGTTTACATAATGTGTGTACTGTGTATATTTTTCATGTATATATAAATACACACACATGGATGCATATATTTCAGAAAGATTTGTTTATATATTAAATATATTTTTATATAATATAAATTATATGAATATATATACATGTAAATATTTTCAAAATGTATACTGTATGTGTGTGTATTCATATATATACACATAATAAATGTACACAGTACACACACATTTATTATGTAAACAAAAACTTTTATTTTGGATGCAATTACTTGGGATTAATTGTTTGACAGCACTAAAACATACAGAAAAAAATGGTAATATTGTGAAATATTATTCCAATTTAAAATACAATTAAAAAAAAATTGTAAAAATAATTTATTTCTGTGATCAAAGCTAAATTTTCAGCATCATTACTCCAGTCTTCAGTGTCACATGATCCTTCAGAAATCATTCTAATATGATGATTTACTGCTCAAGACACATTTCTGATTATTATTAGTGTTGAAAACTGAATGTTTAGGTATTCTTGCAATCAGGAATTTCTAATGGGGGCGGAAGATTTCCCCACAGGTTCAAGCTGGCCACACAAATTTGCTTTGTTGACCAACAGAAAGCTACTGAAAACTAAATATTTTTGTGGAAACATTTTGTGATACATTTTTTCATATTCTCTGATGAACAGAAAGTTTAAAAGTACAGCATTTACTTGCAATAGATTTTAGTGAACAATGTAAATGTCTTTACTGACACTTTTGATCAGTTGAAGGTGTCCTTGCTGAATACAAATCATTTTTGACTTACTGACCCTAAACATTTGAGTGGTAGTGTAGGTTATTTACAAAAAAAAAACAAAAAAAACAAAAACAAAGTCCAGCAACCTTCAATCCAAATACATGCACAATGTGTTTGACCTTCTGAGGTCTTTCTGAAGGTGATGTTCCTCCTGTCACCGATGAAAAGAACATCAGATATTATTTCCAAAAAAAATTAAATCCCACATTTTTGGTAACGTTTTTTTGCAAAGACTTGCAAACCTTAGTCAAAACTAGTGCTGTCAAACGATTAATCGCATCCAAAATAAAAGTTTTTGTTTACATAATATATCTGTGTGCACTGTGTATATTTATTATGTATATATAAATACATTTACATTACATTTAGTCATTTTTCAGACACTTTTATCCAAAGCGACTTACAATTGGGGATATACACACACATACAGTATATATTTTGATATATAATATTTACATGTATTTACATGCAACATGTATATTCATATAATTCATATGATTTATAAATTTATTTAATATATAAACTATTGCTGTCAAATGATTAATTGCGATTAATCGCATCCAAAATAAAAGTTTTTGTATGTATGTATACTGTGTATATTATATATATATCACCATATATTATATATATTATATATATCATGTATTATATATTATATATTATGTATATTATATATATATAATATACATAATATATATATATATATATATATGATATATATATAATATACATTATGATATATTATATCATAATGTATATTATATATATAATATACATTATATATATATATCATCACCATATTCTTATATTTTTTATTATATATAAATATTTAATATATAAACAACATATTTTTCTTAAATATATACTGCATGTGTGTGTATTTATATATATATATATATATATATATATATATATATATATATACACACACACATAAATATACACAGTACGCACACATATTCTGTAAACAAAAACTTTTTTTGAATGTGATTAATCCCGATTAATCGTTTGACAGCACTAATCAAAACACATAAAATGTGACATTTAGTTTGACCTTCAGAGGTCTTTTTGACGGTTAAGGCCCCGATATACTTCAAACGAAGTTCGTTTTCGTTCTTCGTTTAGGGGCAAAAAGAAGTTCTAAAAGGCTGAGCGACGGTATACTGTTTCCGAACATTCCGACACCCCCGCGCTGCTGGAGGCAGGTGTAGATTAATGTAAACATGTGTCGCGACGCTTGTCAAAGAAAATCGCACGTCAAAGAAGGTGGAGTTTCAGAACAAACCCACCGATTGCGTAATCGCCACGGACCAATGGTAGCACAAAGGTGTTTAGGAGCCAAAACGAACTCCCCCAGAAAGTTCGCTTTGGTGAGCTGAATTGAACTGCCAAAACGAACTCAAAACAAACTTCGTTTCGGCCTGATTTTGTTTCGAAATGACGTCATATCAGTTCGTTCTTCGATTTCGTTTGAAGTAAATCGGGGCCTTTATGTTCCTCCTTTCACTGATGAAAAAGAACATCAACTAGACATGATTTTGTGCCATACTTGTAGAAAAACATGATTCAGTGGGGATTAAACTTGCCTGTCATTTAGATCAGACTGAAACATCTTATTTAGGTGATCGAGGACGTCGCTATCACTCAACGGAGTGAAGCTTCCGTATTTCCCATAGAACTGCTCGAGGAATTCTGGAAGATAAAAGCATATTCATTAACAAACAAAAGAAAAAAGACATCAGAAGCTTTCGAATTCATCCAAACACTACCATGAATGCACTCGATGATGCCCTCAGTGGTGAATTCAGCCGGAGGCAGTGCAGACGGCTGTCCCTTCTCCTCCGCGGGGTCGCTCCTGTTCTCCTCAGCGAGGGGTTTGCAGTAGTGATGGTCACAGGAAGCCTTGTTCACACCAGCGCTCAGACCTTGCGGCTCGGTTTCCATCGCATCCGGCTCCGCGTTGATCAGGGAAGAATTGGGGCGTTTCTTCATCAAGTCATTGGGTGTGACAGAAGCCCTCAGCTCTTTGGTGTCGCTGGGATGCGCATGAGCGCTGTTCTCCAAGCCGTTCACCATGACGGTGCTTTCACTCCCTCTCTCAGTCTGGGAAAGCTCTGGCTTCTCTTTAGGAGACGGTGCCTCATCCATCTCAGAAGCGCCGTCCGCTTCTAAAGTCACCACCGAGTCAGCCGCCGTCGAGCTCACCACCTCCTCCTCCGCTGCCACCTCTTCTTCTTGGCTCAGCATCTCTTTCTTCCTGCGGCCGCGTCTCTTGGGCACCTGCTGGTGTCCCGGCGCGTGGGGCTTGCCGTGGGGCCCGCAGCAGTTGCACGTCTTCGGCACACGTTTCCTCCTGGAGCGTCCATTCTCAGGCATCTCGCCCGATTCTGCCCTAACGGAGCTGTTTGCTGCCGGGACCCTCATCGAGAGCTCTACCCCATTCCTCCCGGGAGCCTCTCCACCCGTTTTGTGTTTCTAGCAGGACTCCTCCATCGACACGCAGACGCTGGATCTTGGAAATGGAATTCTGTGGATGTACTTTTCTTATCTGCACTTTGAAAAATGTCTATTAAAGGGAGAGAGAAAGTAAAACAATCTTAGTGATTATAGGTTAAATTTGAAGAAATAGCATTAAAAATAATATTAAAAAAATACACTATATATACACTCTACCAGTCAAAGTTTTTGAACAGGTTTTTAATGCTTTTTTTTTAACATGTCTCTTCTGTTCACCAAGCCTGCATTTATTTGATCCAAAGTACAGCAAAAACAGTAAAATTGTGAATTTTACTATTTAAAATAACTTTTCTATTTGGAGAAAAAAAATAAAAAATAAAAAAAAAATAAAAAAATAAATAAATAATAATAATAATAATAATAATAATTATTATATATATATATATATATATATATATATATATATATATATATATATATATATATATATATATATATTAAACTGTAATTCATTTCTGTGTTCAAAGCTGAATTTTCTGCATCATTACTCCAGTCTTCAGTGTCTCATGATCCTTCAGAAATCACTCTAATATGCTGATTTGCTGCTCAAAAACATTTATTACTATAATTATAATAATAATAATATTATTATTATTGTTGAAAACAGCGGAGTAAAATTTTTTCAGGTTTCTTTGATAAATAGAGAGTTCAGAAGAACAGCATTTATCTGAAATAGAAATCTTTTGTAACATTATAAATGTCTTTATCATCACTTTTAATCAATTTAAAGCATCCTTGCAAAATAAAAGTGTTAATTTCTATAATTTCTTTCCCAAACAAATGATAAAATTACACTGACTCCAAGCTTCTGAATGTTATAGTGTATAATGTTACAAAAGCTTTTTATTTCAGATAAATGCTGATCTTTGGATCTTTCTATTCATCAAAGAATCCTGAAAAAAAATTTAAAATGTTTTAAATATCGATAATAATAATAATAAGAAATGTTTCTTGAGCAATAATATGTTTAAATAAAATGATATGAATAATGATAAAAACTGAAAAATCAGCTTTACCATGGCAGAAATAAATTCTATTTCAAAATATATTCACATAGAAAGCAGTTATTTTAAATAGTAAAACTATTTCACAATATTACTGCTTTTGGATCAAATAAATGCAGGCTTGGTGAGCAGAAGAGACTTCTTTAAAAAACATTAAAACTCTTACTGATCAAAAACTTTTGGCTGGTAAATGTAGACCCACATATGCTTAACGTTAATCATTTTCACATTTTCAACACACACACAAGTAACTTTTGCAAATTTTGCAAACCAAATGTGTCATTGAATATGCTATTTTAAAATGTCTTAGTTATTTTTTATGCCTAAATTATGTTGATTTTGCTTCTCAGACGGCTGCACGTTTTCTGATGAAGAAATGTCAAGTATATTTGTTCTTATTTCTAATAATAGCAATCGCATGGTATTTTGAAAGAGGCCACTATCATACAGAATCATATTCATATAACACTGTATTTATATGGTATCACTATGGTAACTTACATGTTAAAAGCACGGTTTAGTGAGGCTATCATATATTTTGCGACTTTGTCATACACCAGGACATATACTATAATGATTATTATAAACATGCACCATGGTATTTATATGATCCAAGGTACTTCAATGAATAGCAATGTACATGTTTGACGGTATTACTATAGTACTAGTGTAAATCTCCTATTAAATCAGTAAAAATCAACGGATCGCAGACATCATCCGGAAATCAGACTGATTTACTTATGAATATGAGAAAAATATGACTGTGATACTCTGATCGAATATCAAACTGAATGAAAACATGAATACATACAACTGTAAGGCCCTCAGGAGAGCTGAGAGCAAAAATGATCTGAAGGGAGATGTTGATCATCAGCGATTCAGATCAGAAGAGAGCGTTTATTTAACAATAAAACACAAGACAAAACCCACACAAAGAGCGCGGGCGTCTGTGATTTACGGCCTCACCGTGTGTCGGTCTCAGGGACGAGGTGTGCAGGACCTTTGAGGCTGTGAGAATAAATTCCGATCAATATTTCCCTATCAATGATATCGATAAAAGTGAGGGTTATCTGGCGTTGTTATGGTCGCAGACCGAGCGCGGCGCACGTCGATGACGTCACACGCCGTTTTGGCGGCATCTGGCGGAAAGGAGATACTTTTTTAATTTTTTTTTTATTATAAATGCCTCTAATGAAACTATGAAAGGACATGATACTTAAATATTATACTTTTAGTATATATTTTTAGTCTTACCCTTCAAAAGTAACATATACACAAGTTTTCTGTTTTCTAAATATTACAGTTTGATAACAAAAAGCAGTGAGACCAAATTCTGTTTGTGCTGTCCTTCATTTATTTAAGTTGCTGTGTTACTTACAGGAAACGTTCACAGAACTTTGGCTAACATTCTGGAAAATTTCTGAACAAACGTTCTTTCAGTATCGCTAATAGAACGTTCATTCAAAGATAAATGGTTTTTAATAACTTGCCAAAAATGTTATTTATGCATGCTTTATGAAGTATTTTTATGTTTTAGCTTGACGTTTTTTCTATGTTTTTTAAACGTTACAATATGTTTCAAAAGTTTGAAAAATAATAAAATGGAACAATTACTTAATGTTTCCTGTAATGTTCACACAGATAAGAAAATTTTTAATACATAAAAAATGGACATTTTGTATGTTCAGACAACATTCAGAAATATAATTTCATAATTTAATGAAAACATTAGCAAAACGTTCTTAGAACACAGTTTTTATGATCGTGGTGTACCTGAGTCTAAATCTAAGTATATATTCTAAGTCTAAGAATATTATTGATGATATTCAGCTTCTATTCTCTTGACAAACATATACAGTATATTCAGAAACGAAAAGTGTAGCTTCATTTAGCCTAGGCTATATTTATTAGTAATGACATCAAACCATAGATAATACATCAATATTTACAAAAACTGTATGCTGTATTGTACAAAGATGCATCTTTCAAAATCGTTTCATGAAAAGGTTTGCCTAATTAAAGCAGCAGTATCCCAGCTCATTTGTTGTTTGTATGCTGTGAGTGATTTGTGAAGACAGACAGAGAGTTAAAGCAGAGACACGTTGCAGTAAATCAATCTGATCTAGCCTGATATAACTGATACAGTATAAGGCACTGACATATCTCACGATTTGTCATAGAAACTTTAGTCTTACAGTCGTTCTGCTTGAGATTAATGAATTACATTCACAATAAATAAAACCAGACATGCTGTGGTTCAGAAATAACCCTGTTCAAATGACGTTATCTGAGATTAATTCCAGACAGGGTTGATAACCAGGTTAGAGATGTAGGCCTAGTGTTGAAATTTAATATATTACATTACTTGTTCAATCAAAAATATTTATATTAAGCATTATTCATGAAACAGGAGCGGAACGAATTTCTGCGTAAACTGTTCTTAAAATGAACTTTGCTGATCATGAGTTTGATTCTCGAGGAAGAAATATGATCAATATATATATATGATGTATGCATTTCTGGAAAAAATGTGTCTTCTAAATTACTAAAAGAAATGTAAAATAAGGCCAATTTACTCAAATACTATAGTAATTTATAGTAACTATTATAGTGTTTTTGTGAACCATACTATAGTAAAGTACAAATTAATTTGTTGTGGTAATTCTATAGTTGCTGTGGTAATATAAAAACTATAGTAATATAAACAAATTACTTTACCCAATACTGTACTAAGTTTTCTACAACTATAAGGTATATTATACTACAATACACTACAGTTTATTGTAGTAAAAACTAACAGTATTTATTAGTTTATCAGTTCACTATAGTTAATACTACAGTATGCTGTAGCATTCATTAACAAAGTGTTGTAAATACTATCATATATACAGTATAATACACTTTACTATAGTATATTTCAAAAACACTATAGTATTTACTATAAATTACTATAGTATTTTTCATGTGGGGTTTCAGAAGCTTTTAAGACATTCATACTGCTTGTGTTTCATGAATGAGGCCCATTGAGTAAAAGCACATTAAACTTCTGTATGAAAAACAAATGTAAATAAAATAATGTTGCGCATAACTATATGCAACTACGTACTAAATACATCAGTGCTACTCATTTTTACATAAGAAAAGCATAATTTGGTTATTCAACATTCATATATTACAGTACACCGATCTAAAGCCTTCACTTCGGTGTTGTTTTCTCCTGTGATCACGCTGGTCTGCTACGAGTGCTCTCGTCCCATTACACCGACTCCATGACTGCGAACACTGTCTCTCTGATGATGAAGAGTGCTTCACATTTAGTCATTTAACAGACACACCTGTCCAAATGAGGAACAACACAAGCACTGTTTCATATATGAGTAGCTTGATTCCTCACTTCTTTCCTCCATCTGTAAAAAAAATATAATATTATTAGCCATTGCTACAGTGAGCTGCTGCAGAGAATCAGTGAACATCAGCTGGAATTTGGCTGTTACTCAATCAAAGCTCAAAAATCATCTCAAATGCATGATCTCAAAAGACATTATATGGTATTTTTTTTGCTTGAAAGTATGGCTGCTTGTTTCTGCCACATGAGGGAAAAAAGGACATTTTATAAACATTATATAAATGGAAGCAATGTCATATTTATAAGATAAAATGTCAAAATGATTACATACCAATATAATAATAAAAATAATAAATTTATTTTGTATATCGCCTTTAAAAGGGTACCCAGATAGCAAGAGAGCACGTGAAAACCATTGAATCAACGTTAAAAAATAGTTGATTTGTCAATATTAATGGCACTGAATTAATATCACTTTTGCACCCGCAATTAATGTTGAAAAAATGTTGAAATTTCAACAAACCACCATTATTGTGATCAGTGTTTGCTTTAGTTGGGCTCTTGACTCTTGGTTTTTATTAAGTTAATTCTCTTTCAGTGCTTACAATAGTGTTTCAATATAAACACTCATGCATTAATAAAGAAAGAGATGTTTTAAAGTTAAGTTGGAGTAAATTACTTTTTGTGATGGGTAGCAAGCTGTAATAAAGTTAAGAAATATTACTAAATAATGTTAGTCAAATAGTTGATCTGTCATTACTGATGTAAATGTTCTGTTTCACAAATGCAAAGATGCTGTGACAAAAAACAGAAAGATTTAGACATCAACACTCATCATACAAACCTCAACAATGGTGACAATCATCAAACTAATTCAGATAAACAGATCAACTGCAATGCATGCTGGGAGTCATGAATGAGTTTTGTACTATGTCGATACCCAGCATGCATTTCAGTATAAAATTTTCTTTTGTTGATTGTCTCCATTGTTGAGTTGAGCACAACACAAGCAAACACAATAATCCAAATTAAAACACAAAAATATAGAATGACAATCAGTTAAAAAGAAAGTCGGAAATAGAACATTTTAAGATGAGATTTAAAAATATCTAACGAATTTGCTTCCCTGATGTCAGCAGGGAAGGAATTCCACAATTTGGGGGCATAAGATGAAAAGGCCCAATCACTCCTAGAACGCAGCCATGTTTTAGGAATGACTAAAAGACCACTCTGAGAAGATCACAAGCTGCGACTGGGTGTATAGAGAATTAAAAGCTCAGCCAAGTACTGAGGAGCCAGACCATGCAGTGCCTTGTATGTTAACATAAGAACTTTAAAATCAATTCGGAATCTTACCGGTAGCTAATGCAATAATTCCAAAACAGGAGTTATATGATCAATAATCCTGGCGCCAGACAGAATTCTAGCTGCTGCATTGTGTGAATATTGAAGTTTGTTACAGTTTTTTTCAACTGCTTACATTTTCAAAATTTTGCCTCTTTTTTCCTTTACACTTTACATACAAATCTAAGAATTGCACACAAAAAATGCAAAATGCCTCACATCTCTTGCAAAATGAAGCACTGCATTCAAAATCTCAAAAGCAAACATTTGCAAACACCTTTGCCATAATATTAATTTCTGTTAGATTTTTGTGTGTTACATAGATAAATTGTGTCTTGTGTTTTGCAAAAAGTGTTTTATGAATTTGAAAACTGAGTCAAAGGCTGAGAATTAGTGTATGGTTTTGCAGATTTGATGTGTGCTTCTGCTGTTTGAGTGTCAGTTTATGGGGAGAGCTGAGAAGCATAACTTCTGTTTTGGAACTATTCAAACACAAGAAATTGTCAGCCATCCACAACTTAATCTCAGAAATACAATGTGAAAGATGGGAAACATTCACATCTTGACCCGGGTTTGAGTGGATGTAAATCTGTGTATCATCGGCGTAAAAATGTTAGTTAAGGTCGAGAGATCTTAATAATTGACCAAGAATTGACGTGTTTCATCAGGAAGTGTGTAGAGGACGTAGTGCCGACAAAAACAATCTGCATCTACCACAACCAAAAACCGTGTGATGTTCGAGCAGCCTTGCCCATTTTTGACCCCTGCCAAATTATTACCCCCTCTCGTTGAAATCGCTACCTGATTGCCTACTCCTAACCCCACCCCTAATCCTAACCCCTCCCCCACACCTAACC
Source organism: Spinibarbus caldwelli (assembly GCA_039654775.1). Classification (NCBI taxonomy): domain Eukaryota; kingdom Metazoa; phylum Chordata; class Actinopteri; order Cypriniformes; family Cyprinidae; genus Spinibarbus; species Spinibarbus caldwelli. The sequence goes on along the minus strand of CM077230.1, from coordinate 33,735,197 downwards.
CTTAACCTACCAATACTAGGGGGGTAGTAATCTGGCGGGGGTCAGAATTTGGCACAACACCGGAAACTTTGACGATCGAAAACAAGCCAGCTACGATCTCAGGAAATCCATCAAACCTGCCAAACGACAATATAAAAACAAAGTTGAAGAACAATTCAACACCAACAATGCAAGAAGCATGTGGCAGGGCATCAATAACATCACAGATTTTAAAGAGATTAAACCAGCTACAGTGAACATTTCCACCTCTCTACCGGGCGAGCTTAATCATTTTTATGCTCGTTTCGAGGCTCACAACACCGCCCACACAGAGAGCGCTCCCGCGGCTGTTGCAGAGGAGGCGAGTGCAATCTCCATTTCTGTCGTGGATGTAACCCGATCCTTCAGACGGGTGAATATCCACAAGGCTGTGGGTCCTGATGGCATCCCAGGCCGTGTGCTCCGAGCATGCGCATTCCAGCTAGCCGGGGTTTTCACAGACATTTTCAACCTCTCCCTCTCTCTGTCTGTGGTTCCCTTATGCTTCAAAAAATCCAACATTGTGCCCATACCAAAGAAAAATAAAACCACATGCTTGAATGACTGGAGGCCCGTTGCTCTGACACCCATCTTCAGCAAGTGTTTTGAGAAACTCATCAGAGACTACATCTGCTCTGTGCTGCCTGCCTCACTGGATCCGCTGCAATTTGCATATCGCAGCAACCGTTCCACAGACGATGCTATTGCCTTCACCCTGCACACTGCTCTCTCTCACCTGGAAAACAAGAACACCTATGTGAGAATGCTGTTTGTGGACTATAGCTCCGCATTCAATACCATAGTGCCTGCCACACTGGTTGCGAAGCTCCAGACTCTAGGACTAAACAGATCTCTGTGCAGCTGGATCCTGGACTTTCTGACAGGCAGAAGTCAGGTGGTCAGAATGGGCAACAACACTTCATCTCCGCTGACCCTCAACACTGGTGCTCCTCAGGGCTGCGTCCTCAGCCCACTCCTGTACTCCCTGTACACACATGACTGTGCAGCCACACACAGCTCCAACGTCATCATCAAATTCGCTGACGACACAACGGTGATGGGCCTGATCACTGACAACGATGAGACGGCCTACAGAGCGGAGGTGAGTACCCTGACTAAATGGTGTCAGGAGAACCACCTCTCACTCAACATCGACAAGACCAAGGAGCTGGTGGTGGATTTCAGGAGACAGAGCAGAGAACACACACCCATCACCATCGACAAGACACCTGTGGTGCGGGTAAACAGCTTTAAGTTCCTCGGCGTTCACATCACTGAGGATCTCACGTGGTCCACTCACAAAGATGCAGTGCTGAAGAAGTCATATCAACGCCTTTTCTTCCTGAGATGGCTAAGGAAGTTTGGAATGAGCCCCAGCATCCTCAGATCATTCTACACCTGCACTGTGGAGAGCATCCTGACCGGCTGCATCGCCGCCTGGTTTGGAAACAGCATCGCTGGCAACTGCAAAGCTCTGCAAAGGGTTGTGCGAACTGCCCGCCACATTGTTGGAGGTGAGCTTCCCTCCCTCCAGGACATCTACACCAGGCGGTGTATGAGAAAAGCCCGGAGTGACTCCATCATCAGTGACTCCAGCCACCTGTCCAACAGATTGTTCTCTCTGCTGCCCTCAGGAAGACGTCTTCGCAGCATCTGATCCCGCACTAGCCGACTGAGGGATAGCTTTTCCCCTCAGGCTATCAGGCTAATGAACAGTCAGAACTAATACACTCTACAGCACACTCCCACTTTATGATATGCCACGCACTGCACCTTAACTCCAACACAGTTCAACTGGACTACATGTACACACTGCACTAATACAAGAATCTATCTGCTACCACTAGATACCATCCAATGCACATCCATGACATATGGGTATCCAGCTTATGTATAATCTACTGCACCTTTGCATATTATTGTGTGTATATAAGTGTACATAATGTAGAATGTATACATACGGTGTATAATGTGTATTGATAACTGTAAGTATGTCTAATAGTTCACTGTGTGTACTGAGTATATGTATGTGTATATTGCACATTGTCATCTGTATAAGTCTGTAAGTATGTAATGGTACCGTCTATATGTTAATTGTTTCTGCACTGTCTGGAGCACGCTCTCAAGAATTTCACTCACCAAGGCACATGTGATGATGTGACAATAAAAGTGATTTGATTTTGATTAGAAGAAAAATATAGATGCTGAAAAGCACGCGACCAAGTACTGAGCCCTGAGGGACACCATAAAAACAGATAAAAAGATAAACTCTTAGATAAAAATGCCTTAATTAGCTTAAAGCTGCAGTCTGTAACTTTTGACACGGTTAATAAACAGAACTACGTGCGTGTTGCAGAAGAACATTGTAGCCGGAGCTACTTCTCTCTGTTCATGTCTATGATGAATCACACAGGTACTGGGCTACTCTGCAGCGGTAACTACCCGAACCAGTCTAAATAGTCTGATTATAAACATTTATTATAGGTGTACAGTAGTGATTCAGGACAAGCCAAAAACACGGTTTGGAAAATGGATCCATGGTGTACTCGCTTGTTATATAAATTTTGTACATTTTGAACAAAAAAGTTACCGACTGCAGCTTTAAAGTCAACAATCCCTTTTATCTCATCATTTTGACTATCTGCAGTTGAAGGTAGAGCTGCAGTTTAACCAGTAGTCAACGACATGATTACCAATAATTGACTCAGCATCCCATAATTTTTTACTTTTTTATGTCAGAATTTAAACTTTTTATGTCATAATAGACTTTTTAAATATTACTTTTTAAAAATATGATATATGAATGCATGCTTTTTTTTTTTCATGTGTGGCAGAAATGGACTTCCATCTGGAAGTCCTAGATACTCTGTGCTTTCATTGTATAGAGAAAAACAGCGTGAATATTCTTCAAAACATTTTACATTGTGTTCCTTAGAAGACAGAAGATTGTACTGGTTTGGAACGACAAGAGGGTCTTTTATTTTTTGGCTAAACTCTTCCTGTTAATGTTGTTTTGATGCTGTATTAAGGTTCTTGTCTGACAGGTTTGAAGAGGCTCTGCTGTGTTTCCAAATATGAATTATGAATTTGTGAACATTATGGACATTTCACAAGCCTGAACCAATTTTGATCATTGAATAACACTAATATTATTTATTAAGAAATAAAACTGCTTCAAGTTTTATGGTTTTTAGAAATGAATGTTTAATTTCTAATGTTTAATTTCTAATTTCTAACAAAAAAAAAAAAATGAATATGAATATGAAAATGACATATCTAGGCCTATTTGTTTAAAATAGCTTTTTCCTTTTTATCATCTCTGACATTTGTTTGTCATTGATCCAGATATGACTTTCAAAGAAAAGGATGTGTGTAATAGAAGATGCAGCTTAAGAAACTCGCCCATTCTATTCAACATTTGAATAACATCATTGAATAACACTAATATTATTTATTATGAAATAAAACTGCTTCAACTTTTATGGTTTTTAGAAACGAATGTTTAATTTCTAATGTCTAATTATTATTATTATTATTTTTCAAAATATCTATAGTTTTATTCGCATAAAAGAGACAAAATTCCACATCCAGATACTTGCACAGATTTGCGTATTTTAGTAATACTAAAATCAACATGAGTGCCTGTATGTGGAATTTTGTCTCTTTTATGCACAGCCCATTTTTTTTTGGTCTATAGTTTCAATTCCATTTTAGTTTTTAGTTTCAGTTTATTTAGTGTAGTATATAGTTATTTCATCCCTTTAACATTAAACTAAACGAAAGTAAGAAATGTTGCCTTAGTGACTAGTTGAAGTAAAAAAGTATTTTACAAAGTATTTCATTTCATTTCATGTTTATTTTATTTAAAGTAATGAAAATGTTTTTGTTTTGTTTTTAGTTTTGGTTAATGATAATAGCCCTGGTATAATAACCCTAAAGTGTTTTTGAATGCATTTTGAAGTACATTTACAGCTAGAGTGTGTCTGCAGGTGTGATCTGTACCTCAGAGGAGTGTGCCGTTCACGTGAGGAGTGTGGAGGGTCTTAGACACCGAGGGTCCGTGTCCTGCTGCAGACAGGACCTGCACCTGAACTCTGTACTCGCTCTGGGGCTGCAGCGCATCTACAGTCAGAGAGCGCTGATCCTGAGGGACAGGTTCATATTGAGTGTGTTTAGAGTGCTGCTGTGTTCTGTTATTAGTCAGTCAGACAGACGCGTGACTCACGGGGGGCAGGATGTGTGTTTGGGAGATGAGTGTGCCGTTGGTGCTGCTGCGGGACACTTTGACCCAGGAGAGCTGGAATCCAGTGATGGGTGTCTGTCCTGTGCTCTCCGGTGACACCTGCCAGCTGAACACGGCCTGCACCGAGCCGTTCACCGGCTGAAACCACGCTGACAGCTTCTCCGGCCGCTGCAGGGCTTTCTTAACCTGAGGAGGGCGCTCTAGGACAACACATTGCACTGGGATGAATGATAAAATACAGAAACTCTGTCATAATGTTGAAAAATTCTGGGTGAACTCAAACTCAAACATTAAAAAGGCGTAATTATATGACTTTTAATATCATAATTAGGATGTTTTAATTCAAATTTGGATATGCAATCTTCTAAATCTGCTTTTTACCTCACAATTTTGACTTTTATGTCATAATTATGACTTAGTATCCCATAGGTTTGACTTTAGGTTTAATAATTTAAATGTTTTATGTCAGAAGTATGGATTTTACCTCATAATTTTTACATTTTATGTCATAGTTTTCACTTTTAATGTCAGTTTTGATTTTTGTCAGTTATATATATATATATATATATATATATATATATATATATATAAATAAATTAAAATTATATATAATATAATATATAAATATATGTATTTATTTATTTATTAAATTATTACTATTATTATTTTTTTGACTTGTAACTATAACTATGGCTTTTAACCTTTAAAAAAAAATATAAAAATTAAGCCTACTTTAAGCGTAATTTTTAGGATAAAGGAGTTTTTTTTATTCTAGGTTCAAAATAATCACTTTTAAAAATAATCAGAATTACAAATTATGAGAAAATGTTGAAATTATGACATTAAAAAGGCCTAATTATAACATAAAAAGTCAATGTAATGTTTGTAAAGTCAAAGTTTTGATTTTTGTCAGTTATATATATATATATATATATATATATATAAATATATAAATAAATTTAAATTATATATAATATAATATATAAATATATGTATTTATTTATTTATTAAATTATTACTATTATTATTTTTTTGACTTGTAACTATAACTATGGCTTTTAACCTTTAAAAAAAATATATAAAAATTAAGCCTACTTTAAGCGTAATTTTTAGGATAAAGGAGTTTTTTTTATTCTAGGTTCAAAATAATCACTTTTAAAAATAATCAGAATTACAAATTATGAGAAAATGTTGAAATTATGACATTAAAAAGGCCTAATTATAACATAAAAAGTCAATGTAATGTCATAATTATGAAATGTTATTTAATAATTTTGACTTTTTATGTCATAATTAGGACTTTTTAATTCCAGTTTGGATATACAAGCTTCTAAATCTACTTTTTCCATCATGATTTTGACTTTTATGTCAGTATCCCATAGGTTTGACTTCAGATTTAATCATTTGAATGTTTTATGTCAGAATTATTGACTCATAATTTTTACATTTTATGTCAAAGTTTTAACTTTTAATGTCACAATTTTGATTTCTGTCATTGTATGTATGTATGTATCTATTTATTATTACCATTATTTTGACTTGTACCTATAACTGACTTTTAACCTTTTTAACATTAAAAAAAAAATTAAGCCTATTTTGAGGGTCATTTTTAGGATAAAGGAGATTTTTTCAGTCTATATTACTCTAATTGTGTGATATTTTATTCTATAATTTTATAGTATTAAATAATTTTTTGTTGTTATTGTTGTACATCCTTTAATTTATGCTGATTTTAGTTTAAATCACTATTGAGAATAATCAAAATGACAAACAAACAAAAATAAGACATCTGGACACATTACAGTAATCACAATAAGATTTTATTTTATTATTTTATTTTATTTTATTAATGAAAACTGGACTTAATGTTTGCAATTAAAATAATAAAAGAGGCTTCATTTCTTTCTTTTTCCCCCTTTTAATTTTAGGGTGAAATGTGACATTTATATGAGATTCACCCAGCTAATCTGGTGCGATTAAAGCTTTTGAGCTAAATATCATCCTACCATCTCTGGCACAGGCAGCAGGTTTCTTCCGTCGGCCCATCAGCGATGAGCAAAGTGGGGTGGTAACAGAGGTCATGACCTCTGACCTCTGCTCTTGTCCCGTAACGGGCTTCACTGCCACACGGTACTTACAGGCAAAAAGCAGGCCAGTAATCACAAAATGTGTTCCCTGCAGAGCAGAAACAGCACAGATATTACTCAGTACAGCAGTATGCTGTCTGTGGAAATGAGCTAAGAATGAAACGAGAGAGTAAATGAGAAATGCTCAGTGGAAAATGAATCAGATAACCGCTTCACCCATCCGTACCATAATGATATCACACCGAGACATGCTCACACATTTCTATTGTGTCCGCTGCCAGTGATGACAGATCATGTATGGAAATACAGCGCTCTTGGGCAGTGCTGCCATTATCTCTTACACTACTCAGCTGCATAAACTTCAGCGAACAAAGAAATCAGATGTAGGAACAAGTCCGCTGGAGTCCTTCTGAGGGTAAACTCAAAGGTTCACATACAGGTTTGACAGTGACTTCACCTCTTTAGTATTAGCATCTGAAATGTAAGTCGATATGATGGTTGTGAGGCAGTAAATTGATAGTTCACCACATTCTGGCATAATTTATTCACCTTTCCAAACATTGTTTTTTTCCTGTGGCACAGAAAAGGCCCAATTGTACATTTTTAGGGTATCAAACTATTGTACTTGCCATACAAAAACCACCATCAACATTTTATTTATTTTTTTTGTTTAGACATCTGTACTTTATCAGAGTATTATATTTTGGCAAATTTCACTACAATTTCAACATTTCTCTACATTCCAAAGCACAATATCATACTCCACTATGTTTCATAATAAATCACATTGTTGCTGAAAGAAACCTGAGACACAAAAGCGATGTCTGATTCATGAACGAGCTGATTCATTTCAATGAAATTGCACCGAATGATATGGTATATTTTATTATTTATATTTTTATTACACACTTTTATAATAAGTAAATACATATTGTCCTGAGATGCTCATTATAAGTAAAATATAATAAGTTATATAAGTTATTATAAGTAAAAACACATTGTTTTTAAATGTCAGATTTTGAGAGTTTATGTTTTGGTAATAAAATAAAATGTTTGCTTAGATGTAGATCGATACATATTCTGTCTTCATCAACTAATCTCCCTTTTTGAAGGATTATAAAAAAATTGCAGAATAAATAAATAAGGTTCATCGATCAGTACTTTTTACTTTTAATATCTGGGTTCATTAAAAATCAAGACTTTATTGAAAAAATAAATCATGACTTTTTTGACTGACTTTTACTCAATAACATGACTTGTGTACTTTGTCCATCACTGGATTCCCACATGTACGTGAACTTATTTGAAATAAAATAAAATAAAATAAAATAAAATAAAAAAGTAAACATTACATAAAAATAAATAAATAAATAAATACATAAATAAATTAAAACAAAAAAATTGGCCCCTTCAGACTTCTTGGCAAGAAAGTATATTGTAAATCAATGAGACACACCTGAACTGTGGCTGTTTTCTCGCCTTTCGTCACATTATGGGCACAAACCTCAGGAAACCATCTCAGAATATATGAACTGGAATCCTGGCTTTCTACAGGAAGAAACAAGACAGAATGTTGTGGGTAATGTTTTCCTGTTTCTGAGGCAGCATGAACACATTTTCACAGACCGGCTACATTTTGCTCTGAGCTCCCTGTTCTCTACGCAGGCAACATGACATCTTCCTTCGAACCTGCGTCAGGTCGCCATCCCCCTTCATCTGTTTTAGATTTCACACTCATACCGGCATTATTAAATCACTCTCCATGCCTTTCCTTCCAGGAGATAACAGTAAATCAACACCCTGTATTTATGGGCGCTTGCGGTTTGACTAGAATCTTCTCTTTGAAGACCATTCTGTTGCCAAATGGGTATTTTTGGAACTCATGTACTAAGCAGATCATGAATAATCTGTTGGAAAGACTCTAGAGAGGACATCCTTGTGAGATTGTCTTTTTATGCTGGAGAGATAATATTTATATTTGGTAACGTTCTTCCATAAATCATTAGTCATGCTGTTGCTTTGCTTTGGCGGTGACTTGTTTAAGGACACACATGGATCCGATGGATTGTCAACAAACAGATACGCTTTGCGTGACTGGTGTGAAGTCATGTGAGCACGTTTTTTGTTGGGAGACAATTTTTGCCAAGATGTAAACTTTGAATGACCGCAGTCGAATGACCTTAGTGTACATACCAGTGCAGAAAGAAGCTGACTTGCCTGTGATTCGGCTCTTCCAGAAGACCTTGACCTGCAGCTGGTTGTCGTGATAATGAGGGGCGGCCGCTTCCAGCCTCAGGATACTGGGAGAGGAATGGGATACGGGAATCTCATTGGAGAACTCTCCGGAAAGGTGAACATTCCCATTTGAGGATGCTGGAATGAGAGAGGAGATTCATTTACACTTGGCAATTGTCTTTTTTATTTTAATAAGCAACTTTTCAGGTTAAAATTTTCTAAATTAATGACTAAGTACAACATTTGTGGCATGGAAGTGACCGAAAAACAACCTGGTGACCAAAAATACCTGGCTAATTTATGAAGCCTAGTTTTAGCACCAAACTTTTACAACAAATTTAGTTGTATTGCTTTTATTTTATGCAGGGCAACATCAATAAAACCACTGTATGTCACTAGCTATGTTTCCATCACCCTGTTTTTATGTGCATTTTGAAGTATCGCATCAGAACGAGTCATGGAAACGCCAAATTTTGAAAAAACAAATAATCGCTAAAAAGGTTTTACGCTCACTTGAGGTGGTTTTTGACTTGTGCGAAAAACGGTTAATATGAATAATAGGAGATGGAAAAGCATTTTGCGAATAAATTCTTCCATGCGCATCAAAGGTCATGTGACTTTACGCTATAGGACGGCAAAACCTGACTAACAGCAGATCTCGTTGCACAGCATCTGAAATGTCATTCTGAAATGCCTGAGCAAAGTCTGTCGTCAAAGTATTTCTGTATAATTGTCTTAAACGACTGCTTTCTCAAACAGCAGCATCTGCCTCCGAAAGCAATGACTGCATGTATTGTGTTTTGTGTCTGCTTGCTCTATGGCGCAAGTAATTTATTATATGTAAAACATTTTATATTCAGTATCTTCTCCAATTTTTCTTAGTGATATTTAGTGGCAGTTTATCAAGAAATGATGATTTTGTTCTCTTTGACTAGTTGAATGAAAATAGTTCTTATGCAAATATTTAAATTTCAATAGTGCAAAATTTAAGTGCAAATGTTTTGTGCGATATTCCAATATTGCACATTATTTAAATTCGCAACTTTGGATGGAAACCTGGCTACTGTCATTGTAAACTCTTTACAAATGTTAAAATGTTTTGGGTTGAAATGTGACTACAGCATATTACCATCATCAATTAAACAATAAAGTCCTTTACACTCTAATTCTTGTGCTTCAACAAAAATATGAGCTTCATACTGTGTGTCTTGCTGTATAGAGTTCCTACTATATATGTGATTCTTATTCAGTTGTTGTCTTTGGTAAAAACTGCAATACTTTCAACTTGAAAACTCAAAAGCCACAACTTCGATGAGGTGTATGATGTCATGTGAACATGGGCATAAACATTCACTTTTAAGTAAATAAAAAATATCAATGAATCAAAGTTTCTACATTTAGCCAATGTTTGATGTTTGATCTTCACTTCAGAGTTTGCTTTCATAGCTCAGGAGATGTAATTGAGATCTCTTAATTAAGTTTCATTCAAGTATCAACTTTGTAACAGATGTTTCTCATAAAATAAATGGACAAATGAAAACAATTTTTGTACAGTGTACAGAGTTATAAAAATTAATGTGGATGCCATTGCTCAGATAATTTGATCTCGATAGAATATAATGAAAAATGTTTGGATCTTTTCTCATGAGAAACATCTGAGAAGCAGTTAAGCAAAAGTCTCCATTAAATCTCACTGCTGTCTAGAAGAAACACCTAAGACAATAAAGAGAGTGCATTAGGTATTTTCTTTGCTATGGGCTCAGGCTTCATCTTGTGGTAGCCCAGTATGTATATCCCACATCTTTGGGACTCTCACATAGAAGGCAACATAAGATTGCACTGAATAAGGAGATAAGATTTCCAATAATAAAATGACAAAAAGCGAGCAATGATGTTTTGAATTATATTTATTTCTGTTTTAATGACAATTCTTTCTTGTTCATAAACTGTGACTAATGAAATCTTGGGTTCAGCATTAGGCAGCCTGCAATGCATTACTGTAAGGGAATATGGCGATATAACTGATGTGGTGTTTAAGAGACCTCAAGAGAAATAACAGAGGGCTGATAAAACCAGTGGGGAAAATATTAAAGACATAAAATAAGTAAGAAAGTGGAAAAATGATTGGAAAGCAAAGAAGAAGATATTTCATTTGTAGAAAAATGGATTATGCCTTGGAATATTTCAGCATGCCAGTTTTGCTCTAGATAAAACAACTAAACAGAGCCAACACAGAACTCTTCCAAACCATCATATCTCTTCACTTTGTGTCTGGAATTTGTTTGTAGAATTGCTGAAATATTTATAACAACGACCAGTGGAGGTGAGAAAGTTGTGTGGGGTTAAGTGCAGTCCTGTTGAGGATAGTAAACCAGGTCGTGCCCTTCAAACCTCTCCTAGTGAGCCATGGTACAGCTGGATTCTCATACAGGACTGAAATGTGCTGCCTCTGGGAAAGGTTAACCTCATATACTCACGTGCCAAAATCTAAGTCACCATAAGAGGACAACATTTCTGACAAAACACTCTCCTCGCCAGAGAAGGTTTTCTGTGTTTTTAATGGCTCTGCTGTGCTGCAATTATCAACGGCACCACTGATTCATGGTAAAAGGAGGGGGCCAGAATCAAGCCTTTTAAAGAGAGCAAATATTTTATTTCTGACACCCCTTCATTTACACCCTTTTCAATTTATACTCAGTAAAACTGATTGAATGTCAAAATTGGCGCACAACCTGAAAACAATTAATTATGAAGTTTCATAATTGGACCTTTCCAAACGTGCATATAAATCTCTCTAAGCGTGCAGATGTTCAGAGTTCTTACTGGTGGCTGCAGCGGTGATGAATGAGAGGTGAGCTCGACTGCTCTTGAGCCGATTCTGACCCCAGTAAGAGACGGCCTGAATCTGTGCAGTGTAGTGTGTGTTGGGCTGTAGACCCTGAAGCTCCATCTCTGTTACATCCTACAGGAAATAAAAGAAAGGCATTATTATTGTTATGGTTTAGCATTAAGACATAAAAAAATGAGTTTTGCAGTAGTCGTCCATGTTGCAAAATAAGGTGGATCTTCAACTCCAATTCTGGAGGGCCAGTTTCATGCAGACTTTATAACCAGTCCCAATTAAACCCACCAGTATGTAATTTGCTCATAATTCTAAACACCTTGTTTATCTTGTTTGGGTGTGTTTGTTTAGGGTTAGTGCTAAACTAAGCAGCACACTGGCTCTCCAGAACTGGAGTTGAAGAGCCCTGTCCAATACCGACCAGGCTACTGACAGAGGTGTTTTCTGTATGTCCGAAACTCCTGCGCTTGCATCCAAATTCTAGTACTACTAGATCTTACTGCTGTCTTTGTCGATAGATCATGACATTCTCTTGAATAAGCTAGAGAATTTTGTTTGCATTAGTGGACTGGCATTAGCATGATTTAAGTCCTGCTTATCTGACCTTTACCACTTTGTTTCAAGTTAATGAAGAAATGTCATCAATCACAAGGTAAATATGGAGTGCCAGGGCTCAGTGTTAGGCCCTCTGCTTTTCTCCTTGCACATGCTTCCTTTAGGAGACATTATCAGGAAACATGGAATTAGTTGACACTGTCATGCAGATGATGTAAAAAAGTTTAGCATTTCACTGTGTTCCAAAGTTTAGTGAACTCACATGAAGACATTTGAGCAATAGAAGATTGACATATCTTAGTTGAAAGAACACAAATTTGCATGAAAGTGATTGTATATGTTTTATATTTTGCATTATTATTTGTTAAATGTTGCAGTGTTTGAAGAGGTGAAATATTGTACACCCCTGCACTAGAATATAACCTGTCTCTTGCTGGTTGCATCCTCTTGTTATCTTTTACCACGGTTAAGAACCTTGGTATACTGCTTGATAGCAATCTGCTGTTTAAGGCATATCCTTGGTTTCAATTTATAAAGCTGAAAATCTGTTTCATGCATTCATGACCTCAAGACTAGATTATTGTAATGTGCTACTGGGTGGGTATCCGACAGGATTATTAAATATGAAAATACAGCAGTTAGTGTGCTCACTAGAACAAAGAAATCTGGTTATATCAGTCAAAATTTAATGTCACTATATACATTTCAGGAATTCTGCTATTTATTTATAAAGCTTTGAATGGTCTGTCTCTGCAATACCTAAGTGAGCTCAAATCATACTATATTTCATCATGTTCATTCTGGTCATTTAATAACAATTAATATCAAAATCCTCTGCAGGAGGTAAATCCTTTTCCTGTTTGGCTCTGAAACTGTGGAATAGCCTTCCTAGTAATGTTTGGGATTCAGATAAACTCTGTCAGCTTAAGTTTACAGTACAGATCCATCTCTTTAGCCAATCATACACCTAACTCATCACCTAAACACATGGTTATGGTGCATTAGTTAGGTCAACCGGAATTGAAAACACTTCTCATAAATCATAATTATTATGTGAAGGGTATCTATGCTAATATGAGTCATTTCATATGAGTCATTTATTTAAAATGAAATGCTTCAAGCTGGACAACAGTTGAAAACATCTATGCTATCAATGACACCCTCAATACTAGGAGGTAGTTTACCAACAACAGCTTATAAACACCTAATGTAGTTTTTCATTAATTGTTTTCAGCTTTCTACATTTCTTTCACAGAACAACCTGCTGGCTGAAAATTAATCTGGCTTCAAAAGCTGACAATCTACAGACACTGTCTTGCTGTCAGTTGTTTAAACTCTGTGGCTGAGAGTCGACTCTAGATCATGGGTCCTACAAGACTGCTCTGCTCTTTTTAATAGGGTAAGTCACTAGATTCTCCTGTCCACCTTCACTGTACAGGTCATAACAAAACCTGCACTTTGCTAGCTTGTGTCCTACCTCACAGGCAGATCCTTTAACATTTCACAGAGTTATGAGCTAACCACATCAACTAACCACTGGGGTGCCTCAAGGTTCAGTGCTTGGTCCCCTCCTCTTCTCCACATGGCACAAGTGGAGTGGTGAGTAGTGCCTGGTGGTACTATCACTATTAAGAACAAAGCTGCTTACTTGAATCATCATCTGCATATTCTTCTGTGGTGGAACAGTTTTCCAACCTCCAATCTGCTCACTCGAGACCATGACAACGATACCTCTATGTTAATTTGAAAACATGTGGAGCCCAGCTGGTCTCCCCAGTGCAGGATACAAGAACTGGTCTAGATACCTTAGAGTATCATTTTGGGGTATCCGACTGGCATTTCATCACAGAGAACATGTACAAATAAAGTGAGTTTTTTTCTTTTAAACTAGATATAACCAGCACCCTTGCTTTTCTAAACATTAAAACCTTACAATGAATTTGTCCAGGAAGTCACACTGAATAAGTCTATCATGTTATGTTCATCTATTACTTTAATTTTTCAAATAAAGACTACATATGGAGTAGTTTCTGTACATATATGAGACAAATAGTGCTGTTCTGTTAAATGAGCCATACTTTTGTCATTCCTAAAATTCTGAAATAACAGACATATAGGGCCACTGTGCATTTAGTTTCAACTAAATTGTGTTTTTTGGATTGAATAGATTCTTAATTCCAGGCAGTCTGAAAATGATCTGACATTTTCTACTACTCTCAATAACTCTTAAACGCTTGCAGTGATCCATTCTGAGAACAAAAATCTGTCAGCTGAAATAGGCCTTTATAGGCTACTGTTCAATAAAATAGATTGCTTTCTCAGACACAGAGGTTATTGCATTGTAAAAACAAATTACCTAATCAAAACCATTTGAGAGCTGTGGCTTTCAGGAGAGCACTTGGACTACAGTAAAATATGCTGATCTCTAGGCCAGCTGTGTCTTTGTTTTGCGGTCGTGGTGAGGAACCGACTTAACTGGCTGTAGCGCTTTACTACATCACAGGTGGGGCACATGAGTCAAACACCTGCGAGGCGGCGCTGGCCAAAGGGAGTGAGGCTGACTAGTGAAAACATACATTTAGATCCTTAAACTCAGTCACAGATTTAGCACTTCCTGGGTCTGATGTTCCAAGACTGGAACCAAGAAAAACAACTTGGGGAAATTTCTCCCCTCTCTAAGGGTTCAGGTTCAACTTTATGAGAGAAAGGTAAAAATTGTTCTTTAACCTCAACAAGATTTTGGCCACTATCTGCAACCTCGGTCTGGCCTAATTTTCTTACTCATTCTTCTGAAATGAACTTTCCACATACATAAACACTGAATGTAACCCCCTACAGGTTCACAGTTTAGCAGAGATATAAAAGTATGCGTAGTATTTGAGAGAATACGCCAGCAGAGGGGTGAGACAGAGGCCTGAGTTCAGGAGGGCTTACCCCATCTGTGACCCGTCCAGCCCGGCTCTGGCTGGATGGGGGTGTTCCTCGAGTGCTCCAGATCACCTTGTAATGGTGGACCACCAAGTCGCTCTCCCCGGGGGCCTCCCACAAGACCAGAACACTCACCGTGCCGTTAGGGTGAACCGTCTGGTTCCCTATTCTGGCATTCTGTGGGGTCTCTGGGGGGAACGGATCTGAAACAGAGATGTGAAGGTGCTTCAGTCAGACCACTGCTTTTCATCACACTCTCGTCAGTTTATTTGTGTTCACCTGACATGACCTGAAGTGAAGCACAGAAGAAAGAAAGACCTCAGAACATATGCTCAAGACATGAGAATAACTTCAAGACAAACAATTGATGGCCAACTTTATTGCTCATGTCACATTCTCAGGGATGTGATTTTTTCATATTTATACAGATTTTATTTTTTTTTTTTTCACGCTAGCAGTGCAAGATCCGGTGTTTTCAGTGTCTCAGTTTGCAGTAAATGCAGCTCCACATGGACTCCATCTACATAAACCATCTTCCCAGATTTGTAATGAGAATCAATTATAAATCTGTTGTTGTCAAACGACAAGCTTTCATGGTCTTCCTGCGATTTTCTACCAAAATAAAAGTTCTCTGGTTAACGCTTAAAACAGACACTAATATTAGTATCGAAATTTTACTGTTGTTATGTATTGATTTAATTTTTATCATTTAAATAATAATAAAATAAAATAATATTTTGAATAATGCAAATACTACTACTACTATTACTACAACTACTACTAAGAATAATAATTATCATTATTATTGCATAGTCAGATTGAACGGCCTCTTAGCATTTTGGGGTGGAATATGACATAACCATTAAGCTTTCATAATATTCCTTTTTGTCAGGAAAGAAATGTCATCAATTAGACCAGTTTCCATTGAAAATAAGGAAATTTGGGTAGAAAAAAAACCTTTTAGATAGTTCCTGTGGTTCAGTGGTAAAGCATTACGTTAGCAGCGCAAAAGGTCGTGGGTTCAATTCCCAGAAAACACACATACTGATTAAAAAAAAAAAAAAAAAAAAAATGTATAGCCTGAATGCACTGTAAGTCATTTTGGATAAAAGCGTCTGCTAAATGCATAAAAATGTAAGTGTTCTTGAAATATATAAAGGTCAAACATTTGTTGTCTTTAGTGTTTCTTGGCTCCACACAGAGTGTTTTCACAAGCTACCAAAGTGTTCAGCAGGAATAAAGGAATGTATGTGTGTGTGGTTAATATGGTTCTCTATGAGTTTGTGTGCCTGTTTCTGTTGATGTGGCAAACAGAGCTGTTCCAGACATGAGTTGTGTAGTGTGTGTATGTGTGCTAATGTGTCCACCACTTCTGCTGGGAGAGACACACTCCACACATGACCACTGCCAGTGATGCACGAATAATCCAGACAGGACAAGAGTGTAGACATAACATTCAGTCCACGCCTCATTTTACTGTAAGCACACCCACCAGAGCCTTAAAAACAGTTATGACTACAGACACAGAAATATTCATTCATGATCGTGTAGCTTGTCAGGAGCAGCAAATAATGTCAATCTGTTACAAAAAGCATTTGGAGTGACATGAACTAAACAATTATAAGATAGGCTTCATATTATATTTTTACATTTCTGAAGAGGGTCACGCTTTATTTAACGTCCAATTCTCACTATTAACAAACCATTAACTACAAATTTTGCCTAAACAAACTCCTAATTTAATGCTTTTTAACAGTTAGTAAGGTAATTGTATTGGGTAGGGATGTAGAATATGGTCATGTAGAATATGTGCTTTATAAGTACTAATAAACAGCCAATATGTTAAAAACAGGCATGCTGATAAGCAACTAGTTAATTGGTCCCTAAACTAAATTGTTACCCTGAAGAGAGCAGTGACTTCAAACTTTATTATTTTCAATAAAACATCAACATAAAATTCTGCTAATTCTCAATAAGAAGTTTTGTATAAAAGAAATAAAGTCAGACTGGATTGTGATTCAGTGAAGGTGTTTGTTCGTAATAATACCGGAAATACCTGTAGATTAACAGTGTTGCCAGCTTATTTAAATAAGGAGATTTTACTTTCATTTTATGTTTTTTTTTTTGTTTGGCAGCTGTTGCTGCCAGTCATTTGACCATTTTATCATCTAATGGTTTTGTTATTGTATTAATTACAGATTATTTTTTGTAATTTTACATACATCTGTGTGTAATTAAAAAAACAGTAAAAGTACTGTTTTCTTTCTTTTTTAAAAATGTGAATTACTGTAACTTGTCATTCATGTCATAATACTTATAATAACAGCCGTGCACATTCAATACAATTAAACACTCCTTTGTCACAAAGCTTTCATTCGTCAACTCTCTATGATATGCTTTCACCCATTTTATCATTGGCCAGGCAAAAGCCATATGTCCAATCATTTAGAAAAGCAGAAGCACACACTCTCTCAAAATCCACACTATTTAAGATATCTTTCATGTCTGTAGCATGTGGAACAAGTCACTAACCTAGGCATGAGCAATATTAATAGTGATACTTGACTTAGCAAACACTAATAATGCATTACATTCGGTTTCAAAGCATGAAAATAAAGGCGCGCAGCACACCCTCTGTTTCCGATTAAAGCAAAAGGCCAGCTACTTTACCTTGGAGGCCAATCAGTGTGCATTAAGCATGACAGAGGAAAGATGCTTTGATATGTCAGTTTAGCTCACATGCTAATGTCGTGCCTGTGGGGCTTCTGAAGAGAGCGTGTTTGGTCTGTGAAGTCGGCTTCATTTCAGACTGGAGGGTAGCAACTAAACAAAGCACATAATGGCTAGTTCACCAGCACAAAACTGTCACTTTGTATTTGTTCTCAGAGTCATTAGGTCACACAGGACTCTTCATCTGCAGGTTTCCCTCCAGCAACGGCAGCCACGCGCCCGACCTTTGACCTCAGGCATTCTTAATTCGACCCCTCCCAACCCTCGGACCCCACATCCTCCAGCAGTTTCACGTCAGAATGAACTCCATGTGGTGGAAACTTCTTTCCAAGATCTCCAGCACGTTCTGTGCAAATGTTTAGTGTTTATGTGTCAATGGGTTCTGGAGTTGCCTACACCAATACAAGATATTGCTTCAGCGTTGGAGCATGCTAATTTCTGTTCCACTCTTAGCTAACGTGTGTTGACTGTCTTGACGCGAAGCAGATCAGACATTGAGAAAGAGCTTGGATGACGCTCCCAGGGCATTGCAGGAAGATGTCAGATATTTCTAACACTCGTTTTATTCTTGCTGAGTTTAGCACGCGCTCTCCAAGAGTTTGCAATCTTTCAAAATAGCAGAAGGTTTGATTCCAGTCGTTGTTGGCAGCGGCTTGTGTGTTGCCTCGGTCTGTGTGTAATTATATCTTGGCCGTGCTGTTGAACTCGAAACATGCCAACGCAAGCACCCCTGAGGTCTGGGATGATATGGGCCGTATCACTCAGATCAGAGAGCATTACAGATATGATATTAAACAATCTAGTACCAAAAAACATTTCTTCGAACGTCTCCAAAAGCCAAATCCGAGGTTTGAATCCGAGTTTGATTTCAGCTTGCCCTGGAGGATGTTTTCCGTATCTATGGAAAAGCTTATTTCATAATATTAGAAACATGTTTCGCATACTGAGCGCCGGCCAGACCCCGAGCGCAGGAGGTGTTGTGTTTGTGCGCGGGTGAGCGCGTGTCGGAGGATTTCTGGGGTTTATGGTAGAGTGGTTTTCCAGAGGTGGCTGACGGCATGATGCAGTACTGCTGCGCTCTTTGGTCTGTCCTTTGGGGATTCGCACATTCTCTGAACTGCACTGTGTCACAGACACAAAGCCTTTAGTGGAGCGTAAACTAAATACTGAATGGCTACAGGTCAACTAAATGGTGATTTGTTCTGGAGAGCTGGACCAACTGTATATCAATCTGACCCAAATTGATTTTTGAGTTGTAGGGAATACTGGTAAGCCAATGATTTGTTTCTTGATATTTTATGACATTTGGGATCATTAACATGCAAAGTGATGTGTTGTGGAATGTGCATATAAAATTTCTATAATGATTATAATGTTTGAGGGTCATTTTTAACCACATGGTTAAAGGCAGCTGCAAACATCCCCAAAAAATTAATGTATTTTGTTGTGTCAGTTTCTCAAGTATCCTCTAAGTGTATTTACATTTACATGTATGCATTTGGAAGATGCTTTTATCCAAAGAAATATACACTTTTGCATACTGTGGCATACATTTTTTTTTTTCTTTAAACAGTTTATGCATGTTAAAGTTGTAATAATCTTGGCATTGCTAGTGCCATTCTTCTTCTGTTTGAGCTTTGGGAAAGCACACAAAATAAGTGCTTTTCCACACTTCTTGTGTTTGCAGTGTTAAAATGTTATTACAGTCCATAAAATTTACAGTTTGTGAAACATTTTAAAAATAGTTGTTAAATACAGTTGTAAAATCATACGCTCTCATGTTTATTATTTATTTATTTGTTTATTTTTGTAATGTATGAGAACTATTAATGTCAAAGGTTCACTGTTTTTATTTTATTTATTTTTTTTTTTTTTGGAGAGCACCCATGTGTCTCTTTGCAACAACAGCGTTTCAGTTTCAGCTCTTTGTGATGTCTTTTTTAAACTATTCAAGTATTTATGCATTGTGAAAAAAATAAATAAATAAAAATGAAGAAATACACTGATAGGTAATGTCTGGACAGAGCTTTACGCTGGACATAAAAAACATATAAATGCTTGCCAATTGCTGCTCTTAGATAAAGCTGATCGTATCTGCAATCTTGGTCTAAAAGATTTTTTTCTACCCAAATCCAAACTCGGGGTCCAAAACCAACCCTGGAAACTGTCCACCACCCCAGGCCATTTTTAAACAAACTGTCCCGTGTATTTTACTCTGTTTAACAGAAATGAAATACGACTTCATTACTGTACAAAATGAATATATCTTTAAATTACTTCAGAAACAATTCACTTCAAGGAGTAATGGATCCAAGCAGCCAAACATATGTGAGGGAGGATAATAGCTCCATACAGATCTGATCAGATTAATCATATCAAAACAAAACAAGCTCCTGTAGCTAATATACATCCATACAGTCCTCTTTGACTTGAACTCCTTAAATAAATGCATGCTTCATACATTTCTCATTTATTTGCAACAGCCCAACATAAAACATTATTGAGCTATTGACTTAAAAAACTGCATTTATGGTTTATTTGGCTGTTAGGTTTGATTCTTAGTGTTTTGTCATTACTGACTTTAATGGTTTAACTGTATAATGGGAACATCTAAACTTCATACATCTTTGCTGTGTGCCTTCAAATCAATAATGCAAATAATCATTGAAAACAGTGTGTTTCCTTACAAAATGCTGAAGTGGTAGTTGTAGTGCCAAAGCAGACAATCTCTGGTTCCATCTAGCAATTATTCATTATTCATTATCGCTTGCTGTGGGTTCTGTCATCAAAGATAACACCATAAAGTGAAAATGGCTGTAGAGGTGAACACAACATCTCCCACAATCAGGCTACATCTTTGTTATTGTTTTGAATAATTGACCTCCAGCGGTGAAACTTACATGTACATATTCATTTGTATATGTATTCATATACATATATCAGGTATTCATAGGTTGTGGTATTTACACCACATGTAAGAAGACAGCATTTCAAGTAAAGTATTCTCACAGAAACAGCAGAAATAAGGTGAATTACCTATTTATTAATACTTATTACATAGTATAAGGCTTTTATGAACCACCAATAAAAAAGGAAAAAAATAAACAACTACTATCTTAATTTTAGCAGAAACAACGTTTGATGTTAAAGGGGTCATGGACTGAGAAACCAAAATTCCTGTGATCTTTTGACATATAAGAGGTCATTGTACTATAAAAAGATCCTATAAGTTCAGAACTCAAAACTTTCTTGTTAGTCTAAAAACAGCTTATATTAAAGGACGACTGCCCAAACAACAGCTTGTGGAATGTGCCACTCTATAATGTAATAGTGTGGATAAGCACCGCCTACGCAGAAGATTAACACCAGCTCCTACAGCACTGCCTGTTTAGACCCGCCCACCGATTCTACGTTGCTGCCTGTTTAGCCCCGCCCACAGATCCTACATCACTTCCTGTTTAGCCCCATCCACCGATTCTACATCACTGATCACTGCCTATTTAGCCCCGCCCACGGATTCTACATCGCTGCCTGTTTAGCCCCGCCCATCGATTCTACATTGCTGCCTGTTTAGCCCCGCCCACCGATTCTACATCACTGCCTGTTTAGTCCAGCCCACCGATTCTACATCACTGCCTGTTTAGCCCCGCCCACCGATTCTACATCGCTGCCTGTTTAGCCCCGCCCACCGATTCTACATCACTGCCTGTTTAGCCCCGCCCATCAATTTGCAGGTCTATGGAGAAACCAAATGATAAAGAGGCTCTGAAGATAACAAGATGCTGTTCAGAGCCAAGCTGTGGAAAAACAGTGTTTGCATCGCCTTCCTTCTGATCCCAACATTAGGAAAAGAGTGAATGAACTTTATTTTTAATGAAGATCCAGACCACATCAGTAAGAAATCGGTTTTTTGTTCACTTCATTTTACTGTGGATTCGTTTACAAACAAAGGCACAATTCGACGTGGGATTTTCAGAAAGATTGAAACTAAAAGACGATGCTGTGTGACTGTATTGGATCTTACAGTTATGTCACAACACAAGTGTGAGTAACTTTTTATTATGTGATCACTATTGCTTTGTCTAATATTACAGGTCATTTAATATGTACTGCGTATTTATTTTATGCGTTTTAATCCTAAATCACAACAGCGTCCATCTGTGAAGGCTGTAGGCTGTCAAACATACACAACTATTAGCCAATCATAGCAGTGTTTACTTCTGAGTCTACAATCCTCCACGCCTATTCAAACAGAGCGTTCTGATGAGAGGGGTTAAAAACAGGACAGAAAAATAGCCTGTTACTTCTAAATTATGATATTTTTTGAGGTATAAATCTTGATAACACTATAGGTGGACCTCAGAGAACAGTACAAAAAAAACAAAAAAACAAAGGCAGTTTATGATCCCTTTAATAATGTATTTGTAAATGCAATTCAAATGAACTAATATTGATAAATGCTTAAGAAATATTTTTCATTGTTAGTTCACATTAGCTAATGTACTTAATATTAACAAATGGAACCTTATTGTTATGTATTACTTAGTAGAGATATATAAATGAATCCATGAATCAATGAATCCATGAATCCATTTCATGCAGATCAAGTTTGTAATAGTTCTTAATGTTACTTTCTATAAATGATGGATGTTATTAAAGGAAATACTCAATGTAGTAACCCAGCGTTGTCTGTACTTTTAAAAATCAAAGTTCCAAAAGGGTTTTTGTGGTGATGCCATAAAAGAAACATTTTGGGTCCTCAAAGAACCTTTTAGTGAACAGTTCTTAAAAGAACCTTTTTTTTCTTAGTGTGAAGAATATTTTAATAATCTAAAGAACCTTTTTAACTATAAAGAACTTTTTGTGCAATTGTTGGTTGTTAAAAATGGATGGTTGTTAAATGTTCTTCATAGAACCACAGATACCAAAAAAGAACCTTTATTTTTTTAAAGTGTGTGTAAAAGCTCAACATGAGCCTGCTGTCACAGTGATGCTCATGTGCTACAGATGCAAAATGAGTGAAACAGGTCAGGGCGAGGGTGGAAAATGAGAGTTTTTGTGCAAAAAACCTTGAAAGCCATTACAAGTCAAAGTGTTGAAGTATGTGTAATGTAATGTATGTGTGTGAAGTCTATTTGAGTTGCTTCCATCATCTGATAACTATATATGTGAAGCAAATTCACAGACATTTCCTTCAGAAAACAATGTATCGCTGAAAGAGCTTTTTACCTCGTACAGAAAAGAAATGCTTGCTGGGAGTGGTGAAGCCCCTCGTGCCCTGACTGTTGACTGCGCTAACTCGAAACTGGTACCACCTGTGGGGCCGGATGTCCTTCAACACGGAGCGGTCCTCCATGGTCTAGGAGAAGGGTCAGAGAGACTTTAATTAAGACAAATCCGCTCCTGATGCAGGATGGAAGAGCTCCATCACTGCTGTATGCTGATAAGAGTCACAGTAATGACAGCTCGATCCAGCGCAGGCAGATCTCTCTATAAAGGCCTGTTGAAAAGCACAGCTCAGACGTCCCTATCCATTACATCACGGATCCCACCGGGAGCTCAGACGCTGCACAATGAGCTGCCTGTTTCTTTCAATGTCTCTTAATCTCCTGAGAAGACCAGTCAGCACTGCTTTACTGCTTATGAAGAAAACACTCATTTAAGTGTGATTTAAAAAAAACAAAAACTTTTATCTATTCAGTGCACAGCATTTCTGGTATGGTGTTTAGTAAAGAAAATTATTCTGGCTTTCCCTCAGTATAAAAAATAAAAAAAAGAAGTTAGCATACTTTTAAAAAGAGTACTTGTTATTACAGGATATTAATTACATTTAAATGAAAATGTATAATAGTTTACAATACAATTAACTGACCTTTAGAGTGCAACGAGTGACTCACTTGAGTAAGACTTTAGCACATCTTCATAAGTCATTTCATAATTACTTCTCTTTAAAAAAAAGTTTACTTTGAAATCACTTCTTTTGTCTTTGACATACTGTCAAATGTACACTTTTTACTTAAGTGTGTTTAGAAACAGTCATGAAAGTGTCTCTCTTTATATACACACAAGTGGCTTTTTATTTAATCAGTATTACATTATCTGCAAGTACAGCTTATTTAAAAATACATTTTTAATATTCGATGTACACTGCAAGTGAACATCCAATACAATTAAGTGTTCTTTTTCAATTCTTCACAATTAAATGGCACAAGTGTATAAGAGGGTTTCAAAAGCTGAAATGAAAAAGCACTTGTGTCATTTGATGTAAAGTTGTAATAAAGTTGTAATAATACCACATGTATTACAGTAAGTCATTGATTATGAGTATAAAATTACAAATATATATATATATATATATATGTGTGTATATAAAGTGTATTGCAAATCATTCAAATATATACAAATACTTAGTAGTCTTACTTAGTAGTAGGGGTGTGTGATATCGTCTACAATAATATCGTAATTATTGTTTTAATGATGTGTGAGCTGACATAACAGAGTGTCGCTCACTTTGTTAAAACAAACAAAAAGTCATCTTGAGAGTCCAAAAGAGTTCACTACATGATGAAGCCTATCTGAATGCAGTTAGAAAGCCTGTATAATTAAAGTTATGAAAGCAAAAACATTCCTCTATGGGTTTTTTTTTTTTTTTTTTTTTTTTAGGTTTATAAGATATCATATAGTTTTTTTTAATTAATTTTATTTATTTGTTTTTATTTGTTTTTATTAATTTTGTTACAAAACCCCCATGAAGACTACAGAATATCAAATTATATAACATTAGAGAGTATACTTTCCCACCCCTACATTTATCAAAAAGAAAATAACATTAAAAATAATAAGTTATAAAATAAAGTAATGTATAAAAATTCAAAAATGAAATGAAATTTAAATAAGGATAATGAAATAACATTCACCGATGTATTAAAGAAAAAAAAAAAAAATAAATAAATATTATAGCGCATTGGATTTCAAATTACAGTCATCATTACATAACATTTCATTTTATATTTACAAATTGCCTAAAAGGGGACCACACCTTTTTAAAAACCTCTGCTTTACCTCTTATTGCAAATGCTAATTTTTCAAGAGCAAGGTTGTCAGATATTTCTTTAATCCACTGTGAAAGAACAGGTCTTTGGATGTTTTTCCATACTAAGGCAATAACATGTTTAGCTTGTATTAAACTGAAATCTATGAGCTTCTTTTTGCTTGCATTTACTGACATATTTTCAGGATATATATGCAATAAACAAAGCTTTGATTCCAAAGGAATATTTTCTCCAGTCATTTCACAGACCACACCAAGAACCTTCTTTCAGAACATTTGCAGCTCCCTACACTCCCACATACAATGAAGCAATGTACCAATTTCATCTTTACATTTTGCACAATTATCCGGAATGTTAGGATTAATCCTATGTAATTTAACAGGGGTAATGTATGTCCTCATCATCCATTTGTATTGTAGTATTCTACACCTAGTATTAATAGATTGGGTTTGATCTGAAAGACAGGCATGCTCCCATTCCTCCACAGTGATATCCACCTGAAGCTCTCTCTTCCATGCTGAAAGATATGATCGAGAGCCTTCCTTTAGTCCAGCCAGTAATGTCTTATAAAACAAGGAGACCATTCCTCTATATTCCATGTGATTTAAAGTAATTTGTTCTAAAGTAGAGTGTTGGGGTTCCGAATAGGCTTTAATTCTTGAATATATATAACTTCTATTTTGAAGGTATTTAAAAAAGTGATTTTTTAAGTATCTTCTGCAGAGTACATATATGATTGTAAGGGGAGTAACAATTCTTCTTTCTCAATATCAACCCAGGATGGGTGGTCTGTGGAGAAGTAAAACATAGCTGTTCGAAGCTGTGCCGCCCAGTGGTATAGTTTTATGTTTGGCACTTGAAGCCCTCCTCGATCGTATGGTAGGTAGAGGAGGGATAGACATAGCCGAGGTCGTTTATTATTCCATATGAACCTGGTAAAGGCTTTTTTGAGGGTAGAAAGAAAAGTTTTGGGTAGTGGAAGAGGGATAGATTGAAAAAGGTATAGAAATTTAGGTAAGATCGACATTTTAATTATGCTTATACGTCCCACTATGGAAATGGGCATTGTGTTCCATTTGTCCGAGGATTTCATAACTCCCTTCAGTAAAGGATCATAATTAGCGGGGACTATATTATCTATATTAGGCATAATTTTAATCCCTAAATAAGAGAAACCACCAGATTCATTGGTAAACTGTGTATGACTCAAGGGGGCTTTTCTCTCTTGATCATTTAGTAATAGCAGAATACTTTTACTGTTATTGATTTTATAGCCCGAGAATCTTCCAAATTTTCCCATAATATTTATAAGTGCAGGAATGGAGTTCTTTAAATTGGTTAGAAATAGAACAATGTCATCTGTGAACAGAGATATTCGATGATCCCTCTCTCCTATCTTCATACCCTTTATGCCTGGACTTTTTCTAATAGTCATGGCCAGGGGTTCAATTGCAAATAAAAACAATAAAGGTGATAACGGGCACCCTTGCCTTGTACCTCTAGCCAGGTTAAATAGCTTTGAAATATTACTATTTGTTATAACTTGAGCTCTTGGTTCATTGTATAAAAGTTTAAGCCATTTTAAATATTTTGTTCCTAATCCAAAGCGTCTAAGCGTCTCAAACAGGTAATTCCACTCAATTCTGTCAAATGCCTTTTCAGCATCTAAAGACAGAATTGCATGATCTTTAGCATTTTGCTTTTTATATGATACGTTTAGGACTCTACGAGTATTATTCTGATCGTCCATTATTATTTTTGGTATATGAATTTCAATCCTTTTAGCTAAGGCTTTACATAATATTTTTATATCACAGGACATGAGTGAGACAGGCCTATAAGATGCTCTATCTGTTGGGGATTTCCCTGGTTTTAACACTAGAGTAATTAGTGCTGACCTTACTGAGGGGGGCAGTTTTCCTGTTTCATATGATTCAGTGTACATTTCCAGAAGGTGGGGCATCAATCTTTTAGAAAAGGTTTTATAGATCTCAACTGGCAAGCCATCAGGCCCCGGTGCTTGTCCACTAGTCATACTTTGTACTGCATCCACCAGTTCTTCGATACTTAAATTGTATTCCAGATCTAATTTAGCATCTTCTGCCAATTGAGGAAATTCAAGTTCATCAAAAAAATTATTTTGTTCTACTAATGTATTCAAACATTTCTAATTATATAAATTTTCGTAATATAATTGTGGTAAGGGGGGGCGTGGTTAGCGGTGTCTGCAGCGAGACGGAGAGGGTGGAGACGAGCGGTGAGTAAGTGGGTCAAGTGCAAGATGACATTCACCTGCTTCTCGTTCCAGTGATTGACGTGAAGAGATCATAAGCCACAGGGAGACAGGAGGTTGGAGAGAGAGACAGACCGAGGACTCGGGAGTGAGGAACTATCGCAGTGGACTAGAGAATCGCCGAAGTGCTGTGTACTTATGTTATTTGAAGTGCCTGAGGGCACAAGTGTTGATATTACGTAAATATTGAATAAATTACCCGAGCCTCAGTCACACCGACTCCGACTTCTTCCTTCCTTTCCTCGAACTTTGTTACATTGGTGCCGAAACCCGGGAAGGAAGAAGCCCGGCCGCCGCTGTTATGCAGTCACCGCCGAGCTCGCCGTTTGCGGAAGTGATCCAATCGCTCGCGGGCCTCCACCAAGAACACCATCAGGCGCTGCTGGAGATGCGGGACGACCAGGAACGTCGTTTCCGCACGCTGATACAGGCCCAGCAGGAGGACCGTGAGCTGTTCCGGAGCTGGATGGATCAGGAGGTACGGGCGGGAGGGCCGTCATCAAAAAACCCAGCTGACCCCACTCATCTGCCCCTGAATAAAATGGGGCCACAGGATGACCCAGAAGCTTTCCTCGATCTCTTCGAGAAGTCAGCCGAGGCATGTGGGTGGCCACGAGACCACTGGCCAGTGCGTCTCATACCGCTGCTCTCGGGGGAGGCGCAGGTGGCGGCCCAACAGTTGCCCGTCCAAAACCTCCTGGTCTTCACCGACCTGAAGCGAGCCATCCTTCAGCGGGTCGGCCTGAGCCCAGAACAACATCGCCAGCGGTTTCGGTCGCTGGATCTGGGCGATAGTAGCCGGCCCTTTGTGCTAGCTCAACAGCTCCGGGACGCCTGCCGAAAATGGCTGCTGGCCGGGGAAGGCGACGTCGAGCAGATCCTCGACCGAGTGGTGCTGGAGCAGTTCATCGGCCGTCACCCGAGGAAGACGGCAGAGTGGGTCCAGTGCCACCGCCCGACGTCGCTGGACCTGGCCATCCAATTGGCGGAGGACCAAATGGTGGCGTGCCCAGGAGTCGGCGAATCCCTGCCAGCTGTTTCTCTCTCTCTCTCTTCCCATAATGTTTCTTCTCCCCCTCGCCCTGTCCCACTTCCCAGGTCCCGTCCGAGCGTTCCTCCTCGAGTCCCACCCCGGGGACGGAGTCGGCCTCCTCCGGAATCTGCCGCCGGCCTGAGAGCGCCGCCCAGGGGCCGCGGCAGGGCCTTTCCCTCTGCTCTCTTCACGCCAGTCCCTTGACCCACTTCCTGCCACTAGGGCGGCGGGGAGGCCTGGGCCGGCCTGTTGGCGGTGCGGGGACCTGGGGCATTTCATGGACCGGTGCCCAGTGATGGAGGTGGGGGCACTGATCCAGGTCCCGGACAGCCCACAGGCTGCCCCCGATCAAGCTGGCCTGTACCAAATACCTGTGAGTATTAAGGGGGGTACTTATCTCGCTTTGGTGGATTCCGGGTGTAACCAAACCTCGATCCACCAAAGCCTGATTCAGCTCGAGGCATTGGATAAAAGCCGCATGGTTCCGGTTCGGTGCGTGCACGGGGACGTGGTGAAGTACCCTCTAATGTCCGCGCTTATTCAATTTCGGGGACAAAAACATAGTGTGGAGGTTGCAGT
This sequence comes from Spinibarbus caldwelli, assembly GCA_039654775.1. Taxonomy (NCBI): domain Eukaryota; kingdom Metazoa; phylum Chordata; class Actinopteri; order Cypriniformes; family Cyprinidae; genus Spinibarbus; species Spinibarbus caldwelli. The sequence continues at coordinate 33,706,602 of CM077230.1, read as the reverse complement.
TAACCCGCACCTCCGACATCCGCTGATTTTGGGGACGAATTGGCCAGCATTTAGTCAATTACTGGGGTGTTTGTGTGCGGATGTCTCTTGTGGAGAGAGAAAGCTGGAGAATGGAGTGGACGCGCAGGTGGGGGTGGCTGAACCGGGACCGCGGGATACTGAGCCAGGGGAACGGAGCGCCAATGAGAGGCTAATCCTCCCTGAACGCGATGATTTTCCCCTGGAACAGTCCCAAGATGAGTCACTGAAATGGGCTTTTGAGCAGGTCCAAACCATCGACGGTCAGCGTCTCCAGCCTGCCCGTCCACTCTCCTATCCCTATTTTGCTATTTTGAAAGATCGGTTGTACCGAGTGACACAAGACGCTCAGTCAAAGCAGGATACAACCCAGTTGTTAGTACCTAAAAGCCGTCGGGAAGTGCTATTCGAGGCGGCTCACTGTAATCCGATGGCGGGACATTTAGGGCAGGCAGCGACACTAAAGCGTCTCATGACCCGATTCTTTTGGCCGGGCATTCACGAGAATGTGCGCAGGTGGTGCGCGGTTTGTCGTGAATGTCAGTTGGTAAATCCACCGGCCTCCCCAAAAGCGCCATTGCGCCCTCTTCCGCTAATGCAGGTCCCCTTCGAGAGAATTGGTATGGACCTCATCGGGCCATTAGAACGATCGGCACGCGGGCATCGCTTTGCATTAGTGCTGGTGGACTATGCAACCCGATACCCTGAAGCGGTAGCGCTTCGCAACATTTCAGCGAAAAGTGTGGCGAGCGCACTGTTTTCATTAATCTCCCGAGTGGGAATCCCGAAAGAGATTCTCACTGATCAAGGCACGGCGTTTATGTCACGTACTTTACGCGAACTGTACGAATTGTTGGGCATTAAGTCGATTCGCACCAGTGTCTACCACCCACAGACAGATGGACTGGTGGAACGATTTAATCGCACATTAAAAACCATGATTCGGAAGTTCGTACACGAAGATGCAAAAAATTGGGACAGGTGGCTGGAACCCCTCTTGTTCGCTGTGCGGGAGGTCCCGCAAGCCTCCACGGGGTTTTCCCCCTTTGAGCTTCTCTATGGGCGTCAGCCCCGCGGGGTGCTGGACGTCCTGAGAGAAACTTGGGAGGACGGACCTTCAGACAGTCGAAATGAAATTCAATATGTGCTGGACCTGAGAGCAAAACTCCACACTTTGGGGCGGCTGTCAATGGAGAATTTGTTACAGGCCCAGGACCGGCAAAGCCGGCTGTACAACCGGGGGACCAGACTACGTCAATTTGCACCGGGAGAAAAAGTACTTGTATTGCTTCCTACATCTAGCTCTAAATTACTCGCCAAGTGGCAAGGACCCTTTGAGGTCACGCGGCGAATTGGGGATCTTAATTATGAGGTGATTCGTACAGACAGGAGCGGGGCACATCAGATTTATCACCTCAACCTCCTCAAAAAGTGGAGTGAGGCGGAGTCAGTGATGCTAGCGACGGTAGTGAGTGGGGAGGAGGATCTCGGGCCGGAGGTAAGTACTAAACCACAATCGTTAGCTCTGGCCCCTGGGGGAGACCACCTCTCGCCCTCGCAGCTCGCTGATGTAGCCAAGCTACAGGCTATGTTTGCGGATGTGTTCTCGCCCCTGCCTGGGCGAACCAACCTCATACAGCACCACATAGAGACCGAGCCGGGGGTGGTGATTCGCAGCCGGCCGTATCGTTTGCCTGAACACAAAAAAAAGGTAGTTCAGGCAGAATTAGAGGCGATGCTGGAGATGGGAGTAATAGAGGAATCCCATAGCGATTGGGCGAGCCCGATAGTTTTAGTACCTAAAACGGACGGCTCTGTACGATTCTGTGTGGATTATCGCAAGGTGAATGCTGTGTCGAAATTCGACGCATATCCAATGCCGCGGGTTGACGAACTGCTTGATCGGCTGGGTACAGCTCGATTTTATTCGACACTGGATTTAACTAAAGGATATTGGCAGATCCCCTTATCACCTTTATCCAAAGAGAAAACAGCCTTTACAACGCCGTTTGGATTGCACCAATTCGTTACGCTTCCGTTCGGGTTATTCGGGGCGCCGGCCACATTTCAGCGCCTCATGGATAAAATTCTGCGGCCGCATGCGACATATGCTGCTGCATATCTAGATGACATCATCATCTATAGTAACGACTGGCAGCGGCACATGGAGCATTTGCGGGCCGTACTGAGAGCGCTGAGGGGGGCCGGACTGACGGCTAACCCGAGGAAGTGTGCGGTTGGGCGGGTGGAGGTCAGGTATCTGGGCTTCCACTTAGGCCACGGGCAGGTGCGTCCCCAAATTAATAAGACCGCAGCAGTTGCGACCTGCCCGAGGCCCAAGACCAAAAAGGAGGTGAGGCAGTTCCTGGGGCTGGCGGGATATTATAGGAGGTTTGTACCTAATTATTCGGACCTCACCAGCCCGCTGACTGACCTCACTAAAAAGGAAGCTCCAGATCCGGTCCAGTGGTCGGAGCTGTGTCAGCAGGCTTTCACCCAGGTAAAGGCTGCTCTGTGTGGCGGACCGCTGTTACATTCTCCTAATTTTTCTCTCCCCTTCTTGCTGCAGACAGACGCATCGGACAGGGGGCTTGGGGCCGTCCTGGCCCAGGAGATAGAGGGTGAAGAGCGGCCGGTGCTGTACATCAGTCGCAAGCTCTCTAAGAGAGAGACGATGTACAGCACCATTGAAAAGGAGTGTCTGGCGATCCGGTGGGCCGTTCTCACCCTCCGCTATTATCTCCTGGGACGGGAGTTCACTCTCTGTTCGGACCACGCGCCCCTGCAGTGGCTCCACCGCATGAAAGATACCAACGCGCGGATCACCCGTTGGTATCTGGCCCTCCAGCCCTTTAAGTTCAAGGTGATCCACAGGCCGGGAGCGCAGATGGCTGTAGCAGACTTCCTCTCCAGGAAGGGGGGGGGGGGGGGGGGGGGCTGCAGGCCGGAGGGCTCCCCGGCCTGAGTCGGGCGGTGGGGGTATGTGGTAAGGGGGGGCGTGGTTAGCGGTGTCTGCAGCGAGACGGAGAGGGTGGAGACGAGCGGTGAGTAAGTGGGTCAAGTGCAAGATGACATTCACCTGCTTCTCGTTCCAGTGATTGACGTGAAGAGATCATAAGCCACAGGGAGACAGGAGGTTGGAGAGAGAGACAGACTGAGGACTCGGGAGTGAGGAACTATCGCAGTGGACTAGAGAATCGCCGAAGTGCTGTGTACTTATGTTATTTGAAGTGCCTGAGGGCACAAGTGTTGATATTACGTAAATATTGAATAAATTACCCGAGCCTCAGTCACACCGACTCCGACTTCTTCCTTCCTTTCCTCGAACTTTGTTACAATAATTTAAAAGCATTGTTAATTTCCAATGGATCCATCGATGTTTGTCCATCATCTAGCAAAATTTATAGAATTTATAGCCCTATTTGTTTGTATCTTTTTTATTCTCCAAGCCAATAGCTTTCCAGGTTTCTCACCTTGATCATAGTAGGACTGTTTTAACCACATCAAGTTTGTGGCTATTTTATTACTAGTCAGCTCGTTGTATTGTGCTTTTAATGAAAGAAGCTTTTTTTTGTTCTCGAGGTCATTATTCTCAAAAAGTTGTATTTCCAATTCTTTAATTTGTTGATCAAGGTCTCCCAATTTTTTATAATATTCTTTGGATTTGCTGCTTGTGTAGCTCATTATTTCACCTCTTATATAAGCCTTAAAGGCTTCCCACTTTGTTGAAGCGTTTGTCTGATCTGTATTAATACTAAAATATTCCTCTATTTTTTTATCCATGAAATCTACAAATTTAGAACTTTGAAGCCAACTCGTTTGGAATCTAAATCTAAATGGAGTAGGTTTTAAGTTACTAAACTACATTGTGAGTGAAATTGGAGCATGGTCAGACAGTAAAATACTATCATACCAGCATCTTTCTATTTTAGACAACAGAGTGCTAGAGACTAGAAAGTAATCAATCCTTGAGTATGTTTTATAAGTCTTTGAAAAACATGAGTATTCTCTTTTATTAGGATTCAAATATCTCCAGATCTCTGATAAATTTAAATCTTTTACACATTTTTAAATTATTTTTCTTGATTTCTGATGGGTTCTGTCTATGCCTGTAGAGCGATCAAGTTGTATATCCAATACACAACTGAAATCCCCTCCAATTACATATTGTCCTGTATATGTTGATATTGTATAAAAAAGGTTTTGATAGAAAGAGGAATCATTTTCATTGGGAGCGTATATACTTATTAGGGTTACTTGTGTGTTCACGATTAATCCATTAAGAATTATGAATCTACCCCGTGGATCAATATATTGTTTGTGCATCTGAAAGGGAACCGATTTATTGATAAGTATCATAACTCCTCGAGCATGAGAGGTATATGGGGCAGAGAAAACCTGCCCAGGCCACCTTTTTAACTCGACTTGTGTCTTCTCTCAACAGATGAGTTTCTTGTAAAAATAATATGTTAACCTTCAGTTGCTTAATCCTATCTAATACCTGTTTCAATTTGATTATTTTATTCAATCCCCTTACATTCCAACTACTAAATTTTAACTCTAACATACGTTTAAGCTTAAATTGAGTGGAATAAGGAATCTCTGCATCCAATGATTTGACTGTTTGTTTGAAGAAGGAAAGAATACAAACACACCCACACACATGAAAAAAAAAATTAATAAAAAAAAACACACCATAAACAACTGTGCATTTCCCTGAACAAACTGCACAAATAGAAACCCCGTTCCAAACTTTGGTTATGGAAAACAATAGATCCACAATATGTGGAGCAACCCTATATGAATTTGTAATCAATTTGTAGCTAATGAAAATGCTACAAATAATAAGAATTAACCAAAAGCTTCACCCATATAAAGGAGAAAGGAAATAAAGAAATCTGAAGTTTCCAAATGTACCTGTGTAATATCCGAGATTTATAACAGCCAAGCTTAGTTTTCAATGTTTTTGCAAGGGGAGTCGAAACTAGTAAAGTCAGAAAGTGTCCTTTTGAAAATGAAGCAAAAAGGGAACTAGTTTAGTAGTTCAAACATCTATCAGATTAGCTTCATTCACGTGGTAGTTTTCAGCCCCTGAATGAACTCCGCCGCTTCTGAGATGGTCTTGAAGATATGCCGTTTGTCTGCATGGGTCACTATCAAGTGAGCAGGATAGAGCATTTCGTACCTGATGTCCATAGATTTCAGCTGGGCTTTTACTCCATCGAAGCAGCGCTGGCGTTGACGGGTCTCCGCTGACAGATCCGGGAACAGATTAACTCGCTGATCCCCGTAGCGTAGCTCTTTTAATTTCCTGGCCGCTCTCAGTGTTTTTTCGCGATCTTTATTGTTCAGGAACTTCATCACTATTGGCCTGGGACGATTCGCATTGATTTGGCCCACCTGATGTGCCCGTTCGATTGTAGGAGTTGTGGAAAAGCAGTCTGTCAAAACTTTGGGGAGCCAATCCTCCAGAAAAGCTCTTGTGTCCGAGTCTTCCGCCTTTTCCGGTAGGCCGACCATCCTTAGATTTGAACGGTGCTCGCGATCTTCCAGGTCTTGAATCTTGTTGGTTAATGTCTTGACCGTTTGCTCCAGTTTCTTAGCCTTCTGCCGGAGTGTAGTAACATCCTCCTCCGTTTGTGATATCCTGTCCTCGGCCTCTCCAATTCTTTTGGAATGTGACATCAGCTCTGTTTTAAAACCATTGATAGCTTCAAGCATATCCGAGGATTGCTTAGTCATATCATCCCTTAATGACTGGATTGCCGAGAGAATTGAGCTTGTGGAGTCGTTTCCATTAGCGTCGCTCTGCTCGCTAGCTGTTAGCTTGCCCACCTGTTCCACGGCGTCTGAGCCAGTTTGTGGCTGAGATTTGGGCTGTTGCCCCGGCTTTATGTTTTTTGGTGGCATGGTCCCTTGCAGAGTTATTTCTTTTACTTTTCAGCGCTTGCGGGTACGTTTTGGTCGTTTTGTAGGATTAATTTTAAGAAAGTTAGCGTCAGCTCAAATCAGCATGACCTAACAGCTGCGCGCCATAACCGGAAGTCCAAGATATCATATAGTTAAGCAATATCACATAAGCAAGTGCGGTTTTCCCGAATATCGGCACGTGAGCGTGATCGCAAATGTTGTTTATTGTACTGTGGATTTTATACAATAGTTCAACAATCAAGGAACTGATATTGAGTGAGTTACATTTTAGACACAATATGGTCTGTTGTCTTTCCTGTTTCATCAACGAAAATACTTCTAAACAAAGCCAGAGCAGAACATTTGTGCGTCTCAGATAAACACTGCTATCTTTTTTTCTTGAATGATTTTTTTTTTTTAACTGTTTTTGAACAAATCATGATTCAATGCATTCATAAAGCATTCATGTTTCTAAATGAATCAGCTGTTTTGAACAAATCGTTGGAGTGAATGACTGGCTGTTTTAGTGTCATATTTATTTATCCATGACAGACCTAAACCAGTCAAGGTACCTGCACAAAAACACACTCAGCAAAATATCCTTTAATTTTTGTTATAGTGAAAAAATCCCCAAAATAAAGAGATATCATTTTATGTCAGTATTGCACACCCCTACTTAGTAGTTTGAGACTGATTGAATCTCTAGTTTCAGCAAACCCTAAAAGCAGTTTGGCAAGTGTGTCCAGCTCTACAGCAGATTATAAACAGTCTCAAAATGCTCAAAACATCACAAATCAATAGGTAATGAACCATATGAATATATTTCTACTTAAGTATGCACAGATCCCGTTATGACCATTCACTTTATTACACATCTGTTAAACCTAACAGAATGGAGGTATTCTCTAAGAGTCCTTGAAAGACATTACTAGGAGGTTTGAAGAATTATGTGTAACAGTGGATTCAAGACTTCTTCCACAAACCTCAAACCCACATGCGCTTACGATGAATAAACTAGACTCTTCATCTTAATCAGAGTTCTGTATCTGTAAGCACTTACCATGAGAACGGTCTGCCAGACCGACGCGTCGTCCTCGCTGGGGTGAATCCCATGATTCCACCTCTTCTGAAGAATATACAGAACCGGCTCAACAGAAACGTTAAACTTGGACATCCACGTCACCTTCAGATGTCCGTGCTGGTCCTCTGAAAAGGAAATGTCTCTTCTTGGCTTCAAAGGCACTCCTGAGCAAAAACAGAGACTTTGAGGTAAAAAGGTGAATGGACAATGAATCAAGGGAAGTCTGTTTGGCCTTCGAGGGTGACAATAAATCAGCTAATCAGGTCAAAATTACAACATAGTATAAAAGCCTCACTGAGTATTTAATTCTTGTCTTTTACAAACAGCAGCAGACACAGCTGTGAATTAAATTTGGGTCAAGGAAAAATGGACGTCTGAGATGAAGGGAAATCTTTTAAAAATCTAGTTTAAATGCATTTTCATTGTTCCTAGAGACCTTTGTAATCTCGTAGTAATTTTTGTATTCAATTTAATTTCCTGTGTTTTAAACTGTATTACAATATTTAAAAAAGAAATGCTTTACTACATATTTAAAAATATAATTATTATAATAAATGAAATATATGTTAATTTTAGCCTTTTTGAAGGGAAGTCCATCAAAAAAAACAAAAACAAACAAAAAATGAACTCATCCTCATGTCGTTCCAAACCTTATGAGGAGCATAAAAGAAGATATTTTAAAGAATTTTGGTAGCGCGTTTCAGTTCCCATTGACTTCAGTTGTATTTTTGTCCAAACAATGGAAGTGAATGGGAGCCACAACTTTTGGTTACCAACATTTTTCAGAATGTCTTCATGTTTCACAGAAGAAAATCATACAGTTTTAAACAAGAAACACGCATGCAAACTATTTATTTATTTTTTTAAAGACTTTTAAGATAAACATTTAATAAATGGTTCCATTTAAAAATAAATGTGATTTTTCTGACTATTATTTCAGATTTTACAAGGTTAACTAAATGCATCGCCCATTCGCCCCATAAGCTGAGGTGTATTCCCATCCCACCCTGCAGTGTGTTGTACCTCTGTAAAGGTTGGCTGGGGACTGACAAGTGTGTCCACAGCCGTTTGAGCAGCACTTCTTGAAGCTGGAGCACTCGCGGTCGATCGCACAGCCCTCCACACAGGCTGCAGCGAATCCAGACGCCCGCTGGGGCGGAGGACAGTCGCCCTGCTTCTGTGACCGCAGCGAACGCAGGAACTCCGTACTGGTCACACACTCGTGATGCTTCTTACCAAAGACACAGAGACAGACATAAAAAGCTCATTTTAGAAGACTGTGATCCATCAGTAGGTAATTGACACAGCATTGCTGTATGGTTTCTAAGGTGTTTTGAGTGGTTGTAAGGGCATACCCTGTTGCTGTGGTGTTTTAGGTGTTTGCTTGGCTGTTGAGTGTTTATTTATGCTGGTGTAAGTCTATACTAGAATTTTAATAGAAAAGTGAGTGTGAAAACAGAACAGTACGCACATCTAAGTATCATTAATATCAGTATCAAAAACAGTGCAGAACAGGTAATGTGGTAAGTTTAATACGTTACTATAGACAGCCCCCATCATTTTATTTATTTTATTTTATTTTATTTGATTTGATTTTATTTAGCCTAAAATGACTGATTTTGTGGCTTCTCCTAAAAATTGTGGTGATATTTGCAGGATTTTTTCCCCTGTTGTTTTGCAGTGAAAATCTATCAATACTTATGATGTACTTCTAAGTGCTAGTGACAGTAAGAGTACAATTATCTGTAAATATTTTTGTGCCTTTAAAATATTTTAAATGATCATTTCATTTTTAACAAATATATGATTGTCTATTATTATCAATTTTTTAAAAAATATATATTTTCACTGTATATAATACAGTATTACCAGTGATTGCATTTCAATAAAAAATTATACTTATTTAAATCTAATCTACTGGTAAAATCAGGCATTATGAAGATTATAAAATATTCACCCTAATATACATTATATTCTGTATGTATAGTAGCTTAAAAGTGTCATTAAACTTCTAAAAATGTCCCATGCTCTAGGGACAAGGAAATATAAACAAGGCACGTGTCTCTCTCACTCCTTATTGGAAAGACAATATATGATTGAATGTCATAAAAAAATAATTTGGAGAGATTAAAATATTATTATTTTTATTTTATTTTTGCTTAATAATTGCACAAAAAGTCGTGGTGCTCCATATAGTCTGTCCATCCCTGCTCACTTTACAATGGCATTCACTGCAATACAGCGACAAGGATTTTGACTAGTTAACAGCATTTTGTTTTTGCCAAAAGAAAGACAAAAATGCAAGCTGCTGCATATAACGCAGTGCAGAGTTCGCTTGATTTGCGTTAATTCTGCAACTGCAAAATCGCAAATCCTGGAGGGACCGTACAGGGGTTTGTTCAACTCACTAACCCTAATAGCAATAGTAATAGTAATGCTTGATTTAGCACACAGCACTAATGAGAGGCAGCTGGAAAGTCAGGGAGTGACAAAAAGTGAAAGAAAGACAGACACCGAGTGGTACGCAGCGGTTAGACAAAAGCCACCCACCCAAACCATGCCGGGTGAGCCACAAAGGCGTCCGGCGGTCCCTGTGTGTCTGTCCCATCGTGTGTTTGTACTGACTCACATGCTCTAGCCGCCCTTTACACATCGTTCCTTACGGCCCGAGTCAAACACACATAACCTCTCTGCTTCTGCACACACACATATGGCAGCGGGGCGCTCTGGAAACTGTTCATCTGCACAGCATCTCCAAGATTACTCAACTCAACACTTCTGTCAGCCTGAACAAGGCGCATGTTTCTTCCATTGGGTGAATCACAGAATTGGGAAAACAACAAAGGGCTTCACTGCGTGTTTCTAAGTGGCTGTGAAGAATTCTGGGTACTTATTACCCAAGGCGTTATGCACAGCTGAACCACACAGCGCGTCCATCTGATGGACCTCAAGCGTTGAAACACTTCACGCTGACTGTTTAAATTAAAGCTTTGTTGAGATAATGATCGCTGAATTTCAACAAGATGTTAACAGTTGTTGCGCTTTCTGTGAAGAACAAAGGTCTGGATGTAAACACGGCTCTTATCTGGTTGACTTCAATAACGTGCTGATCTCCGCCGAGGGAAACATAATCTCTGTGTTCAACTCTAGACCACTCTGGGGACACGGGATAAAAGGGCCATAAAATCACACTGGAATTCTGAGAGTCGTTCAATTGCTGCTTCAATTCATTTTAGACTAAGGCACACAAAACCACATGCACGCTTGAAACGTCTTTGATTGTGGAGTGTGACTACGTGGCTCCGTGTGGTAATTCATAAGCTTGTCTCAGACTTATATTTGTGTGGTTTTTAATCAGAGAAACGTCCCACGCAATTAGCCTTTCCTTCACGGCTGTAACAAACTCCAGTCGGCGAAAACATAAGGAGGAATTCTTCCGTGGAGAGACTTACCTCACAGGTCTTGGGAGACAGGGCTCGTCTTGTTTCCCATAATTCCTTGCATGGTTGTAGGCACTGTAGACAAACAAATAAACAGTCCTGAGTACGGCCAATAACTTTTTAAAATGCCACGGGTAGCCGTGGAGAAACAGAACACACAAGTATTTGCATGTGAGCACAAGGAATGCACTGTTACAGTACAGCAGCTGTGGGGACACGTTCAAACTTTGTTGCATTGTGGAGACGGCAGAAGTACAAACTGTTGTGACAAGCTGTTTAAAATATTGACAGATTGATGAATATTTCATGGGTTCGAAATTTGACCAAGTCTAGATGTTGTCGGATTTAAATACATTTACACCCTGTGTTTATTTTGAGTTTTCAGGAAACTTACCCCAACCCTAAACCTTAAGCAGAAATAATATTTTGCAAGAACAAGGTGTAAATCTGTATCAGGGTTCAATTTCATACACTCTTTCCCTTAAAGTGAACTATGCTGCATTAAGGTCCTGGTATACGTAAAGTGAAATCCCACAACAAACAGGTGTCACGTCATTTTGAAATCCAGACAAAAGGTGATTTTGAGTTCACTTTGGTGGTTTGAAAATGCTTGCTTTACCTTCTAAATTACATTGGTTCTTGATAGGTGGGTGTGACTTGTGCCTCTACTTGCTTTGATGAAAAGCAGGTGCTTTAATTTCTCTTTCACTTCTTCACTCAGTCCCTCACACCGGATTCGCACATGTGCATGTAGTGCATGAGTGAAGTGTTTTCATTTCTGTTATTATGGGTGCTGGAGTGAAAACGTGCTGCCCACTCCCCGTGCAACTGGTCCAACTTGTCAACCGACATGGTAAACTGGCATGCCAACAAGGATGTAAAAGGCCGCAGGGTTCAGCATCAGCTGCTTGTGGTTGAGGTCAGGGGAGAGAGTTTTACCTGTACAGCTCTTACTATCTGGCCTCGGTTTTACTAACCCCCCTTATCCTCACTCCAACCCGGGTCACGGCACCAATACAACTGGTCCAACTCGCACAAATCTGAACGGGATTCAAACCAGCATCCAATATGAGTAGTGGGTACTAATAAGGACGCTAAGGACCACAGCCTCCAGGATTAGCTGCTAGTGCACCTCTTGAGGTCGGGGAGTGAGGTTTACCTGTACAGCTCTTAGTATCTGGCCACTGTTTACTCATGCTTCTATGCCTCACTACTATCCCGGATCATGGCACCAAAGTAACTGGTCCAACTTGCGCCACTCTGAGAGAGATTTGAATCAGCGTCAACTGGCATGATAAGCAGGTGCACTGACAAGAAAACTAAAGACCACATCCTTTGGCATCAGCACTTGTGTGCCTCTTGAGGTCAGGGGAGTGAGATGTACCTGTACAACTCTTATGTGGCCTCCATTACACACTCCCCTTAAACCTCACCACTGTCCAGGTCACGACACCAATGTAACTGGTCCAACTTGCACCACTCTGAATGGGATTTTAAACAACATCCAATATGAGACTTGGGTACTAATAAGGACTGTACAGACCATAGCCTCCAGTATTAGCTGCTAGTGCATCTCTTGAGGTCAGGGGAGTGAGGTTTACCTGTACAGCTCTTAGAATCTGGCCTCTGTTTAGTCATTTCCTTAAGCCTCACTACTATCTGGGTCATGGTACCAATGTAGTTGGTCTGACTTGCACCACTCTGTGAGGAATTTGAACCAGCATAAACCAGCATGGTAAGCAGGTGCATTACCAAAGAAACTAAAGACCACAGCATTTGGCATTGGTTACGCGTGTGCCTCTTGAGGTCAGGGGAGTGAGGTGTACCAGTGAACTCTTATATGGGCACACTCTCCCCAAAACCTCACCACTTTCTGGGTCACGGCACCAATGTAACTGGTCCAACTTGTGCCACTCAGGGGAGTGAGGTTTGCCTGTATAGCTCTTACTATCTGTACTATCTGTTGCACCTGCTCATACAGTTTTCATGAATCCAACAGCGTGGGATCTAAATATAGCAAACAGAATACCATCGCTCAGCTTATTTTCTATGAATAAAGAATGATGAAGAACTTTGTTGTGAGTATACCAAAGTCTATAACCACAAAGTGAATGATGAATGAATGAACGAATCAGTTTCCTTATGAATGGAGAGTAAAATACAGCAAAACCTTTGTTGATTATGCTCATGCAGCTCATAATTTAAGCCATAGTGAAGATATAATTTCCAGTTTTTCGCCCTTTCTTTCCAATGACAACTGCTCTAAGTTGTTGTAAAAGTAAATCACTTGGCTTTGTGCTGATGCTTTAATGATTACAATGGAAAATGATGTAGATATATTGGATATTGAATGCACTGGCTGCACGAACAGATTCGATTTCATTGCTTACAAAATGTGGTCAATTCTAACGATCAGATTTGTGCGAATAAAGCTCTAGATGTACAAGCATTCAAACATCCAATACAAAGGATGACCACATTTGTTCCATTCAGAATCGAGTGCGTTTTTCCCCTCTAATCTAAGTGATCCTTTCCCTGTGAGACGTGCTCCCAGTTGAACCCTCGCTGGCCGGGCCTCCAGTCGCTCATGTGCTGAAACATTTGAACACATCTGTTGTGTGTTATGTGATGGATTATTCTGACATCTGCCCCCATCTATCCCCCACCTGAACAGACAGCTTTCATTTGGCTGAACTCAAAGTCAAGACCACATTCAAAAAAGAAGAAAACGTACAGAAAATAAGAAAGCGGAAAGACATGGAGTGAAACTGGTTTCACCTTACTGCAAAGATAATCTTATTATCAAGATAATCAAAGTCTAAATCTGTCATTTATAGCAACGTTGATTAAAAAGTATACAGGGATTCTTTTAAAAATATGTTCTTCTCAAATAAGATTTGTTTTTCTTCTGGTGATACCAGTGTCTAGCCAATGCCCATATCACTACAGACTGACAGTCTGCAGAAAGGAAAACAACCAAACTCATCCAATACTAATACTGTCAAAAGTACAAAATATACAAAAATAAATTCTTCAACAAAAACACAGGTCTGTCTTTAAGGTGAAGTGTGTTTTTATTTTAAAATGTAGAAATGTGGAAAGATATGTAGAGTCAACTGAGTACAGCTTTTTGTAGGTTTATTACTCTGAAAATATTACTTGTTTGTTTGAGAAGGCCAAAATAGCAACACTAGTGCAACCATTCCCTCTGTGAAAAAAACACACTTTTTATTACAGAAATAATACATTGTATTACATAAAATAATATACTTAAGTGTGAACTGGCTGTAATGTTTACTTAATTGCATGTTAACTGTAATTAAATCAAAACGTATAATAATTTATACTAAATTAAATTAATAAATTTTTTGACCCAATTAAGTAGGACTTAAGTACGTTCATATGTAATATAAAATATTAAAATGTTGTACTATTGTCTCTGAAATATGGTTAAATTGTACTGCTTACTATACTTTAATGTAAATTCTATTAAATTTATATCATGTATTATAATATATTTGTAATTACACATTTGTAATGATGAAGTTGCAGTTTAGTATATTTAACATATATTAACTTTAAATGTAATTTTTGAGTTCAAATTATAATCAAGTACTAAAAGATTATTAAAACGATTCAAACTGTACTTTAAAACTGTCAGGCTTGTGTTTGTTGTGTCTTGTGTTTTGTTCCCCACATGTCCATATTTGAGGGGAATTTGTGGCCTAATGGTTAGAGAGTTGGACTCGTAACCTAAAGGTTGTGAGTTCGAGTCTCAGATCCGGCAGGAATTGTAGGTGGGGGGAGCTCTCTCCACCCTCAATACCACGACTGAGGTGCCCTTGAGCAAGGCACCGAACCCCCAACTGCTCTCTGGGTGCTGCAGCATAAAATAGCTGCCCACTGCTCCAGGTGTGTGTTCACTGCTGTGTGTGTGCACTTTGGATGGGTTAAATGCAGAGCACAAATTCCGAGTATGGGTAACCATACTTGGCCTCACGTCACTTTCATTTAGTCCTTCCTGTTTCCTGTCCTCGTTTTGTTTGATTATCAGTTGATTAGGTTCTAGTCATCCCCTCGTTATGTGCAGTATTTATAGTGTGTTCTGCCCTGTGTTTCGGGTCCGGTATTGAATTGTCTTCACCCTGCTCTACATATGTGTTTCTGGCTATCGTGTCAAATAAAGACTGTGAATGTGAATCTCCCACGTCTCAGTGCTCCTTCGTCTCCTCGTTCACACACTGTAGCAGCCGAACCGTGACAAAAACCTTTAAACTGATGCATTATTAGAATTGTACTTAAGCGTGTTAAGATACAGTACACTTAAGTTGCCTTTTATTTCATTAATATTTGATTTTCTGCAAGTACAGATTTTTAAAAATAAACTTGCAAGATTTGAAGTACCCTACAAACACATGCAATCCAAGCCCCTACATATATGGACAACAAGCAAAATTTGTTTATCAAAAGATTATATGGCAATGTAAATTCATGAACTGTCAGTTATGATGTCCCCATGGAATGTTTTCATGTTTCTGTATATTCAGTTGAGTTTAGCATAGCTCCTGTGTGTCCAACCTCCATCTAATGACTGCTGACGGCCCTCAACACAACACAAACACATACACACACACACACACACACACACACTGCTTGGCAAACACTGTCTGTGAGTCATCAATATGACAACACACTCCTGAGAGGAAGGGGTGATGGGGAGAGAGCCAGAGATCTGGACTGCATTAGTGCGTTTGTGAACAGCAGATCTACCACAAACACTGCGGCAGGGGGTCAGTGCATGGAGACCAGTAGCTGTGACACAGGTTATCACTGACTAATTTCCCTCAGACAAAGGGCTCTGGCATGACACACGCGGGACTGTGGGATATGTTGATGGATGAATGAGTGAAGCATCTGCTGCTTCTTTTTACACAAGATAACAGTGAAGAAGTAAAACTGTGATGCAGCTTCTCCTCACATTGAGGTGATTTGAAGTTTAGACCGATTAGTGAGGTCAGCTAGAGAGTTTATCTTCTGAGTGGTGCTAAAATGGATATGAATGAAGTGACGCTTGCTGGATTTTAGTGTACTGACAGCATGTGGGCTTTTCCTAACAGTACCTGCTACATTGACTACATTTACATGTAGTGCTGGGCGGTATACCGGTTCATACTGAATACTGGTGTTTATTTTTCTTATGATATAAATTTTTAAAATACCGCAATACCGGTGTCATTTAAATAACGTTCGGAACGCGACACTGTTTGAGAGGGGTCTCTTTTCACTATTGCATTGTGGCGAGGACGTCTAAGTCAATCTACTGCAGTTTTTCCTCAGTAGAAAATGTGGTTAACACCCGGTCATGCATGAAAAAAATAAATACCGTCATATACCGTGAAACCGGTATAATTTTGAAAAATACCGTGATATAAATTTTTGGTCATACCGCCCAGCACTATTTACATGCATAGCAGAAAGCTGCTTATTGTGAGACAGCTGTGTAAGATAAGAAAGCGTAAGAATGTTGCTTATGTGGTTACATGGCCACGTAAAAAAACCTAGGTGTGTTAAACAACTTTCTCTTCCCTTAAAACAGAGTTCACGTTTACATTTTTATCCAGACCATTTTGTTATGTGCATTATTGTCATTTTAACAGTAAAAGTCTACAAAAGGCTACAGTAAAAACCTGTTTGTTGATTAATGGTAAATTGCCTTACTCACACACTCTTAAAGGTTTTTTATTGGCATCTGTGGTTCCATCAAGAACCATTATCATTAATCGAAACTTTATTTTTAAGTGTACAGTTAGAAATTGCAATAGATCTAATGAGACATTTTATGTAATTTTCAGTAAAATACTGTTAAATGTACAATTTTTGGAAGTAAAAAAGAACATCTTCATAGTGAAATAACATAATGAAATGACATAATGACATAATGACAAAATTTCAACATAATGAAATATCACCAACAAGTCTGTAAATCAACCTGAACTGGTTAACACCAGGTAACCCAACCAGATATCAGAATTTGTGTCACATTTTAATCACAATCTACTTAAAATGACGAGTTAGTCAGTTTTATGGACCACTAATAATGATTACTGCTAATCAAATGTTATAATTGTTGAAGCAATGTAAAACATTCACGTTCACTGACTTCTATGTAGTGTTAAGTAACCACAGGTGAACAGGATAAATAGTTCTGCGAGAATTTACTATAATGCTCCTTACATTCAGTCTGTGGACCAAAACCTTTCTTTAATTTAGTGTTGAAGATGAATGTTTTCTGAGAGATGCCCCACAGGGAAGAGAGCGTTTTCTCTACTGCTCCTCATCATCCTCCTCCAGATCAGAAGAACCCAGACATATTTTCTTCAAGAGGATCGCTGACTCTTTGCCCTCGTCAGGCTGCACTGACTGGTCCCTGACGGAAACGCTGTGGGAGACTTTTCTTTACACTTAATCTTCTCTGACAGCGAAGAAAAGCTGATATTTCAACACGAGATGAGGGTTATGATGACATTTTATCAGGTGATAGGTAAAGTATTAGAGGGACCAACAGATCTCAATATTTGAGGTATTTCAGTACCACTGAATCCTAATTAAATCCCTGGGAATAATTTTCTTTGCCACTTCTAAATACAAAATATAAATTTTTTGGCAAAGAACCGAATAAATTGTTGCTTCCTATAGACTGCAACAGTGATCGTCCACCAGCATTGGTTCCTAAAGTATTTTTCACATTCATTTCCTCTCTAGGCATTTCAGGAAAAAAAAAAAAACAAAAAAAAAAAAACTTTCCAGCCATGAAATGAACCGTTCAGCCCTAATCTCAATATTTCATCCTTTGATTTGAAGCAAAAATACTTTTATAGTAACTGTGATTATAATTAAGTATAAAAATGTGTTTACTGGAAAGACATATGCACAAACATATGCACTACCTTTCAAAAGTAAAATGGCTCTTTACTACCAAATGATTTCTTAAGGATCATGTGACACTGAAGATCTAATGGATGCTGGAAATTCATCTTTGCATCGCAGGAAAAAAATTACATGATAAATTATCTACATTATAAATACATGATTACATTTACATTCATTAAAAATTAAAACAGTTCTTTTAATGTTTCACAATATTACTGTTTTTGGTTGTAATTTTGATCAAATAAATGCAGCCTTAGTAAACAAAAGAATCTTCCTTCAAAAACAAAAATCTTACTGATCCCACATTTTGAAAGTGTAAGAAAAGACTTGTGTGCTTCATGGGAGCAAGCAGTCACTGCTGAACAGATTTGAATCTCTTTTTAGGATTATGGGTAGTGTAGTTCTTCTCTGAAAAAAAATTAAATAAATAACCTTGATTTTTTAAAAAATGAAGTAAAAATCACACTGCTTTGTGGTCACCACAGATGCATCTTCCATCACTAAAACAATCTCAAACCTCATACTGTTAAACACTTTTATCATGCGCTTAAAAGCACTTAATCCTACAAAACTACACTGTCTAAATAAGTCAAGTTCTGCAGTGAAAGGGTGCCATCAGAACGTGAGTCCAAACAGCTGATAAAAACATCACAATAATCCACAAGTAATCCACACCACTCCTGTCCATCAATTAATGTCTTGAGAAGACAAAAGCTGCATGTTTGTAAGAAACAAAACCATCATTAAGGCATTTTGACTTCAAACCATCACTTCTAATCAAAATAACAAGTCCATAATCCATAATAACACTTAATAATGCTTTGATAGAGGACTCATATTGTAAGGCAAGCCAAGGTAATTTATTTTTAAAGCACAATTAAAAACAACATTAAGTTGACTGTAAACATTGTACAAAAAAATTCAATACACACACATCTGTTATGCAGCACGTATGTCAAACAATACAAAAAACAAACAAAAAAAAAAACAAAAAAAACAAAACAAAACAAAACAAAAAAAAACAATGAGGTTGCAACAGGTCACTGAGCAGCATTCTGAAAAAAAAGCCTATGAGAAGAAATGAGTCTTTAAAAGAGACTTAAATGACACCAATATTTAGGCAATGTGCAAAGGCAAACTGTTCCAGAGCTTCAGCGCTCACAATGTAAAAGCGTGTTCCCCCCACAGTTTACATCTCCACCTAGGAACAATCAGGAGTTTCTGGTCAGAGGACCTGAGTGATCTTGATGGTGAGTAAGGTTGTAGCAAATCAGAAAGATAAGATGGTGCAATGCCATTTAAAGGTGGCCCTGTTTGAGAGAACCTGTCAACAATCTAGCAGCAGCATTCTGGACAATCTGTAATCGTAACAGCATGGACTGACTAATCCTTACACAGAGGGAATTACAGTAGTACAGGCAAGAAGACATTTAAAGCATACATCACCCTTTCAAAATCAGAAATGGATAAAAATGGCTTGACCTTTGCCAATGTTCTTAATTGAAAAAACAAAAAACAAAACAAAAACAAACCTGATCTGACAACACCATTAATCTGTCATTAAAAATTACACCTTTTCTTTTTTCTTTCCATTTTTTTTTTTTTTTTTACCATGGATTTACCATAAATAAATAAAAGGCCTAAATCAACATTAATGGACCCAGATGCATTGGATGGTGAAAAAACAGTCTTAGTTTTGCATTCATTTAGGTGCAGAAAATTCACAGCCAACCATGTTTTAAGCCCTTTAAGCATGCAAGAAGAAGCACTAAGGAGTTGCCTTCCTTCATTACTGGTTCATATTTTTTGCATGTTATCGGCATAAAAATGAAACATTCTGTTTATTAAAAATAGACCCAATTGGAAGCATGCACAATGAAAACAAAATTGGTTCCAAAATAGATCCTTGAGGCATCCCACATGTAAGAGAGGCCAATGATGATGTAAATTCACCCAGGGTAACTGAAAAGCTCCTATTGGTTAGACAGGACTTAAACTCATTTAAAACAGTGCCACAAATCCCTATTAACCGTTCAAGTCGTACAATAAGAATTTCAAGGTCTATGGTGTCAAAGGCTGCACTAAGGTCTATTAACACGGAAACTGCAGCATAACACTGCTGAGAACTTTCAAAAGTAAAAAAAAAAAAATAAAAATAATTTTTGGCAGGTTTGAAGCAAAAAAAATTCTCTGAATTTATTACAAAAACACAGCTTTTGTCTTCTCAAGACATTAATTGATGGTCTGGAGTGGTGTGGATTACATGTGGATTATTGTGATGTTTTTATCAGCTGTTTGGACTCTCATTCTGACGGCACCCATTCACTGCAGAGAATCCATAAGTGATCAAAGAGCTAAGAGATCTTACACTGTAAGACAAGTCAATAAAAATGTACTCTTGTTAATATGAAATAATTTATTTTTTATTTTTATTTTTATTTATTTATTTATTTTTTTTTACAAATGTGTACTTGTATTTTGAATTACATATTGCATTGTGTTGTATTTTAGGGTTAAAGGAAACCTCTGTAAACTATAATGTCCTGGCAGAAAATTATCAGTGCCTTTTCCATTTTTCTCCAGATATTTTTCTTACAGTGTAGGAATAATACCAAGAGAATTAAAGAAAGGTGCAAGGAAGCCACTGGAACAAAAAATTCCAGAATATCATTTTGTCACTAATGTAACAGGATCTGCTGTGGATGAGCTGGGAATGCAGCGGGAAGCACTGAACAGAGAATCCCAAGGGTCAGATCATCTCTGCGCTTGTCTGCCTACGATTTAGCCACAGTATGGCTTTGATCGCATGTTGACTTCTGCCCGCAGCAGGTGATGCTCTTCACAGGCGCTGGAATCTAAGTCATGTGCCAATCTATAAATTATGAAAAGAGAACTTAATGCATCACGTGCAGTTCAACACTCTAAGGTGAACCGGATGCCTTTTTCACACCAGTATACCTGAAACCAGAGACTTATAGAGAAGGCCTTCAGCAATGCATTATTATAACTGGTGCAGTTATAGCAGATATACAGTAAATATAATATAACTATTGGTTAACTAATGTTCCCTCCATCCACCAGAACAGAAAAAAATCTCATGTGAATTCTTTAACTGGATAGTAATAAACATCTAATATAGAGAAGTTAATGCATATGATTCACGTTTAAAGTCAGTGTATCTAGCAATTTTTCTGATTAAATTACATTTATGATTTCAAATGCAAATAAATAGATAAATAAATAAATAACAAAAAATCAATCAATAAATATATAAATAAAATAAATAATAATTGAGGTTTGCTGTGCTTTTTTGCAGGTTGAACAATTTGGCCAAAATTTTGTGTTTACATATCAATTTAGCTATAAAATAATCATAATAATTATTATTATTATTAAATAAAAATAGAAAAATTGCAACAACAACAACAACAACAACAACAACAAAGAAATATTACTATTACTATTTATTACAATAACTACAAATTAGGTAAAAAAAAAAAAAAAAAAAAAAAAAAAAGGTTCACATTAAGACCAATTACATGAATAAGAAATTTTCACTTAACACCGATATCTAAATTCTGACCTGTGTGATTTTAAAAATGGAAACTGAATCTTCTGAACTGATTGGATTTAATTGGAACTGAAGATCAAAGTCTGTAAATGATGTAGGAGTAAATGATGGAGAACGATTTTAATGGTTTAATTGTTGATAAACCAAAGATTTATGATGGGACATTTAACAGATGAGACATTTAACAAAAGCTGTGGAATTCATCATCAAATCTCATGAATTGCGTGAAAAAGAGCATCATGAACATCTTGCCTAACATTCCTTTTATGGTGTACTATAGTATTAGTTAGAAAGCCGTATGTGGCTCACAAGGGTGAGTAAATTATGACAATTTTTATTTTTGAGAGAACTATGCTGCATATTTCCGAACAGGATTTTTGACAGCTTCAGTTCCATACTGAAAATCACAGGGCATGCAGATGGACTCAATTCGCACATTTAGCTTAGCTCTGGTTCAAGAAATCTCTAGCTTTTTCCACACATTTTTGAGTCTGCCGTTTTGTTCTGCTCAATAGCAATTGTGTGGTTTAAAAATAATATTATGCTGAACGCTTGAGAAATGCACAGACCCAGACTGAACTAATTTAGCTACTTCAACGGTGCACAAGTGCTTGAACAAGCATCTATTCTGAACTCAGACATCTGTATGGTGGCAACCTCAGAACCTGTAAAGAGTTTCACTCTCCAACTGTCCTGCTGTTTTACTGTCTCTTCCCTTCAAAAAAAAGCAGATGACATTCAGGTCTGGCTGAAAAAAAAAATGTGTGAGAAGTTGTGGCTCAAAGGCAGCATGGAAAACCTCTTCATGTAGATAAAAGCCCATTCCTCATCATAAAAAAGACATCAGAGCCACCAGATGAATGAAGCAGTCAGGAGGGCTCTTGTCCAATCAAATCCATTCCTGCTACCTGACCTCATTTCCTGCAAAAGAGCACTTCAATGTGCTCTTCCATCTATTGTTAGTAGTGGTTGAAAAAAAAATTAAAAATAAAATAAAATAAAAATAAAAAGCTGTTGCACAGTTTTATACATATATGAAAAAATGTTTCTATCTTTCGGAAAAGAGATGTTTAATATGAAATAAAAATGTGAGGTTGGAACCAAACCATAAATATAATTTGAGAAAAACTTACATGGCTGTAACAAATTAAGAGAATTTTTTTTTGAATTGGTGCAAAATATAATTTTTGTTTCAGTGTGTCAAGATCAAAAAGGACATCAAAGCACCATAAAAACATCAGAAAATGAGTCCATATGACTTCAGTTGTTATACATAACTGTTTGAAACAACAAAAAAGAAATGCTCAGCATATTCACATTAAGACAAATAAAAACAGATTCAGGTTTACAGAAACATCAGATTGAAGTTGACACGCTTTGAATTCAAAAACTCTTAAACGTTTTCCCATAGTTGCAAACATCTGCGAGTGAGTTTCTAACATCTGTTGTGGAGGTGATATCAATATCTTGCTTGCTTATGAAGTAGTTTCCTCTCAGTAGCCAATGTGTTAAATCGCTTTCAAATGGATCTTTTGTAATGTACAATCAAATCAATCAGGATTAGGAACTCGAACTGGCCATGAACCTCATCAGTATGTTTATTTAGCTGGCTTGGGCTTAATGTTTATACAGTGACAGAAACCCCCCCCCAAAAAAAACACTCTTACAGTTTCATTTTACATCAGTTCCATGCATTTGCCTGATGAAAAGAGACATACCCATGCATAGCTATATACAAATATTGAGATCCAAAAACTGAGCTTGCTATGGGGGTTTGGGGGCATACATTTTCATTTTCGTCTGTGCCAATGATAAAAAAAAATTGGTCATGAAAAATGCCATTTGGATTAAGAATGGCAAAATTTGAATAGGTAAATGATAATAGAATAAAGAATAAAGAAGGGAAAATTGCTAAAAATTGAATTCATTGTAAAGTATTTGCTCTATTTGCAAATAATATTTTTATATTATCAGGTTAAATAACTGTCCTAGGGTGTTAGACAAAGTCACACCTGTTATTATAGGGGTTAATATCAATTGTGTAGGCTACAGTGAAAAAACAAACACTGCAATTACCTTTTATTTATCTTTTTGTTGTCTACACTTTCTAGTTTGAATGACAGTGTTTAGTACCCCTTACCAAAAAGTAGTATACTTCAAGTTTATTTTATTAAGTATACTTAAGTAAAGTTCAAGTATATTTTTAAGTGTACTTTATGTAGTAAGTATACAAATATCAGTGTACTAGTAGTATACTTGTAAGTGTACCATGTCAATACTCCTTGGGACTAAATTGGCCCACTTTCTAGTATATGAAAGTACACTTTTAAGTATACTTTAAGTACAACAGTAGTAAACTTTGAGTACACAACTAGTTTACATCAAAGTTTTTAGCTTGTACTGCATCTATACTAAAAGTGAACTTATAGGTATACTGATAGTTTACTAATTAAATACTTGTAGCATTTTTAGTACACTTTGAAGTATAGTCTCAGTAAACTACTAGTTTAGTAGTTTTATACTGCAAGTATACTCGTAAGTTTTCTTTAAGTGAACTTTACACCATCCTTTAAGCATACTACTATGTCCCTATTTAGGTATTAATTTGTATATATTTTGTTATATGAATATCTGAACACACAAAACATCAAAAGAAAGAACAGGGTATCTGCTTGTAAACAAAAACATTTTATTCTAGTTTCATGCATTCTTTTTTTACACTTGAATGTGGGTAAGTTTCATAAATAAAAAATAAAGAAATAAATAACATTTTGAACAAAAAGCTGAAAAAAAGACTTGGATTCAGAATGATAATCAAAATGTAGATGGAGTGGATCAACACCCCAAAGCTTGACAGTCATTATTACCTCTTCATTGGTAGACATTTTATTCCATAATGTTACACAGTTTTGATGCGGTTTTAACACGTGGAAGAATCTGTTGTTTTGGTTTCTTCTTCATGTGTGTTTTTTTTTTTTTAAATTTCTTTACAGAAGATGTGTGCTAGTGCTCCCTACCATCTGTGACCCTGGACCACAAAACCAGTCATAAGGGTCAATTTTTCGAAATTGAGATTTATACATCATCTGAAAGCTGAATAAAAAAGCTTTTCATTGATGTATGGTCTGTTAGGATAGGACAATATTTGGCTGAGATACAACTATTTGAAAATCTGGAATCTGAGGGTGTAAAAAAAAATCAAAATATTGAGAAAATTGCCTTTAAAGTTGTCCAAATGAAGTTCTTAGCAATGCATATTACTAATCAAAAATTAAGTTGATATATTTACAGTAGGAAATTTACAAAATATATTCATGGAACACGATCTTTACTTAATATCCTAGTGATTTTTGGTATAAAAGAAAAATCAATCATTTTGACCCATACAATGTATTTTTGGCTATTGCTACAAATATACCCCAGCGACTTAAGACTGGTTTTGTAGTCCAGGGTCACATATAAGAATGAAAACACGGATTCTCGGAGCACAAGCTCAAATATATTTAGACTTTTTCTAAGTATAAGTCCAGTATACTTAAATGTCATTTTAAGCATATTTCTGAGAAGTACATAAAGCCCATTTCTGAGAAGTACATAAAAAGTAGATTAAAAGTATACTTTCCTATTTTTTAGTTTAAAATAAGTATAATAATAGGACACTTGAATAAATTTCTTTTTCGTAAGGGACAAGACATGGGTGAAATAGGTGACTTTCAAAAAGAGCAAATCATAGGAGCATGTTTAGAAAGAGCATCTGTAACCTTAAAAGCCCAATTGTTTGCTGTTTAAAGAACAGAAATAAATGATTATGACTGCATGCATAAAACATGACAAGACTCGATCAGGGAAGAAGAATAGTGAGAAAAAACTGCAAGTGAGTGATAGAGTCCATCAAACACGAAGATGTATTGTGTCCAAACAACACAGAACTGACAACAAACCTCAATGTTCACTTTGAAACCATGTTGCCGTAAAAACCAACCACAGGGAACTTCACAAAGCCACAGTAATCAAAGAAAACAATGCTACAATGTAAAAAAGATGGAATTATGATCATAAAACCTGGACAGTTGGAGCACCAAGATGATCTTCAACATTTGACTTGGCCAGAGCTGCGTTTCCCAAAAGCATTGTAAGCCTAAGTTGATCGTAGCTTCATTAGTGACAATGGTTCTACGATCAATTTAGGATTATGATGTTTTTGGGAAACGCAGCCCAGATCAATCAACTGAATTGAATATGATCAAAACACCGTGGACAGTTTTGGAGAGAAGAGTGAAAAGCCGATTCCCTCCTCCAGCATCACTGATGCAACTGGCAGATGTTCTGACAGACAACATTCAGCTGGAGAGACTGAAGGTTGGAAGCTGTATTAAAGGCAAAACTTTGATAAAGCACCTTAATAATGAAATATTGTAAAATATAGATTAAGAGAATGTTTGTTTGCAGTTTATGCAAACAAAAATGGCCATATGAAACAATCTATGCTTATTATTTCTGGACAAAGAGAAATTCTGATAACAAAGTCTAACCAGAATTGCTGGGGGCTGATTTGGTTAGACCTGCACTATAGCCGGAGAGCTATAAATGTTCTTGAAAAAGGAAATAAGAAATGAACAGGATGTAAGCAACAGCTAATAAAGTTTTGGACTGTCTCCTGACTCGAATACTGAGATAAACAAGCGAGAGGTGTGATGGAAATGAATGAGACCACTTGGGGCCAAGAAAATGAAATGAGTCACTGGCGTCAGTGAGAAACATGATGCTGAATGCTCAATAATAACTGCAATAGACAACTGAAAACAGACACCCAGAAGGCACTTTTAAGGTCATTGCACAATTAAGATTGTGCTCAGATGTTGTGCATGAGCAATAATTAAAAAAAACTATTTGATGATATACAGTAGTGCCAAAAACTCAAGTCAAGAAACAATTTTTGCCAAGTACTCAGTCTTTATAATCTTACAGTGACTTTACTAGTTCTATAAATAAACAAATAATATGTAACACTTTACAATAAGGCGTGCATTAACTAATATGAGCAATACACTTGATAGAGCATTTAGTAATCTTTGTTAACATTAGATAAGGTTACACTTTATTTTAAATTCTGTTGATAAGTAACTTTGCAACTACATGTTAACTACCTGTCATTAGAAAATTAGTGGAGTATTAGTAGACAGTTAGGTTAGGGTTAGTAGAATAAATTAACTTGCAAAGTTATTTATAGTCAGTTGAATGTCTGTTGGTAGAGCATCAAAAAAAAAAAAAAAAATGTTAGCAGATATTAAGCAGACTGTCAGTGTGCGGTGTGTACAAGGATTAGGACTGGAGAACCAGAGTGCAATTCAAACACGGAATACTTTAATAAACAACTCAGGTACCAGGAGACAGGGATAACACACCTAATCATAATGTAGATTGGACCAAGACTAAGGGTGAACTGAGGACTTATAAACATGAACCAAACAAAGGGAACTAATGAGATAATTAACAAGAAACAGGTGAACAGAATGACATAATCAGGCAACACAGGAAAACTAGGTCACATGATAAAGGCAAACTGAAAACACAATAAGCACACAATGAAACTAAAACAGATCACAAAACACACACAGAACCGATTCAGACAGTTTACTGACACTCTAATCACTGCTAGTTGACATGCAGTTACAAAGTTTCTTATAGCCAACCAAATGTCTAAAGGACACCATCAAAATAAAGTGTTAAGGTCTTGTCGTCTGAAATTTTTGCACGTTAAAAAATGAATACGACCTCATGTTGTGTCAATCACGCTTACACACTGCCTCCGAAACTTTCGTCCATCATAAAAAAAAAAATCGTCCCGAAAACCCCCCAGAAAAAAACAGACTCAGTGTGCAAAGACCTTTACTGTTATTAAAAATACAACCATTCGTTGTTAGTTCATATCAGATCAGGTTCATTAAATAATATTAATACTTAAAGGGAGTTCACCCAAAAGTGAAACTTCTGTCATCATTCACTTACCCTCAAGTTGTTCCAAACTTGTATGAGTTTCTTTCTTCTGTTGACCACAAAAGATAGCATTTTTAAGAATGTGGGTAACCAAAAGTTGATGGTAGCCATTGACTTCCACAGTATGGAATAAAAATACTATGGAAATCAATGGCTACCAGTAATGATTTTAAGAATGCAAGACATTCCTAAAAAATGTCTTGATGACAGGATTTTAATTTTTGGGTGAACTATCCCTTTAATAATATATTAGTACATGTTGAAATGAACTGCATATGTAAAAATAATACTCCCAAATGGGTGATGTTTTCACAGCGATGCCGTAGAAGAACCATTTTGCATTCCTCAAAGAACCTTTCAGTGAACACTTCTTAAAAGAACCATTTTTTAGTGTGAAGAATATTTTATTAACCTAAAGAACTTTATTTTCATTATAAAGCAGCTTTTGTGCAATGAAAAGTTTCCACAAATGTTTAAGGTTCTTCATAGTATAACTGATTCAAATAAAACATCTTTTTTAAGAGTGTAAGATTCATAAAGTATTTGTCATTGTTAATGAATGTCAACCAATCAAGTTGCTAGCAATAACCTTATTGTAAAATGTTCTCAGATGATCATCATTTCAGAAAAGCACTTCTTCTGAACATATGTCATCATAAACCAAAGGAGCTTTAAAGGGGTCTGTGACGTGGTGGAACAAATTCAGAAAATCTCTCTGGGAAGCGGGCGCAGACCCTCCGAGACCTTTTGAAAGCCATGCAGAACAAGATGGCAACAAATGGGATTTAGCTGTGCTCGCTGCAAGAGGCCAAAGGAAAATGGTATGGTAGCTTGTGTTCCTGGCCTCACCTCCGATGAACCTTTAAACGCCAGGCGCGAAAAACTGAAACATTAGGAGATGCAGTGTAGCCCGAGAAAGAGTGGAAGTCCATTCATCTCTCAGTGTCAAGAATAACTCAAATGGCTTATCCATATGGAAGCCGATGACAAACGTCCATACCACCCCCCTAATAAAACACAAATCATCTCGGACTTGATTTTGAAAGCCTCTGTCCAGAGGTCTCTTCTTGACCTCTCAGCGTTCTCATTTTGCCTGTTCATGATTCTAAAGGAAGGCTGCATGTTCTGATTTAGTGTCTTGACATGTACATTCTCATGGGCTCCAAACGCGCTGACAAAAACCATATGTGCAGAAACATCTTTAATTCAGTGTTTCTGAATCCCGGGAGTTCTCTAGTAAAACGTGCAAACGCCTTCCCAGAGAAACATCAGCCTCCTTGACGAACGCAGGACGGGCCGGTCATTAAAGGTGTCACACGGGGCAGCAAATGAACTGGAAAGCATCCATTGTTTGCTGCAGTTTAAATCAGCACACAATCTGCACTGGTGCATTATGGGAACAACCTGGGTGTTCCCGAATGTCTGCAATCCATTGACTTGCCATTGCAGTTCAGGTGTCTGCAGGCCACACGCAACATGCTCACAGCAAACATGCTGCTAATGGTGGAGGAGAAACTACAACACAAGGCCATGGAGTTCACCAGCTTGCAGAAACTCTCAGCAGCGGCGAGGAGGAGTTGTCTACGCCACTCATATGGTTCGAATGAATCCGTCATCATAAACTATTTCACGTGCCGTTAAAGGTAACAGAGCATATTTCAGATATGTAAATGGTAACCAAGCATGGTTTACTTTAGGAACAGTAATGTTGGCTTTGAGACTGTCTGTGGTTTTGAAGCTAAATGTAATGCTGTAGGTGGAAACCACAGTTGATTTCATGCTGTTGCCATTATTTGGTGCTTTGAATAAGAATGTGTAGAGCGTTTTAAGCGTGGAGCAGTTTGAACTGGGGTTTAATGTTACACAACTGATGTATTTAAGCTTCTGGAAAAAATCATTGACAGTAAAGCTGTCACAATGCTTCAATCACATCTTGCAAGCCATGTAACAGTACAAGTATTTTATCACTGTTAAAATACAAAACCCATGTTGTCAGAGAAACTTTTCTGGATGTAGAAAAAATTATGAAAAATTAAGTTAACTTTAAAGCCATTTAGTTAGTAACTTCGCTTACGATGATGAAGTAGATATCTTAGCTCTATGTAGTGTTTTTGTTCGTATTTTATTGTAAAAGTTGTATGTCACCACTGAGATTAGTATTCTCCTTGAAGTTTCTTCCATTTCAACTAGTCTGTGACTTGTTTTGGTGTTTAGAATTAACTCTATATAACCTTATTTTTGTTTAAGAAACTGATACACAAGTTAGATCAACTGAGAAAGTTTTAGATCATAAAAACATAATTCTAATGCTCAGCTTAACCTAAAAATCAAGCCATAAGTTTCCATATGTTTAGTATACTCAAAAAGATCCTAAAGATCGTTGCCTTGTGCGTTTAAGTTTTCTCAACTTCTGATCATTTTTAAATGTATTTTAATGCCTATGCATGCATGTTGTTTTTCATTAATAATATTAAAATTCTCAATAGCAAATAAAAATAAAGTTGTGTGTGAGTGAAAGTAAATATTTTACAAATAACAAATATATCATTAATAAATGATACACATTAATATATTTTGGCAAAATTCTTCACTTTGCTGTCTAGTTAAACACAAGCTATTTTTACAAAAGAACTGCCACCTCTGTGCCACTCAAATACCAAATGCAATTCATATGATAAACAACATCTGTGACAACTGAAACAACTACAAATGATTTAATTGCAAGATGATTGGAGTATGTTTTACCCATACTCAAATTTCTACTTCAGAATTTAATTCAATGTGTTACTTGCCATTTATTTGTAATTATTTGTGAAATTTACTAGGAAGTACTGTGTGAAAATTTCTACACAATTAATTTTTTTTAGTGTTACAGGCATTATATAAATGTCAAAATAATGTGAACTTTGGCACCAACAATGCACACAAACAGTACACCTCAGGTACCTAATTTCTTGATATGCAGCAGATTTATTTATTTATTTATTTATTTTTGTGTGTGTGTGCAAAGAACACATATTGTGTTAAGCATGGGAAAACACACAGCGTTTTAAAACACAAACATTTTTATATACATATAACTATTTTAAGTTTGTTCTTTTCATTTTATGGTATTGCAAAACTGGTTAACCTTCATGCAAGGTTAACTACTGTTCATACTACTATTCAGTGATTTTCAAATTGAAATTGTGTGTAATGCATAACAGTGATGGTAAAATATGTATTTTATGCATGTATGGGAGTGGCATAGTTGTGGTATTTGGGTTCATTTTTGGGCTGTTTTAATTGGTCATTGGACTAGTTTTTGGCTAGTTTTGATTGACAATAGGCAGGTCTGGCAACCTTGACAAGAGTACTGTGGAGCCACCAATATTTTGAGGCTTGGTTACCATGATAAGAGCGCTACTAGGCTGATTTATCAGCATGAGAAACAACATACAATATTACTGCTTTTAGATACCTAATGAGACTCATTTTAAATCTCCAAAATGACCAGTTGCCAAACAAAACTGGAATAAGCTCTCCTGTGAAACTTCCAGGAACTGTTAAATGTAATGAGCTCCCAAAACAATATGCCCTTAAAGCGGCAGCCTGCTGAGTCAGCAGTGGCCATCAGTGCCCTCATGGCTTCAGCACAAGCTCAGCCGGCCACACACAGAGTAACCCTCGTGTGCTGCCCCTCATGACCCTCCAGGCGTTCGGCTCACCTGCTGATCAGGGTCCAAAGCTTGCGCCCCAGCCCAGCCCGGGTCAACCCCAGCAGGGCACAGGTCTCCATCTGCTTCTAAGCTTTACTTAAGAGACGAGAGAGTAGCTTCAGCGGGGTTAATCCCATTCCAGAGGCGTAGTAAACTGCATGTGTTGTCACAGTGAAACATCTGACAGCTTTCTCGTTCACCCAGGGTCAAGCCTGATGGATAAGACTGGACAAGTGCTGGGGTGACGCCCCTGATCAAGCTCCTAACACCGGCCACTGCTCATTATAGATGTTGTAGCTTTAGCATTTGGGGAAAAGTATACTTCAAGTTCGTTTTTTTAAGTAAACTTAAGACACCAGCTGAATAATTAAATTCAAAATCACAGTACATTAACACATCGAATTTTGTATTACAAGTTTTCTGAAATGTAATATTTGAATATGCAAATGTGGCATAATCTAATTAAAAATACATTTTCAGAACAAAAATCTGAATATTGGACAAAGCCAAGATGTTTTATTTTGTTGACAAATCAGAGTTAAAGGTTTTTACAATTGGGATTCTGGAAATTCTTTTTTATCAACTCAGAAAAGAAAAGCTAACAGTAAGAAAAAAAAACATGTTTTAGGAATAATGTTATATAATTCAGGTGAATGATGAACAAACCCCTCTGTAAAAACCTATATACTAAAGTTTGGTGTGTGTAAGTACTGAAGTGCAAGAGAAACTAATTTTGAGAAGCAGCCTGTAAAGATATGTACTGTATAATTGACATCTACAGCAAACAGACAAAGTATAATAAAATAAACACTCAAATGTATATTTTGTATGTTTTGTTTGTTATGGAAGCAAAATATCCCAAAATTGGCCTAAAAACTATGGTTTTGCCTGTAGTGTCTTGTCTTGAGTAAAGTTCAAGTATATTTTCCAAGTATATTTTGTGTAGCAAGTATACTAAAATGGATGTACCAGTAGTATATTTATAAGTGTATTATTTTCAAAACTTCTTGGGACTACGTTGTCCCACTTTTTCAGTTTATGAAAAAAAAGATGTACTTAAAGTGTAGTATACTGTTAGATATATAAAATGTACAGAGTATATATAGAATACTAAATTATACATTTTTATGAAGTACAAGTATAGGCCAAATATTCTTAGTTTGTTCTGTATACTTGTCAGTGTAAGCCAAGTATACTTAAGTATGATTTTGTATGAATTTTGTATAAAGCATACAAGCACTGTAACACATAAACTGTAGACCGAATGTATACTCTCTCTCTTTTTTTGATTTAGTTTTGTTTAAAATCAGCATAACAAGAGCACACTCGAGTAAAGCATATTTTTAGGAGGGGATTTGTGGTGATCATGCACTCAAAATATACAAACAAAAAAATTGAGATGTAGAAAGTCCTTCACAAGCAAACAAGAAATTACAAGAAAAGGAAAAAAAAAACAGCGTCTTCCTGGCCTCGGCTTTAAACGAATAAACAGGAGCTAATTTCAAGTGCACTTTTAGAGACGCAGCTCAGCCCAGGAGGATGTGAACACAGCTTATTTTCATAAGAAACACAACATTTACTTTACCTGTTATTGGAAGGGCTGATGGTGGATTACTTCCATCTGAAAGCAATTACAACGGCTTAAACGCTTGGTGTGAGAAATACAGCTTTCACAAGGAATGTTTTTGCTCTTTTTCATTCAGGGATTTTAAAGCTCTGGCCCTCAGGGTGAGCGGTGGTTGGTGATTGGCGGACGGCAGCCAGAGATGTCTGGGCTTAGGCAATTACCAATAATGAGCTAACCTTGTTTACTAGCTTATTGAAGGGCAATTACAGTTGCATATCACTATTACTGAAAAAAAAAAAAAAATCAGTCCTGGGTATTCTTCATGGTCCACTTCAGTCTCAGTTCCTCTGATTTAACACTGTGTTTGGGAGCTATAATAAACCACAACTGGGACTGTTTGAGTGAAACTGTGGTATGCGCCCATTAGAAAGACCTTGCAACACAAATTCATTTTAAAAGGTTAAAAAGCGCTACTGTATTGTGCAATTTATGGGTTAATAGTAACATTAATAATACTTACAAACCACACTCACTGGAAAAACGCACCTGTGGTGACATTTTGGCAAAATATTATGTAGCTTCTTACACATTTTACAATACTTTCAATGAGAAATATCCAGTGAGAGGCACTGAAGAGTGTTTAATTTTATTCAAAATAGATGAACTTTCATCTAGCAGTGCTCTATCGCATTTGATAATAACGTACACACATGGTCAGAATTGTACCCTTGGTAAATATGACCAAAAAAAGGCTGTGAAAATAAACCTGCATTATTAATCCTTTTGATCTTTATTTAAAAACAAAAACACACAAAACTAACCTTTCATTTAACTAAAACAATTGAAAATGGGGGAAATCTCATTATGAAATAAATGTTTTTCTCAAATACATGTTGGACACAATTATTGGTACCCCTAAAAATTCTTATGAGTAAAATATCTGTGAAGTATATTCCCATTCATATTCACAATTTTGAGCACTCCAGGGTGATTATGAACATGAAATTATCCAGCCATGGCTTCCTGTTTCACAGAAATATAAATAGGGGGGAAAATAAAGGCTGAATTCCCTCAATCATCCATCACAATGAGAAAAACCAAAGAATATATTTCTGATGTGCAGCAAAAGATAATTGAGATTCACAAATTAGAAAGTGACTTTAAGAAAAGAGCTAGAGCAGTGAAAATTCCCATTTCCACCATCAGGGCAATAATTAAGAATTTCCAATCAACAGAAAATGTTACAAAGAGGACGTGTGTCTATATCGTCCCAATGCACGGTGAGAAGGAGAGTTTGAGTGACCAAAGACTCTCCAAGGACCACAGCTGGAGAATTGCAGAAAATAGTTGAGTCTCAGGGTCAGAAAACCTTAAAAAAAAAAAAAAATCAAACCTACACCACATGTTGTTTGGGAGGGTTTCAAGAAAAAAAATCAAGAAAATAAAATGCTTTCACCAAAAAACAATCTCCAGCATATTCAGTTGTCAGACACGACTGGAACTTCAAATGGAACTGGCTTCTATGGTCAGATGTAACTAAAAAATTAGCTTTTTAGCAGCAAACACTCAAGATGGGTTTGGTGAACACAGGGATAAAAAGTACCCCATGTTTACAATGAAATATACTGCTGTATTTTTGATGTTGTGGGTCTATATTTCTGCTGGAGGTCCTGGACATTTTGTTTAGATACATGGCATCACTGATTCTATCAAATACCAACAGATAAAAAAATCAAAGTGACTGACTCTGTTAGAAATCTTATAATGGTCCATGTTTGGATCTTCCAACCGGACAATAATCCAAACACAAACCTCAAAAACAACACAAAAATGGGTCACTGAGCACAAACCAACTTCTGCTATGGTCATTTTAGTTCCCTGACCTGCACCCTATAGAAAATGAGTGGGTGAACTGAAGAGGAGAAGCACCGTCATGGAGCTGGGAATCTGAAGGGTCTGGAGTGATTCTGGATGAAGGAATGGTCTCTGATCCCTTGTCAGGTGTTCTCTAACCTCATCAGGCATTATAGGAGAAAACTCAGAGCTGTTATTTTGGCAAATGGAGGTTTTAAAAAGTACTGAATAAAAGGGTATCGTTAATTATGTCCAATGTGTATTAGAGAAAAAAACATTTATTTCATAATGATATTTCCCCTCATTTTAAATTCTTATTCTCCAATGAAAGGTTAGATTTTTGTGAATTTTTTAAATAAAAGATCAAAATAATTAACAATGCAGATTTATTTTCACAGCCTTCTTTGATCATATTTACCATGGGTACCAACAATTCTGACCACGTGTGCAGCACCTACACTAAGCCCTACCTTAAACTTAACTGATAGTGTTAAAAATAAAGCAAATGTGATATAAAAATGCATTTTCTGAAGCAACTGTGATTCTGCAAGTTTTTGAGCACTTTTATCGTGGCTCATGTTTCACTGGACTCATACACAAGCAAATGCAATGCTGTACCAGGTGCGCTACTGAGCAGGTTTACTGCATCAGAAAAGCCATACATATGGAGCTGGTTATGTGTTGCAAAAGTCGAAATTTATTGGTGCTGTGGTAAAATTGTTTGGAGCTCATAACATAGTGTTATATTTTGTGACAATCTGGCTCATGTAATTATAATTTGTGTAAAAAAGGAAGAAAAGTGTTTTAGGTGTTTTAGGTGTTTTACTGCCACTAGTGTTCATTGTACTACAGGGAGTTGTATGTATAGGTACATCTTTGGAGTTTTGCAAAAATGTTGGTAGAGACATGTTTTTCCATGAGTCAACGCTGAATATTTCCCTAAAGTAAGCTGAATCCAGGGAGCTTGTGATAAATGTGTCCTTGCAAATGAACTCTAGTGGAAGGAGAGGTGTGCTGTAAATGCTTATTGCATTACCCCTAAACTATCCTTATTTATTTCCCATGGGGCAAACCAGTTAGGGAAAACAAACTTGGTCTTAAAGTCAACATGAAACATGTTCACAACCTATTACTTCTGTAATGTGACAGCGATTTTATCCACCCGGAACTTACTGGATAGTGAAAAGTAATCACTATATGGAATAATATGCACAGGTGACTCATGCTCAATAATATATTAAATATCATCAATTCTGATTTTATGTTTAGAAAATAGAAGTGTAGGGAGCACCAAAATATTATCTCTATTTCTCCTCCTATTATCTGGTGGAAGGAAAGAGCTGTAATAAGGCAAAAAAAAATATATATAAAAATAAAAATATTGCCCTGGGTACAACAGCGGCTCTCAGTGCTGTTAATGTTGGGTTTCCAGAAGCCATTAGACATGAGTGAGGTTTAGTGTAGGTACAGGGCATGTGGTTTGTATAAAGGCATTAACCTTTGGCCATTTCCTTGTAATAAAAGGAAATTACATTTGAACAGAGTTTTATTTAGCAGCACTGAGGCAGTGTGAGAAGCTGTGAGCTCAATGAATTATGTCAAGCTCATTAATCTGAAAACACATCTTACCTGTGAACATCTCCTGTGGTCCTCACACCAGTCCAACACACGGTCATTCTGAAAGAGACCAAGAAACACATACAAATGATTACAATGACTTCACAAAGTATGAATAGTATAAAATAGAGTGTAAATTATATTTCATATTTTAAGGTTTCTCACACACTAGAGAGCGCTCTGACAGATGGGAATGTATAAGATTTATTTTAAGGATGTGGGAAGATTGTGGTCAGTTTGACATTGAGCAGGAATACAGCAGGACAGAATTTCTGAAGGCACAATTATGTCTCGTAGTGCAGGCAAATACTTCAGGTGTGGATCTAATCACAGCGTAAACATTTATTAAACAAAAACAAGAAGACAGTCTCATAAGTTTTTGAAGCACTGTTTTATGAAGCTTTGAAACCTTTGCAAATCATTTTGAACCCGTGATATGGAGTGATGTTGGAGTGAAGTCACATGATTCGGTAAATAAGGCTTTGTTACATCATAACTGTTTCGAAATGGTTCAAAATGTCAGTGGTTCGCAGCTAGTGTCCGATGTCTGTGAATCCATCAGCCACTGTTTACATGGTTTTTACCTGACCTCAGATCAGTTTTGTGAATTTGTAGACATATTTAATGACACATTCGTAGAATAAAAAGGAAGAGTTGTAGATAATAGTCTCTTATTGACCTGATTAACCAAGCTCTCCATAAAACAAACAAAACAGTCCCTACAGTTTAATAAAATAACAAATATTACATAGACTAGTTGTATTCAATTGTATTTGATGATCTGGTAATTGCTTTTAATATAATACACTTTCAATAAAGTGTTTGCAATTGGTTTGTAAAAGGAGGCATCACCAGCGTTTTGAGTGCTGCAAAAGCGAATCATTTCGCAAAGTGTCTGGTTTAAATGATTATTAATTGAAGTCTTGAAAAGCATTGTTTGTTCCACCATTAGAAGAAGGTAATTCCAAAGAACTGCAAAAATCAACAGGTAAACAGGTGAGTTAAAGACAGCTGAAACCAAGGGCTATAAATTTACTTAATGACAAGAACTAAAACAGACACAGGTGTGCATAATAATAATAATAATAAAAAAACTAAGTTAAAACAAGGAAAGAAAAATAGGAAAAGTAAAGGCAGATACAATGGAATCGAAAATAAACTTCAAATTAAGAGTTTTAGAACATAAAACTCCACAGAATAAACATGAAAAATTTAACTCATCTCTTTTCAATTCTAATTGATTAACTACACTGAGTTGTGTAGTTAATTTATTACTGTTAGGTGACCAGGGTGCGAACTACGGGGGAGCTAGGGGGAGCTCGGCTGAGTTGTGTAGTTATCATTTATTACTGTTAGGTGACCAGGGTGCGAACTACGGGGGAGCTAGGGGGAGCTCGGCTCCCCTTAATAAGACATGGGCTCCCCTGAAAACATGATTTGTGAAAATTTGGGGGGTCTCAAAAAATATTGACAATGTGTTATTTTGACGTGCAATTTCAGTTTTGTGTAATGTGATCATCGTGTAAAATTGCAAAAAATATTCATTCATGCATGACGGCGATTTAAACCTAATTCGCTTCAATAAAGATAACTATACTTGCTATTCTTGTCATGAGCATCAAGGTGTGGGGGCGCTGCGTTGCAAATTCCACTCATCTTTAGTACGTTAACTCAAAAGATTCGTAGAAAAAGTATATACGTTGGAGGCCATTGATCTGCGCGTGGAGTCCTTGAAATCCATTCAGGCCTCTGTGGTCGATTCTGTGTTAAGGTAAGGCATGTTATTCGCAATTATGTGTTGTGGCTGGGTTGTTATAGGTTTGCGTGACTCTCGATGTCTTAGGCCTAACTGAACGGAGGAATTATGGTATTCTTCTGTAGCCTGACGAGTAACTTTAACAGTTGTTCGTGTGAACTCAAAGACAGCCTGATGCTTTGTTTATAGACTATTTGTGGGTGGCTGTTTGTTGTTTCACCTATCAATTCATGTCGATATAGTATAATAGGATAAATCCTGTATAGTGATTTACCCTATATAGTGCAAGCAAGTAGTGCATACACTTGTATCTGTTATGTATCTTTCTATTAGCTGTTATGCATTAACCCCCCCCCAACAAAAACAAGTGGGCTCCCCCAGAGTCCACGGTATAGTTCGAACACTGTAGGTGACTATGATACGTATATATTTGCCATAGGCCTACAGTGGCATTTAAAGCCTGAGGTCAGAATTCCTTCCAGCGTAGGGCGACATGGGCAAGAATGAATCATGTATGAGGAAGTAAACACACCATAACCACAGCCTCAAGCATACGTCAACACCCAACCAAACCTTGTTTCGGAAAAGTGGTGATGAGGATTTAACCATAGCTAATGAATGATGGTCC
Source organism: Spinibarbus caldwelli (assembly GCA_039654775.1). Lineage (NCBI taxonomy): Eukaryota > Metazoa > Chordata > Actinopteri > Cypriniformes > Cyprinidae > Spinibarbus > Spinibarbus caldwelli. Next base: position 33,668,535 of record CM077230.1, on the reverse strand, counting down.
AGAGAGTCTGTGTTTAGACTTCTATTATGTCACAGTGTCTTTGGGATTGAGGGGACGGCAGACACCACAAACACAAAGACTTCTCTGTAACTTCATGTAAAATGCCATCTGAATGCTGCTCTGAAATGATGGCAAAGGCAAACACATATATGAGTGATCATCATGCAGGCGAACGCCGCAGTAATCCTCCAGACATTCCCTCTGAGTAACCAATATTTATCCTCAACAAACGTGACTCACGCCTCCTCTGAGGTCCCACAAGTCTTTTGTGAGGTTTTAATAAGGACTTTAGGGACAGAGAGAGCCCATTGTGTGTCATGGAGTCTCCAGTAGTGATCTCCAAAGGAATGCTGGAGCGTAACATCATCTCAAGAGATCACATCAAGGCTAAATCCTTCTTGATGAGCTTCCCAGACTAAAGCTTTCACTCCACACCTTCAAACTAAACCAACTAAACCCATAACACTTACAGGTCTGTTTCACAAACTTTCATGAAGAGATAAAAAAGAAATCCTCTTAAGTTTGTTTTAGATGTTTTTTCTTTAAACACAGAAAACAAGAAGATAAAATTTAAGTGAAATCCTTATTCTTAGGGGCTGAAGACACGTCCTGCCCACTTAAGAGAGAACAGAGCCTTTTCTCTTAATGAGAGATTTAGATTGAACCATAAAAACCATTTATCCAAATGATAAAAACCTTCTACCAAAATAAACCCACTGTAAGCTGCTATACATCACTGTCAAGGTATATTAAACAACCACGAGTAATCATCAGTGCGGTTCATGAACTGTTTTGCGTTTGCTTAGACAGATGAGGATAAATATATGACGGAGCTAAAGCTCAGCTCAAAGGTCTGTCTGTGTCATGTGTCTTCTGAAGTCCAGCCAAAACTAATATACAATTACCATCTTACTGATTTATATCTTAAAAGTTATTTCATCAGCTATCAGAAATGCATTGTTAAAGGAATAGTGTAGCAACAAATTACAAGTCATTATTTTCTCATCCTCATGTCGTTCCAAAGTCATATTACTTTCTTTTGAACGTCAGAACACAAAAGAAGAATTTTTGGCTGTTTTTGTACATTTTATGAAAGGCAATGGTACTCAAAACTTTCAAGCTCCAAAAAAAAGACACATGTAAAGGTACAATATTTTCTTTGTTCACTCTCAAATGAAACTCATGAGTTACTCAAAGAGAACAAACCTCATTGGTTCTCACTCATGAGGCAAGCATGTTTGCCATATTTGATGAGCTCTATATATGTGTTTTGATCAGGGTTTATTTATCTGTAAAAGCCTAAATGTCTCTTATATATGCTTTGAATGTAATCTGAGACAACCAAAATTGACTCTTCAAAAAGACATTGTAAAAGTAATCCACATGAGTGGTTTTATCCAAGTATTCTAAAGAGACATTTAGGCTTTTATATAAATAAACCCAGATCAATGCACATATATAGAGCTCATCAAATATGGCAAACATGTTTGCTTCATGAGCGAGAACCAGTGAGGGTTTGCTCTTGCAAGTCAAGCAAGTATGGCTGATCTTCAGTGTTTACCGTATTTAATGTATCTCAATGTTTATATAACTAAATAAAAGCCTGTAATTAAATCTGTTCATCATATAAAGTGATCAAATTTTCTTTTTTGGTGACCCCTTAAGTTTGATTTTTCAATTCTGACAACTGATAAAATAACATTTAAAATATAAATTTATATATATATATATATATAGAGAGAGAGAGAGAGAGAGAGAGAGAGAGAGAACTACAGAACAGTATCCCCTCTTCCATTCATTGCAAAAACACTTGAATGAGATGTGTTCAACCAAGTCTCTGCCTTTTTCACACAGAACAACCTCCTTGACAGCAACCAGTCTGGCTTCAGAAGTGGACATTCAACCGAGACTGCCTTGCTCTCAGTTGTTGAAGCCCTAAGTCTGGCAAGAGTGGATTCCAAATCTTCAGTACTTCTGATCTGTCTGCTGCTTTTGACATGGTTAACCACCAGATCCTCCCATCAACCCTTTTGGCAAAGGACATCTCAGGAACCGCACTCCAGTGGTTTGAGTCTTACCTCTAAGATAGGTCCTTCAAGGTATCTTGGAGGGCTGAGGTGTCCAAGTCGCAACATCTAGCTACTGGGGTGCCTCAGTGCTCAGTTCTTGGACCACTTCTTTTCTCTGTCTACATGGCATCACTAGGTTCTGTCATTCAGAAACATGGCTTTTCATATCACTGCTATGCTGATGACACTCAACTCTACCTCTCATTCCATCCTGATGATCCGACGATAGCTACTCGCATCTCAGCTCATCTAACAGACATTTATTGCTGAATGAAGGACCATAACCTTCAACTCAACCTTGCCAAGAAAGAACTGCTTGTGGTTTCTGCTAACCCATCATTCATCACAATTTCACCATCCAGTTTGGCACATCAACCATAACTCCTTCAAAAACAGCCAGAAAGCGAGTTGTGATAGATGATCAGCTGAATTTCTCAGGCCACATTGCTAAAACTGCTCGGTCCTGCAGATTTGCTTTATTCATCATCAAGAAGATCAGGTCCTTTCTTTCGGAACATGCTTCACAACTCCTTGTTCAAGCTATTGTTCTGTCCAGGCTGGACTATTGCAATGCTCTCTTGGCAGGGCTTCCAGCCAGTTCTATCAAACCTTTACAATTAATCCAGAACGCGGCAGCAAGATTAATTTTTAAAGAGCCAAAAAGAATGCACATCACACCTCTGTTTATCAATTTACACTGGCTACCAATAGCTGCTCGCATAAAATTCAAGGCACTGAAGCTTGCCCACAAAACCACTACTGGCTCTGCACTCCTTTACCTAAATTCACTATTTCAGACTTATGTGCCCTCTGGAAGCTTGCGTTCTGCAAGTGAATGGCGCATAATAGTGCCATCCCAAAGAGGCACAAAATCACTTTCACAGACTTTTACATTTACTGTTCCATCCTGATGGAATGACCTGCCCAACTCAATCCAAGCAGCTGAGTCCTTAGCAGTGACGGTGCTACACCGTGGCTGGGGGGGGGGCTATAGCCCCGTCAGAATTTTGAATAGCTCTGGTTTAGCCCCCCCCCAATAAGGTGACCAGATGTCCCGTTTTTCCCGGGACAGTCCCGTATTTCAGCTCTATTTTTAATGTCTCGCAAGAACAGCCTAATCAAAGGCAACCAAGCTCATCGTAGAACAAAATTACCATCCAATCCACAATTCGTTATCGATTAACTAAGTGAAGCCGGGATAGGCGGAATCACGCTGACTGATGCGCTATCTTGGCTGTGCACCTGCGCGATCATAGTTTACTCAGAAAGTACGCAATCAGTTCTCTTTGTGCCTGAATTGTCAAATACACACACAGTTGTCAAAATGTCCATCATGAGGACTACCTCACATAAATACAGTCGGTTATGGCTTAAGTTAACGTAAACAGGTAGGCGAAAACCGGATCTGTGTCAGTATATTACATTCGTTTAATGTTGTAGTAGTGTTCATTTAATGTTTAATTTAAAGGGGTCATATGATGCTATTTTTAAATATCATTATTTTGTGTATTTGGTGTAACAGAATATGTTGACATGCTTTAATGTTCAAAAAACACATTATTTTTCAAATACTGTACATTATTGTAGTTCCTCTATGCCCCGCCTCTCTCAAACGTGTCATTTTCTACAAAGCCCCTCCTTCCGACAAGCACAGTCTGCTTTGATTGGCCAGCTGACCCAGTGCATTGTGATTGGCCAAACACCACAAGCGTGCGTCGGAAATGCAATGCCCCTTACCATAATCGCGAGTTTCAGCTTTCAAAGTAAATATAAAGATAGTTAATAATGTTGTTAGTTTTACAATCAGTATAAGCCCGAAAGGGGAACAGAGTCACGTGACAGACACAGTGATGATGCTCATATGTATTTGCAATACACAAGCCACGGTTTAGACAGCTGACATGCTATGATTTCTGACAGGCTGTACACTCCGCTATGATGTGACCCTGTTCTCCTCACACACAACACGTTACTCTACACTGCGCAAAACTCCGCATTTGAAGAGTCAATAGCAAATACTTAAACTAATAACAAAACATACTTACAGTCACTGATTCAGAAGCACCAGATTGTCATAGCAAAGTCAGAATTGACCCTTTTTTTTTTTTTTTTTTTAGAAATAGCCTTTATGCACAACCAGCCTTGTACTCTCCTAGGTTCACGAAACTGTCGTCCATAATATGGCACAAATTCGAACATTTGGGTTGTGCTGTTCTGTTGTAAACAAATCTTAACTAATGATTCCTAATTGCATCTACTTTCGGAAGGCCAAATAAAGTGCTTTTGCTTTTGCACAGAAACACACCGTCTCCACAGCAACATGGCTGCATCAACACTACTGCGGTTACTGAAACCACGCCTTCTTTCTTTGCTTGAACATTTGGGCGGCATTATGCAAATATTTCCACATCGTGACGTAGACAATAACTCCTTTTGTGGGAGACTTTGAGCTTTGTAACTCTGCAGATCTTATACATGAACAAACAGCTACATAACACACTAAAGAAAAGGAAGGGATCAATGCTAAGGATTTTTTCTGCTGGCCCTGCCATCATTTTCACTGGCCCTGCCACAAAAAATAAAATAGTTGCTGTTATCATTGTTTTTGATCTATGTTATCTTGTATTCTAATAAATAAGCTTATATGACACCAATATTTTAGATATCAATTAAATTTTACAATTCTCTATTTCAATTTCAATACCACAGAAAAAATCACTAGCCAAAAATAAACATAAATATAAAGTTTAAACATTATTAAAGACAAGTGACAGCCAGTAGCTAAGAAAAAATGAACAAATTACAAGCATTACCACAAACAAACATAGGCCTGTAGCACAAAGATAGAAATGAAATGATGCTTTAGGTTTTTATGTTTTGTAGATGTTCAGGTACAGAAATCGAAAAAATCACATATAAAATAATATTACTCTGTGTTGCACCTTGATTTTTCATAGCCATTTGAACCCCCCCCCCCCCAAAACAGAATGACCCGTCTTTAGCTTTGTGAAATTATGCTAATGTTACATAAAACATCGGCACTAAACAGAAACAGCAGACGGGCTGAATGAGACGCAGTTTCACTCTCTGACAGCAGGCGGCGCTCATGGAACAGTGATACAGCGTTTCTTTGGTTACCACTGTAAACACAGCAGTGCTGCAGTGCGCATATTAACACCAATTTAATATGCATTATACGGAGACAAGACGAAAAGAAAATGCCATTTCTGAAAACAGTCAGTTCCCCTCAGAAACACATTCATATAAAATTCAATATTTGGATTTTCTTCCTATATTTCACGCATCGTGAACAGTGATCTTGTTCTGCCTGCTAGTGCTACAGTATTTTCTCCTTTTTGTGTCTGTCTTTATTGTCTCTGGCATCTGTTAACGGCCGTTTACAGACTAATTATAATAACAACATATTTCCATACAAATGGCATTTGGGAAAATGAATGCAGTGCAATTTGTGTGTAAGCGCGGAACAGAAGATGCTCTAAAATAAAACAAAAAATGTCCGGTCGATAAGTGCATCTGTAGTCCAGTGTATAAATTCAATATAGATTAATCACTGTTAAAGTTACTTGCCAAGATGGGTATTTTGACATACTTTTGTATGTATTTGCCCATTCAGACGGCTCGTGCGTGTCAGAGATGCGGCTGTCTGTGCGTGCGCTGTTCACTCAGAACAGAACACAGCGCGCAAGTAGCTTACTGAAAGGAGTCGTCTTTCGTGCCCAATTGCTTTTTAATCGCTTCAATTTTTAAATTAACAAGGCTTAAAAACGCATGCAAATGATAAACTTTCGTGACGACGCTGCAGTGGCCCGATTGGGCAAGTGACAAATCCGTCTACTGTCCCAAACATCCTTCACGCTGGCCCCGGGCCATCGGGCAGTCCTTATTGTCGAGCCCTGAAAGGAAAACAAGAAATCGCATCATATGACCCCTTTAAGTGTAAAGTACTCTTTTCTGATAATACGTACATCTGAATTGTTTTGATAATACTGAGCGCATGGTTGCTGTCCAGTTCTGAAGTCTTTCACCTTTGCATGGAAAAGGTTTTTGTCGTTGTCTTGTGGTCACTTGTATTAAGCTTGTATTTATTTTGTTGAATATGCCTATTCTTTGGCCAAATAAAATGTAAAACTATACTTCTTTTAAATGTGGTGTGTACCATAGCTGCTTTTATTAAAAAAAAAAATATATATATATATATATTTTTTATGAATATCGATTATTTTCTTAGCACCCCCACATATTGGTCTAGTCCCCCTTTAGCCCTGGTAGAGAAAAAAATTCTGGCGCCGTGCCTGGTCCTTAACCATCTTCAAAAAAGCAGCTAAAAAAACATCTCTTCCATCTTTATTTGAGCCTCTAACTCTAGCACTCTCTATTATATATCTATTCCATCTACTTGTCTTCTTTTTGTTTATATAAAAATAAATTAAGAAAGAATTGACTCTAACACAACCATTCTCTATTCTTTTTCTGTTTTATCTACTTGTTTTGTTTTTATTTATTATAGAAAACTCTTGCTATGTGTACTGCGTTAGACTAACTGAGACTTGTCATAGCACTTACATAATATTGCTCTTTTGTTGGTTTGCTTCTATTGTCCTCATTTGGGGACAAAGTGTCTGCTAAATGACTAAATGTAAATATAAATCTATCTATCTATCTATCTATCTATCTATCTATCTATCTATCTATCTATCTATCTATCTATCTATTTCAAGGTATAGGGCAAAAACAAAACACTGAATTCAAAACATGAGGTATAATGTTTTGTAATTTTTGAAGACTCACCGACTAACTAATTGGAGAAAAAAGCTCAGAAAACATCTAAACCATTTTCTGCACATTGCTGTAATTATCTAATAACTATTTTCACTCCAGTTGGTTTGATTCTTTTAAAAGAACGTTTAGTGTTCCTGTGGCTCAGTGGTAGAGCATTGTGTTAGCAATGCAAAAAGTCATGGCTTCAATTCCAAGGGAACACACATACTGATTAAAAAAAAAAAAAAAAATGTATAGCTTGAATGCACTGTAAGTTGCTTTGGATAAAAGCGTCTGATAAATGTAAAAACCCTGTCTTGAGATGTTTTGTTCTATTTAGTCTAGCTGTATGAAAGGAAGAACACGTTCACTGTATGAGTGTGTGTGTACCTACTATTCCCTATGTTACGGGCACCAAGTGTTGACCTACAGTTTGACCTAATGACCTTGTGGGGACGTTTTATTGGACCTCATGAGGAAACAAGCTTATAAATCATAAACAAAGTATTCTGAAGATCTAAAAATGCAGAAAGTTTTGTGTGATGGATAGGTTTAGGGTGCGGGCATAGAAAATACAGTTTGTATGGTATAAAAACCCTCACTTGCTTGGAGAATCCCCATAAATCATGGAAACCAGTGTGTGTGTATGTTTCCCTCCCCACAATGTTGAACACTGTTGCTGCCCTGGACTGTTTTAGATGGTTTGGATAACCTCTTGGCCTGTTTGACTGATGTAAAGACATGGCTTTCTTTAAACTTTCTGAATTTCAATGGGAGAAAAACAGAAATTATTATATTTGGACCCTCCGCTTCCTCTGTTACTCCTAAACTAAATTTGGGTGGGCTGTCCTCAGCCATGAAACCGTGGGTAAAAAATTTGGGTGTTGTGTTTGATGAATCTTTGAAATTCAACAGGCAGATTTATTATGTGGTGAAATCTTGCTTTTCCAGCTTCGACTTTTATTGAAAGTAAAGACTTTTCTTTCTTTTAAAAATTTTGAAAGTAACCCATGCCTTTATTTCTTCAAGGTTGGACTACTGCAATTCTCTTTACGTTGGGATTAGTCATTCAGCTATGTCCCGATTACAATTAGTCCAAAATGCGGCAGCGAGATTTTTAACGGGTGCTCATAAACGTGATCATATTACTCCTGTCTTACGTTCATTACATCGGTTGCCAGTGCGCTACAGAGTGGATTTTTTAATTTTACTTTTTGTTTATAAATCATTAAATGGTATTGCTCCATCTTAGCTTTCTGTCCTATTGACTGAACACCATTCAACCAGATCACTCAGGTCTTCAAATCAGAGACTCTTGTCGATTCCCAAGTCTAGGTTGAAATGTAGGGGTGACTGTGCTTTTTCTGTAGATGCCCCCAGACTTTGGAATCTCATCTCGATTAGACTGGCATCTTTGTCTGTTTTTAAATCTAAGTTAAAAACTTTTCTGTTTGATAAAGCATTTAATACTTGAATTCTTTAGGGTCTTAATGAAAAGTCTATAACATAATTTGGTTAAAATTTCTCAATGGTACTGTAAAAAAAAAATTTTTTTTACCTTGTCAAAATCAGCTCTGTTTTCAGCAAGCCATTTTAGTGCATGTTTCTTTAAATATTAATGAGCTCTGCTGACCCAGCCCCTCTCTTCCGTGGGGTGACAAGCAGTTCTCATGATACTGTTTACTTTAGTCGCGGAACTTGCTAAGCACGCTATTAGGAACTTAGCACGCTATTAGGAAAGGCGATTTGTAGATTCATAAAATAACCTTATACTCAATTCTTCTGTAGGTGAGGCTGGATCACGAATGATTTGCGTGAACATAAACGCATTTAGGTAGATTGGGGGCGCATTCCCTTCAAAAACAAAAGTAATCCACTGCGTTTTCAGCGGCTCAGATGTCGGGAGCAAATGACGACTGCTATGTTCATTATTACATCCAACAACAAAACACTTCAATGAGCCATTCTTGTATACATCTGCTCCAGCGTCGAAACAATGGCGGACTGATGACAGCTCACTCAGGGCGGGTCTTAGGTAAAACGCTAGTGTCAATCAACAATCATGGGAGGGGCCTAGGTCTGTGTGACGTCACACAGACAGGCGTCTGAGAACGGCTTGATTTGAGAAAGGGGAAATGATTTAACGAGATTTAAAGGGGTCATATGACGTTGCTTAAAAGAACATTATTTTGTGTATTTGGTGTAATGCAATGTGTTTATGTGGTTTAAAGTTCAAAAAACACATTATTTTCCACTTACTGTACATTATTGTTGCTCCTCTATGCCCCGCCTTTCTGAAACACGTTGATTTTTACAAAGCTCATCATTCTGAGAAGCGAGGCGTGCTAATGACTTATACTGTCTTTTACCATGTCTGCATTTGTGATCGGAGAAACGACAAACAACAAGCACTACTCTACACTGCACAAAACTCGTGTTTGAATCGTCAGTAGCAGAAACGTACTTACAGGCTGTGAGTCAGAAGCGTCAGACTGTCCTTGCAAAGTTGGAATTGCCCCACTTTATAGAAACAGCATTTGTGCAAGCCTGCAAGCAAGGCTACTCTCCCAGGTTCAGGAAATAGTCCTCCGCAAATTGCGCTGCACACACTCTAACATTTGGGTTGAACCGTTCTGGAACAGTGTTGTAAATACAACTTAACCACTGATTTCTAGTTGTGTCCACTTTTGGAAGCCCAAACAAAGTAGTTTCGCTTTCACAACGAAACACAGTGTCTCCACGACATGGCACCGGCGGCAGCAACAATACTAGACTAGACATGTGGGGGCGTGTTTGAATAAGCCGTTTTAGGGGGGTGTGGTAGAGTCTTAACTTTTATAAAGAATATCTCTTTGGTTTTGAGACTTTAGTCTTTGCAACTTTGGGGATCTTATCTATGCATGAACAGCTTGTAACACTCCAAAGAGGAAGGAAAACTTGAAATCGCATCATATGACCCCTTTAAAGAAAAAAAAAACACTGGGTGGCTCTGGGGCAGCCGTGGCCTAATGTATAGAGAGTCGGACTTGTAACCGAAGGTTGTGGGTTTGAGTCTCAGGTCCGGCAGGGATTGTAGGTGGGGGGAGTGAATAACCATCTCTCCACCCTCAGTACCATGACTGAGGTGAGACCCTTGAGCAAGGCACCGAACCCCCAACTGCTCCCTGGGCGCCATAGTATTGGCTGCCCACTGCTCCAGGTGTGTGTTTGCAGTGTGTGTATGTTCACTACTGTGCACATACACAGCACAAATTCTGAGTATGGGTCACCATACTTGGTCACACATCACTTCCTTTATCATTATAGGGTGGTTCTGTACACACACTGCCAACACACATTTCAGTTCAAACAACTTGTAAAAGTGCATGTCGCATCCGATGACCCCTTTAAGTATGAGATATGGGTGCCATGCCTTAAAAATTTTTATACAACTGACTTTGTATTTAATGTGAATTTAATAACAACATTGTAAGTTACTAATTATAACATTTTCATTTTACAGAGAGCAAAGAATATTTACATTATCAAAGAACATTTTCATTCAGTCTAGCCAGAGTTCAAGCACTCTCAAAAACTCTCATTAAAATCACTGAAGCTGTTTACACTATGAAATGAATATCTTACTTACATATGCACATCTTTGTTGTTTCTGATGAGAGAATTCACCAGAGAATTTAGTCTGCGAGCAAGTGAACAAAACAACGGCATTTTAGCGATGACTCATCTGAATGTCTTTGACTGGTCATTGCATTCATAAGCTCAACAGAATCATGTGTGATTGGTTATAATGCAGCACTGTAAAAACGCGTCTGTCTCTGGCTCAGTGCCAGCCAGCAAACACAGATTTGAATTTAGCAGCTGGTGATTTGACGCACTGAATGATCTAATCACACCGGTGTGATTGTATCAAATATAAAAAATATTATTCTGCTGTTTTTTGTCTTTTGGAAGCTGCATTCAAAATCCACTTGGCTCAAAAATTTGAATGGGCATGATGCCTCTGCATATAACCAATGACAAAATTAAAATGAGGCTGCTTTTTAACACGTTTGTGTAGTTGATCAATTTTCATCATTCTTTTTTGGTGTCACTTTTGAGCATCCAAACACTCACTGCCTAAAAGTATATTTGCTATTTGCTACAAAATAAAGTATTAAAATCAACCACAGCAATGAAATATGTAAACTTTAAAAGTATCGATCATTGGCATTTTAACTTCCTCTCATTCATTCCTGTCATCCTTAGACAGTTTAATGGTCGTTCAGCTCATTTGAGTTTTGATACGGTACCTTTCTTTCATGATCCCACCACAGACCACTATTAAAGCCACCAGAGATTTACGTCACATTTCTTCCATTTCAGTTCTTTGGAAAATAACTATATGTTCCGTGCCGTAAACCCATCTTATTTCTACAAAGCTTAACATTGTTCAGGCTGCCCTCAGTGTCCCATAATCACGTGATATTCTCTCGGACCTCAGTCTTCACCACATGCCCCACGGTGACAGAGGCTGCCTACCAACCTGACGACATTTCCTTGAACCGCCTTTACAGCCTCACCAACTCTTGCCTGTTTTTTCTTTAAGCTCGCCTTTCCAGTATTGTTTCAAGTAAAGAGCTAAAGAGAAACAGATTAGCACTGCTCTCTGCGGTGTGGCCTCTTCCTGTAAACAGCATTTCAATAAAGTTTTTCTGCTGGATTTTTATAGTGTCTGTGACTAACCAGCCCTTATATTTTAACACAGATTACCAGAAGCTGTTGTGGTTTTGACCGTAACACATCGCTATGCACATAATAACTGAAATTAGTTATTTCAGTAAAGCCATATAACATCACAAATGGGAAACACAAATGTACAACTGCTCCTCTGCAATTAAAGAACATTTGCAGACTACCAGGTTGGAGACATTTGTTTAGTGCAATCTCAAAATTTAGACTAGAGAGTTACTTGTCTTTGATAAAGAAGAACGCGCAAGGTGATAACATTTTTCGTCACTGGCTGCTTGCTAGTTTTGAACTAGACCTACAAACAGCGAGCTGCAGGAGGTTATGAAACCATGGATGATTGTTCAGTATCTTTAAAGCACATGAAGACTGTAAATCAGCTATATTACAGATGAAAAAAGGATTCAACAAGCTGGATGATACAGGCTTCAAAACACAGTGTAGGTTCAAAAAGAATTCCCAAGTTTCATATAATGGGTGCAGGCCTAAGCAGCACCACATCAATGTCATGAAGGAAATATTTAAGATCAAGCAACACAATTTCAGTCAGTATTTCATTTTAAAGAGTTTGCTGACTTCCAGATTTAAAGATCAAGGAAGCAAACAGTAATTGATTCTTGCACTTAGAAATTACGTAGATTTTGGTGTCATCAGCATAACTATGAAATCCTGTTCAGACCAACATGAAAGTTTGGCACAAAATTTGGTCTAAAATTTGCATGTGATTTGTCTCCTCCAACCAATATTTAAAAAAAATGGCAGAAGGGCTGACTGAACATGCAAAATCACACTCTGACAGTAGGTGGCACTTTAAGCAGAAATACAGCAGATACTCCGGCTATTACAGTACACAAAGCAATGTTGCGCAAATTTCTTTATCTAACCCACTTGTCACTAATTAAGTCCTTATTTACTTATATTGAAAGATTGGTTCAGATTTTTGCATTCATTGTGGTTTTTATCAAACAACATCAAATACAAGAATAAAGAGAACAGATTCTGGATTCATCCTCTGCTATTCACTGTTGCTTAGCAAATAAACATCTTTTAGTGAGTGACACCAAGTTGTAATTTTAAGTAACAGCTGCACTCTGAGCATGTGACCAAAAAGTGCAAATGTTATTGGTTAGCCAGCTTTCTTAGTGCAATGGAAAAGAGATTAGAACACCTCCGTGTAAAAAATCTGTCACAGTGACCCAGTGCTAATGCTCGTGTTGGTCTGAATACACATATTAACAGGCATTCATTCAGATGCACACCAAATTTTTGCACCAAACATTCATCTTGGTGTGAAAGGCCTTAAAACTATGACAATGAATGATCTGGCAAAATGGAAGCATATAGATTAGAAAAACTAGCGGTCCAAGAACTGATCCCTGCGGTACACCTTGTGAAGCAGCAACTGAGTGAGATTTGTGTTTATTTATACTGAGAAATGACACAGAGATATGCTGGCCACAGATGGTCAGTAACACCAATAGCAGATTAGTGAGTGAGTGAGGAGTACAGAAGGCTGAACTCAGGTCTAAGGAGGCTAGGAAAGTGACGACACCAGTCAGATGAAAGGAAGAGGTTGCTTAGTATCTTTAAGAGGACATCTCTGTATTATGTAGAGGTGGAAACCTTATTGATTTTTTAATTATTATTTTTTTTTTTTTTCAAATTTTGAAATATGTTTTCAATAGCAACTGGGCGGCGACCAGTTTTTCTTTTATCTTGCTGGATAAAGTAGATTTGATATGGGCCAAAAGTTACTTAAAACTGTATTTTCAAGACTTGGTTTCTTGAATACTGGAAAGACAGCAGCAATCAGAGATCTGTTAGTCACGTGGGTAATAGGCAAACTAGCAAAAGACAATGAGCTTTAAGGGGATATGCTAGTAATGGAAGAAGTTGGCAGGAGGAAATGTTTGGTTTTTCAATCTGTTTTTTATTTGAGAGTTGCATACAGTAAGTACAGTAGATTTAAAGGCCATGACTGAGCTGAATGATTCTTAATCATTATTTATTTTGAAATAAAATTTGGATAAACATTTTACGCTCATATCATTGTGGTTATACCATTTGATGTGAACTTACCTTGAGAAAAACAATCCTTGTTTGTCATAAAGGTCACATCATCTGACATTTTTAAGTCATGCTGATTATACCACACACTGAGCTTTGGTGGACATTTTTTATATTAATGTTTTTAAATATGATTATCATTTATCAAAGTTTTGTTTTGACTCACTGTTATAAAATAATAACAATAATAACAATAATAATAATAATAGGCCAAACTACTCATTAAAAATAGCTGTCACGTTTCTGTTGTTTTTGGTTTGGATTCTCTGCGTTCCAGTTTGCCTGTGTTCCCTTGTTTGTTTCCATGGTTTTTGATCAATTCCTCCACACCTGTTTCAGTTCTCCCTGATTACTTTTCTAGTAGTTAAGTCCTATGTTCTCCCCTGTTGCGTTCTGATGTGTTTGGATTGATTTTCCTGTGGATTTCATATTAAAATTCCTTTTTGGATTATACTCCGTTGTGCGCTTCATTATACAGCCAACACACATAACAATAGTGAGATGTTCATTAAGATCTCAGGATGGTCACTTTGACATTTATATGAATTAATTTATATTAAAATATTAAAATTAATTTTGGTTGTAAGAAACTATTTTCTTTTTCTTTCATGACATAAGACAGACAGTTGAGTATGCATGTAGGGATTCATTTCTAATGAGAGTTGAGGCCTGCACGATGCCAGCTTTGCCCATGGCAACTCAGTTCTGAAATCTAAGCCCAATCACTTGGAGCTGAGGAAATCAATGTCCTAACAAGAATATGTATAGCACATGGGCTGTGACATCAAAGGCAGCAGACAAGTAAAATATCCAAGTGCATTTCATGCTTTTAAGAGCCTTCTCTTTTTAAAATACCATTAAAGGGGTCATATGATGCAATTTCAAGTTTTCCTTTCTCTTTGGAGTGTTACAAGCTGTTTGTGCATAGATGAGAATGTTTACGCAAAGAAAGGGGGCGTGATTTTTATTCTCGCAGTAGTGATGTTGCTGCCACCGGCGCCATGTCCTGGAGACACTCTGTTTATAATCAGTAATTATGTCCCCACTGGATGCAACAAATGCCTCATTTGTAATAGGTTTCATTGTTTTAGTCTCGTTGCGCCGGGAAAAGCCATCACAATACGGTAAAGGAGCATGCCTCGCTTCTCAGAATGATGAGCTTTGTAAAAAATCAACGCGTTTCAGAAAGGCGGGACATAGAAGAGCAACAATAATGTACAGTGTGTGGAAAATAATGTGTTTTTTGAACTTTAAACCACATAAACACATTGCATTACACCAAATACGCAAAATAATGTTCTTTTTAGGAACGTCATATGACCCCTTTAAGGTCAATGCTACTATCAACCCACATTCTTTAAAATACCTTCTTCTGTGTGCAAGAGAAGAAAGAAAGTCAGACAGGTTTGGAACAACATGAGGGAGAATAAATGATTACAGAATTTTAATAATCCCTTTAAGTTTAAATTTGCTTGTATTAAAACTTAAATATTTTTGTCACCGGAATGGTGTAGCCCACAATAATCAGCCAAACCTTGACCTTATGGACGGGGAAACTTCCAGTGTCCGTGTGAACACCACTTTAAGGTCAGCAGAACAAAGAAGGAGTGTAATTCTACCTAAATGAAAACTTTGCCTACATTTGTTTGATGTCCGTCACTCTACACCTGTCATGTGCGATAACTTGCATTTTTACCACAGTATAACCATTTGGGCTGACACTGGATATGCGTGCCATTAACACAACAAATACCATTGTCTGGAGACGTCGTAAATCGCGCACCTGCAGTCAGAGCAGCTGCTGCAACAAAGGACGAGCTCGAGAGATGATGACTTATCAAACATTCCTTTTCTTGAAGTGGTTCGTGTAAGCTGGTGCATGTAAGGACACTGAACTGGCTTTGGTTTTTGACTTTTAAAGGGCTGAGGAAAAATGGGAGGACACCTTCTTCAAAACCCCCAGCTATGCTTTGAGCAGTAACATGAAACCTGCACAACGTCCCGTCTTACAAACAGAAATTATGGCTGGAATTCTGCTTAGAATAAAGAAACTCCCTGAGAAGAATTCAGTCTGCAGTGAGTCATCTCATCCTTATTTAATTACAGTGATTGTAGGAGTAATTTATGAGGCCATTATAATATGCTTTTCAGAAGCCTTCTTACCAAAGCTCGCACAAGAATGTGTTAGTGAGTCCTTTACAAGGCAGTCCCTCATGTTACTTCCCAGAGTTCCCACAATAAAAAGCAACAGTTATCTGACACTCAATCATACATGAGTGTCAGTGGTCTCATTCTAAAATATGTAGCTATTTTATGGGTAATGAGTAGACCTACATGGCATCTGTGCCCACAGAACTCTGTAAAAAGCACTGCAGAATAAAACAAATTGTCATTCACAATGTTCTACATATCTCCCTCCCACTCGTTAATTAAATATTTTGGCTAATTGAATCAAGGTCTCAGGTACCAATGAGAGTGAATACTCTCTGTACTTTTTAACATGCTGAAAAAATGGTAAGATAAAAATGGTAACATCTAAATTAGCTGGTTTTATTCAAGTAAAACAAACAAAAAAAAAAATAAAAATAAAAATAACATCACTAATTTTACCTAAATACATTCATACCAACAAAGTTCATTTTAATGTGTGAAATCAGGTAGAAATAGCTCTTATAATATTTTAATACAAACATGCAAATGCAAATACAACATCTTATAATATTTTAATACAAACATGCAAATGCAAGATGCATGCAGCAAAAAGGCCTCTGGTATCCAGATGAAATTTTACGATTAAATCATAGATTTAAACGTCAAATCAAGATTTACAGACAGGAACTGGAGGAGAAAATTATATTAGAAGTAGATCAGAGAGAAAGTTTAATGTCTGGAACTACTAAAGTGGATAGTTTTTCATAATGTGTCTCTAATTATGACTTAATTATGGCTGGGTTGAGCTGCCACAAACATAAGCTCAAGAGATACACAGCAAACAGAACTGAAAGACAGATATATAGGAGAGAGTCTTGCTGCATGGTGGGCTGTCAGACCATATGCTTTCATGTTTCAAGCTCCAAATACCACAAAATTAACTACAGTTGCACTAGAGCTGATCTCCAGTCATTTAGGGGATAAACTCATGAATAAAACAGGTGAAAACAGCCATTAAACACTTCATTCACACACACAAAAACAATGTTTCCCATCCACTAAACCAACTGCATATGCTCAGAAAAGATCCCAACTCAGCATCTGAAACTAATGGGATTGGGGCTAGTTGTCACATAGGGATTCAAACGAGCATAAATGTATGGTTTCAAACATCCAATACAAACACTTTTAAGCTGAACTGAGCTTATAACAACTGAACTTCGCATATTCACACTTATTGAACTAAACTGACCTGAATAGTTACACTATTGTATTTCTAGGGTGAAATTTTATTTTAAGGTGTCCTTGTTAAAGTGTAATTATACATTTAAGTACTGAGTAATATTAATTAGCTATGTATTTACCATATGGTTAGGGTTTGCTTTAGGGTTACTTGCACGTAATTACGCATAATTTATTGTTATTATAATAGTAAGTAAATAAGGTGTACAACAAGGACACCTTAAAATAAAGTGTTACCTCTGCTTTCGAGAAATTGTATTAAAACGGAACAACAGTTACAGGCCTACTGTTGTTTATAAAGCTACTTTGAAACAATCTGTATTGTTTAAATATATTATAATTTATGTTAATTTATTAATAGCGGTTGAAACAAACGGACACCATAAAATTATACCGGCATACAATTTGCTGTTGATCAAAACAATTAATTGATAATTTTGTATGTTAGCTTTTATGCGTTTGCACGTATTGTATTTGTGGCTTATTGTTTCGACCTTTAATAGTTTTTATATATTTACAAAAGCTATTTTGCCAGTGTGACAACGCGATAAAGGTAAACGAAGCTCCTCTTAAAGGCTATATTGGCCACACAAAAGACGCACCTTCTAAACTAAACTATCAGCGAGAAACATTCACTCTTGGTGGCTCTTACCTGAAGGTGTTTGAATAACGCGGTGATCTGCGTGATGTGAAGCGTCAGGCAGCGCGAGACGCAGCGCGCGCTTTCAATCTTCTCCAAGGTCTCCGCTTCTTCGGTCCGGCGCGCAACGCTCGCTTCAAAAACACAGCAGAGCAGAAAGCAGCAGACCTTCCTCATAAGCATCATCTTCCACGAGGACGTTCGCGTAAATGTGCGTTGACTGTGGTGCGTTTGAATGCACTGGATGCGCGTCAAGCTCGTGTTGAATGCTGTGCGCGCTTGGACACTCCCTCTCACGCAAACCTGTCATCTGAACTCAGCTCATTCATAGTCTGTCAGTTTTGTTTAGATCTAGAAACGAATTTAAACCATGTTTTAAGGAGAAACTTTCAAGATTTCCGGCGCTTTATGGCTCATTTTGGACAGTAAAGCAACGTTGATTTATCTTAAGACGGAAAAGCCATGTATAAATGACTTCTGAAAGGTTATGAAAATAACATGGAAGTAATGGCAGAATAAAATTATCTTTAATGGTGTTCCCACATTTATAAAATCAGAAGCATTCAAGTGGATCTGTTTTCCCTGCTCAAAAAACAAACAAAACAAAAGAAAACAAAACAAAAAAACAATAGAAACCATCTCATAAATTCTAATGGTTTCCACTACAAATAGCCTACACATACAAATTACAAACCATCAGCAATTACAGGTTTCCTGTAGTGTGTTTTGGGACACATTCCATTAGGATTTAGTGGTTTTAACAAGCCACCAAAAGTAGGCGACCAATTACCAGTAGAGACCATTATAGTTTCCATTAAAACCAATACAATTCCCATTATAACCAGTAAAACCATTACAAATTCTGTGATGGTTTCTATTGTTTTTGTTTGTTTGTTTTTCAGCTGGATTCTACATGAAAAACTTAAGTGACAAATTTAACTGAGATTAATTAATCGAGAATGAATAAAAGACAACACATTTTATTTTAATTTCTGGGGATCTCTCATTCTTCCTTTATGTTATTGTTAAATACCGAGTCATTATTATAACTCTTTTGAGATGAACGTCTCAGAAACAGTGCTAAAACAGTGGCGCATGAATAAGATAATCATAATAGGCTAAATATCAAAATACCAATGTATGCCAATGTACTGATATTTTGACGACTATAGATAACTTTGACCGCAAAACCTGTTTCCATACTGGATTCAGCCTCAGTATGTGTCCATCCACAAGGATCTGAATGGACATTTTTTGTCGCATCATTGCAATACCAGCGCCATCTTCTGATCGAATAAAGTATAACTACTACATGAGAGAGTATATAGCCAAAATACTCCTCTCAGGACCTAATATCGACCTTCCTCTAAGTTTAGGTCTCTCTAAACAAACACATATGAACCAGTCAATCAAGGTCTTTATTTTCACAAGAAAATTAAAGAGGTTTTGTGTGGAACTAAACTCTGCTGCAGATGACTGCTCTTCACAAGGAGGAATGAGCATTCCTGAGGTAGAATGTTTATTTGTATTTTAAATATTAGTTGATTATTCTTGTATTTTCGTTTACAAGAGTATGTTATGAATCAGTTTGGGGTAGATTTGGAGCCTGTAGACTATGACACACACATGCTGTTTACATCACAGTGAGGTCACACATTGATCATCTTGTTAATGTTTATCAAACCTGATTCCAAAGTCACATTCATCTCCTGGGATAAACGGATGCTAGAATGCATTTGAAATAAAACTGGTTATCCTGTGCATGACAGTGTCCCTGATGAGAAAGAAAGATGTTGAGTCTGATTTGGATTTTTCTGACTGCAAACATTTTGTGTGTCTCGGGGACACGTTTAGTTCATGTTCCCTGTGACGACAAGACTGTGGAGAAGTTGTCCCGACTGGCCATCACGTACATAAACGAGGACAGACAAACAGGTTACAAATTTGCCCTTAACAGAATCACAAAAGTCCAGGCGCATCAACAGGTTGGTAAACAGTGCTGTCATTTTCACCGGTGGAAAGGCGACCCCACCATTCATAGATCTGCTCATATTATTCAATTAATTGTTTTTACAGATTTGAAGCCAGGCTATATATGTATTTGTCATCTTTGCAAGAACCTGTTTATTTCATAGGTCCACTTTCCTGTGCTGCAGGGTCCAGCTGGAAAGGTCTATTATCTTGATTTAGATGTCCTTGAGACCAAGTGTCATGCCCTCAGTCCCAAATCATGGAAGAAATGTGCTATTAGACCTTTCATGGAAACAGTAAGGCTTCGGCGTCTTGATTACATTTACATTTATGCATTTAGCAGACGCTTTTATCCAAAGCGACTTACATTGCATTCAAGTTACAGTTTTTTACATTTTATCAGCTCTTGCTTTCCCTGGGAATCGAACCCATGATCTTGGCGTTGCTAACGCCATGCTCTACTATTTGAGCAACAGGATTGCATTATCTATAGGATAGCTCTATTATGTCCATTTAACGGAAGCAAATCTGGATCTCCGACTAAAATATCTAGCTTTGTTTAATCTATTATTGCACTTTAAAACCTGTGCTTTGCAATGTGAAAAAGAGGTAAGTGGTGGTGTTGAAAAGTGACATCAGCATGGCTTTTTTAAAAATGAGAAACATGAGAAAGCTCACATGGATAGTGATATATTATGACTAATCCAACTTCTAACTCACATGAATCCATGAAGTAACTCAGTGCAGATGTTTCACAGAATCTGGTTTTAATATGTCTAGAAAAGAGTAAGAGAAAGGGGTGTTTTAGGTTGGTTGGTTTATGGACAATTTATGTATTTCCTGTGTTGTAGCAAATCTCTGGAAACTGTAACACCACGGTGCTCCACACACCAGAGGGCTTCTCTTACCTCTACAGCTATGACTGCACACTCGTACCAGGTCAACCAGTTACTTCCATTTCTTTCTGCATGCATTTGCAGGAGTTCCCTGCAAAATAGAAATCTCAAAATGTGAACCTTTTAGCTTATGTAAAACTAGAATGGACCTGCAACTAACAAGTACTTTGATAATCAGTTAATCAGAAGTGAATTTTTTTTAATAACTTTAATAAAAATAAATGTGCATTTCATGCATCTCAAATCCAGTAAACGGCACACACATGCATCAAAGCACATGACAGAGCAGAATATGTTAAACTATGCTTTTGTTTGAAGTGCTTAACATAAAAGATTCTCAGTATGTGTTTTGTCCATAGAAATGTGTCATTTACTTCTGGAAAGTGACATGACTCAAGTGCACAGACATGACTAATCAATCATCAAATTCATTGTCCATTATTTTCATTATCTTTTATTATAGATTTCATGGATTAGTTGGTGCAGCCCTCAAGTGGAGACTCAAATCTCCTAGTTTAATAATATTTCCAAGCCAAACAGTAAAATCATATTTTTGGTTGAAAGATGCTTTTCATAACCTAATCATATTAGCAAAAGGACCACATTAATAAAATGCCAGTACATCTCAGAAGTAATTTTAATTACTGCTTAATAGCGATTACCAATTCTGTTGAACAGCAAGGACCACAATGGAAATAAGTCTTTGAATTCATTGAAAAACAAGGTTTGATGTCTTCGTTTTGTCAAATAAACTTAACTAATTAAACTATTGCAATGCTTCACTGTTGTTTTATCAAATGCAACTTCCAATTTTTCTTTTATCTTACTCACTTAAAGAACTAATCTCTCTACTTTCCTTCCCCAAGACCCTCCAGAGAAGTTACGCTTGACGTGTCTGGACTGTCCTCTGCTGCTGCCGACAGTAATGAAGCCATGGCTGCAGCTCGGACATCCCTCCTTAAATACAACAGCACACTTCCTGTTAGCCTGACTGTGAACACCATCACCAGAGCCTCCCATCAGGTCGCAAAAGATGACAATTCATCAGTTTTTCACAATTTATTAAACTGTGCTGTCATTTAGGTTTGCCATGGTACACCATAATACTGGGTTATATTGTGAAATTTTACAGGGGGAAACATTATGAATGAAACTTACTTGACAGCGGTAATTCCTGTATCAGTATTCTAGCATTAAACCTTAGACTATGCCCTAAAGCATAGTTGGATGAAAGGCATCTTAGATGGTACGTAGAAAGTTTTTTTTTGTGATCTCTTATGTGAACAAGCATGCCTACTTTTCCTGTGGTTGCCAACAGGGGTGTAGACATCATTTCAGAAGTGAGGGGGACAGAAAAAAAAAAAAAAACCTTTATTTTAAGGTGTCCTTGTTACACGTTACATGTACTTACTATTACAATAACAAAAAATTATGAAGTTGCAGTGAAAAAGACAATGTATTGTTTTTATTCCACTACATTAACTATGTTCACTGTTAGATCAGATAGATTACACTAGATAGACTCACCATTTAGATGCACTCAAAACGTTACATGCTGAGGACATCTGCTGGTTAAAGCAGTGTAAATGCAACAAGAACAGGAAAAACTGAAACTGATACTGACTAATACTTAAGCCTGAATAAAATTTGTCTTCAAAGCAAAACACTGTAAGCGGAGTGACTGATTGTCCCAGCTCTTCTGGTGCCTTAAAGCACAGTTCACATAGAGGTCACTTTCTGCACAGTAAACTTTTTCACTAATTTCCACATCACACAGATTCCTATTGAAGTGACTGGATTTCGTCTGCATTTCTGGATTTCTGTGTAGGAATTTGGGCAGAGAAAATTAACTCCTAGCACCACCTGCTGTCTAATTAGCATTAATAACAGCATAACCGGTTTGAATGCGGATACCGAACGGTTGTGTGAAAATTATTCTTGCAAGTCTAATGACACTGTACCATAATCATGGCATGTACATTTTTCTTTTTTTCCACATTTCCATCCTTAATTTAAATTCACCCCAAAAATGTGATAAATGTGAACGCGTACTGACACTGTCATGCTCTAAAAAGGACAGAAAAGCATAATAAAAGTAACTTTCTTCTGAAGCCATTTAATTCCTTTGTGTGCAAAACAAATCCAAGTTATTTAATAAAAATGCAGTCTGTGATGACAAAATACTTTTTTGGATGAACTAACCCTTTAATACAATGACACTGACTCTTGCCCTGGCCAGATTTAATGAATCTATTTATTTCATTTCATAGAGCTCCCCTGTTCCTGCTAGTTTTGTGGAGTACACCGTTCAGGAATGCTCAGTCGCTCCATTCCCTGAGGTTCAGTGTGAGCCAGGACATGAAGGTAAAGAGGTGAGTTGCTGCCAACGGTCATTACATCCATGTAAATTGGATCCCATGTGAATGACGTAACATCCACCACTATTAACATTTTCTCTGTTATTTTTCTCACACCATAAAAAGTTTTATTTGATGAAGTGTTCACTAATTTGCCAAACTGTCTGCTTTCTCTAGTGTGGTTATTCTGTCTGTCTGTTTTCATTTCAGCCTGTTGGGTTCTGTGTCGGGGGAGGTTTTTGGCCACGGCCAGCAAGATGTGAAAGTGTCCTGTGAAATATTTCGCCCACAGGTACCCTAAATATGCATATTTGTTTGTCAGGCTTTTTCTCCAGGTCATACTCTGGAAAGCGAGAACTTTCCAGCTCTAAAAGCCAGATGACTGAGGTAAATCATCACCTCAATGTAACAGGAAACAAGGAAACTGAGCCAAACCCAGTAGAGCAGATCTGAATCTCCCTGTGCACTTATTATCCTCTCGCTCTAGAAAAGTCTAAATGGAAAGACCAAAATGGATTGTTTTAATTCCTTCCTTTATTCTTTTGTCCTTGTCGTCTCATGTTGATTTCATCAAGTCATGTCAGATTAATCATATTTACTAAATTGGCACACATGAACACCACCATAATGTTTTAATTATCAGGAAGAAATGTGATTTCTGAGTGTTCAACAGAAGATTGATTTCGTATACATGGCATACTGGTTTGAGACAAGAGGCTTCTCTGTGGCTGCACAGGAATGATAAATGGAGATGAAGCATCAATTACACACCACATGCACATCCCTTTGCTCTTAATTCACAGTTTTTTTGCATCAATGCTAAAAAAAAATCACTTTCTGTCTTGTGTCTAGAAAAACATTTTTTTTTTCTTCTCTGTTTTCCAAGTTATTTTGACAGTAATATGTAGGAACTTTCCAAGAGGACTTGAAGACAATTTCATATTGTATTGCTCCATCTGATTATTCTTAGAGATAGAGGAAAAACAGATTTGATCAATCCCCAATTTAAAGCAGGAAGTGTGAAGTTTCGGCACCAGCAGCAAGCAAATGGTGAAATAATGAAAAAATGATTCCACTGTTTTGCTGAAACAACTTCTTGTTGTTTTATGCTGAGAAAACATTAGCATTATTTATCATGAGAAAACAGTAGAGTACAAGAGAACTCTACTGGTCCAGGGACAATAATTTAAAATAATAATAATTAAAAAATGAATTTGAAAATAATATAATAATGTTGTGTAGTCTATAATACTATAGACACAGCCAGTTTTACTCATTGAAAGATTTATTAGTGATGAAATAATTACTTTATAATTGTATTGGAGTCTTACACACATGCTATACAGTTAATTTGCCAAAATAACTTGGAAAACAGAGACAAAAAAAAACAAAAAAAAAACAGTTTTTCTAGACACAAGACAGGAAGTGTTTTTTTTTAGCATTATAAGAAAACGTTATAAGGAAAACATTTAAAGTGGTTTAATGCGTTAAAGGGTTAGTTTAGGGTTAATTAGGGTTAGTTCACCCAAATTACTCACCCTCATGTTGTTCCAAACCCGTAAGACCTTCGTTCATCTTCAAAACACAAATTAAGATATTTTTGATGGAATCTGAGAGCTCTCTGATCCTCCATAGACAGCAATGATATTACCACGATCAATGGACAGAAACGTAGTAAGGACATCGGTAAAATAGTCCACGTGACATCAGGGGTTCAACTGTAATTTTACGAAGCTACGAGAATACTTTTTGTGCGCAAAGAAAACAATAAAAAAATGAGAAAGCACCGTGGTGTTACAGTTTCCAGAGATTTGCTACAACACAGGAAACATAAAACTTAATTTATTCAGCATTTCCTCTCCCCGAATTACTGTCTTCCGCCATTTTGGAGAGTACCCCAGAACGTAATCAACGTAATCCACGTTATTTACATTCAGTAGAAAGTGCACACAAATGCTGAATGTAAACAACGCTGATTACGTTGATTACGTTCTTATAATGTGTTTACTGAGTTTGGACTTTTAAAAGCTCTGTTCTAATGCATAAAGCGTCTTTCACGTTAGCCACGTTAATCGTTTTAGAATGTCCCTGAGGAGGTCACTCAGCACTTTGTCACTGATTCACAGGTGCATGCTGTCACTCCGACACAGCAAGAGGACAAGTTTTCCAAAACTACAACCCACAACGCTCATATTCCTCATATCCATAAGCCCTCATTCCAAGATGTTGGAGCAGTAACACCTCAGCTAGCCGACCCCGTGTATCAGGCCATCCCTGCAGGACCTGGATCACTCCCAGCATCAGACTCCACCATTCCCACCTCTTCCAGTGAATCCACTGAATCTGCCTCTGAGTCTGACTCATCCGAGGAAGCAGGCGGCTCTGTTTGCGCCGTCAAACCTCCTGAACCTCCGTTACGTGCCACGCCGTCAGAGGAGGCAGATACCCACAAGCACCTCACCTCCTCATTCACCTGTGTTCCTGAGCATCTTTCCCAGCATCCCGTCTCCGTTACGCTCCTGTCCGGGAGTCTCTCGCTACACCACTGTCTAGAGACTTTTAGTCACAACATTTACAATTCAGGTCAATGGAATACTTTGAGAAAGGTCTCAGATGTGTAATTTATAAAGTGTTCAGATCAAATGTGATACTTAACAGTTCTCTTATAAAGCTTTGTAAAACTAGCAAAGAAATATTTAATTCTACTTTCTTTGAAACTTACTGGAAATATCTTTAAACCTCTGATAATGTTATATATTAATGTTATGAAAATGCTAATAGCAATTATGCACAAAATACAAACATGGGTCATTAGCAGGAAAGGGTGATGTTTATGTACCATGTTTCCAAATGAAACTGAACTCAGTTATATTTGAGAACCTTTCAAATAAACCTTTAATTTTATTTTTGAATGTTTGTCTTTTTATCAGAATATCAATTTACACATGCACCACTGTTACATTTTAATGTTATACTGAAAAAACAAACAAACAAAAAAACAATTATACCTAAATGTATTTACCATTTGTTAAATTAAAATACCTTATCAAATCCTTTTTTTTTTCTTCTTTTTTAACTTTCAAACAATCTTTTAACTTTTGTCTTGGTAACAATGGCAGAACCCTTTTTGGTGCTAAATAGAATTCTTTTATAGGGCTCCATAAAGAACCATGCTTTGACAATGCTATATAGCACCTTGATGATGTTATAAATAACCTTTTTAATGATTAGAGTTTCATTAATATTAGTATATTAATATAATTAATATTAGTATTATTAATATTATTTGTATATATTATTTATTAATATTGTTTTTTACCCCTCTATCTGTCTGGTCTTATCTTGTATTATCTATTAGGGTTTTACATAACAACAACAAAAACATGATGTGTCAATTAGGTACAGTAATTTTATTTTATTTTTTATAACATTGTAGCAAATTGTAGCAAAATGACTGTTCTAACAACAGTTATCAGCAGAATACATTAATAAATGATAATGGAAATTTAACATAAATAAATACTTGAAGAAAAACAAATCAGAAACTGAAAATAGTGAAATGAAGACCAAGTTCCAGTAAAATATTGTATTTTCACAATCCTCAGTGATGCTTTAAATTGATCATTATGTGTATTTTGGTATGAATGAGTGTCAGTTTCTCTCTGCAGATGATGAGGTTGTAGGATGTGATGCATCCGAAATAAACAATTGAGTTCAGAGTTACAGTGTGTCTCCTTCCAGTTGTTTATGTAAAAACAATTGTTTATGAAGTCATGAAATAGCTGTGACTGGCTGTGACATAAACCCAAATACAAATTTTGATAGTAATAGAATTATGTAGGGCAGTTAGTACTAACATAATTGAAAATTTGCTCAAATGTTTGAGAAAAAAAAAATTGCATTCTTAAATTTAAATACAAATTTAACTTTACAATTGTAACTGGTTTCCAAATAAACATGTTCTTTTCTTTTTTTAGTTTTTGGGTCACATGTAAGTGTGAGCAGCTCTGTTAAACTGTGGAAACCTCTTTCCTATTCTCCACTAAGTCACAGAGAAAATGAATTTATAATGCATATTGTTAGGTAGATAATTAATTAACTAATTAATTAACTCTAATCTCAATTGTATATTTCAGATGCATCACCTCCTACAATTTTATCATCATGCAGAGAAACTGACACTTAAAGGCATCAAAGAGGATTGTGAAGATATTTCACTGGAACTTCATCACATCTATTTTTTGTTTTTATTTTGTGTTTTACTTCTTTCTGTATTTATTAATGTTCAATGGTTCAATTCTCATTTATAAATGTATTTGGCTAATAATATATTGGCATGTCAATAAAAAGTACCTTATCCACACTACATGTTGTTGTTGTTGTTGTTGTTTTAATATAAAACCCTATAATTTAAAAAAAGATGGCTCATTACTGATTTTCTGGAGCTCAGCTACCCAGCTACATAGACTGTCAACATACTTTTAACAGGTAAATCATTTATTTATTAAAATGTCAGTCATTTTTAACTTTATTACCAATCATGTCTTTTTCTCTTTTTAGTTTAAGAGAACACTGTTTGAAGAATTTATCTTCCAGAATCTGGCAGTAGGTTTTGGGAGATCATTTTTAGTCCATCCCTGTAAGACAGAATTTTCAGGATAGGAGATGGACTAAAACTGAACTCCCAAAACTGGCAGATTCTTGAAGATAAATTCTTGAAAGAGTGGTACACGAGGATGTGGTGCTGGTCCTTCAAGAGTCACTCTCAACTTATCTGTCCATAAAGGCTATAAATAAATCAGTCTTCATGTATTCCACAACACTTCTTCTTATTAAGTGAGGGTAATGTTTTAGGTTTTTTTACCCAAGCAAAATCTCTGAGAACCTGACACCTTGCACTTCTGGAGACTCCAGGAAGGTTGCAGTTCTGGAAAATGGTGGCTCTGGAGACAAAATGGTTCCTGATGGTTTCACACCTAATCCTTCACATTAATCCTTGATTCTGTTTTTTCTTCTCTACCTGTCTTTTTTTTCTGACCCTACTGACCCAATGAGCATTTCACTGTCCAAAGTTCTTAACTTTTTAAATTGTAGTATTGTGTCCTTCTCATGACCGTTTAATAATTTTGGACTTTTCAGTCTGAGATTAATCTCTTTTTGGCTCATTTTATCTGTAAAAGAAAACCTGCTGAATATAAGGAGTTTTTTACTTTAATTACATATCACTTATAAATGATTAAATACATAATGAATAGTAGTTATTAAGATTGATGTGATTTGGAATTGGTAAAATGTGCTTTGAAAAAAAAAAATAATCAGAATATCAACTTGCATAATAATTATGCACGCACTGTATTTTCATTGTCCATAGTTACTGTCTATGGTATCATTTGAAGAGAAGCGAAGCTGTTCTATTGCAGGTTGATTTGCTGATGATCACTGAATAGAAGTAATTTTTTCTTTAATAATGTCCATAAATTATAGTGCGGATATAGAAAGTGTTCCATTGAGAATGAATCGGTTGTCATGAGATATTTATGTCAGGAGGAGGACCATTTACTTTATTTAGCACGGCCCTTAAGTTATCCATGTGAGATGTAACTTTTTTTTTGTTGCCACAACAACCTCACATGCTTGCAGCTGCTATCCGTAGTCATAGTAAGATCACTTGAATAAGAAGTAACACTGATTTTGAATAGGTACTGTAGGTTTCAGTCCACTGAACTGTGTGTTGAAAATGGATGTGATCTGAATATTAAATAGAAACACAGAATTGAAGTAACAGACATTTATTTAGAATTTAAACTAACTATGTGTCACATGCAGGGTTGGGAGTAACACATAATTTATTTTATCTCAGTAACAAATGCATTACCATATTCCTGTAATCAGATTACAATTATTGAGTAAAACACTAATCGGACAATACTTGTTTATTATGGTAACGTCTGTAAAAAATTGCATGGAGATACATTCCTCTGTGATATAATTTATGCATTCATATGAAGATTAATTCTGCAACTGAGCTCTGACATCCTACAAAGGAAAAAAAAATCGCCTCTTAGTCAGGACATGGCATGTTCAATATGAGTACGATAGTTATATTTCAATGCTTTTGCGTTTGAAAAGGGCAAGACAAAGGAGACTAAAGCACTGCTCTAATGCTGAAGTTTAAATGATTTCAGAAGTCAAGTCAGGAACAAAATCATTTCAATCTGTGTTCTCTATATCATATATGATAGGTCTTTAGACCTAAACAAAATTACTTTCCTTGTTAAATTAGTTGTATTTATTATTCAAACTCTCGATAGCATCCTGTTTTGTGTGTTTTCTCCATTCAGGTGGGATCTTACCAGAACCATCAAATGTCTTATTGTAGTATTTTTCAAGATGTTTCTGGAATCTGCACACAAACCACTTCCAGTAGGGCAGTTCAGAGAGATCAGGGGTGATGCTCCACTTAGCATAAACTCCTTGTGCTTTTCTGTATTCACTGTATAGGAATGTTTTATCATCGGCACTGATATAAAAAGATCGATTACTGCTTGCCACTGATGTTGTGCAGATCCAAACAGACAAGTTTGTTGTATCCTTGAACTCGATCCCTTTTACTCCATCCACTCCATGAAAAACAGCACTGTGATCTTCATCGTGGTTTTCTATGGTGTTGGTGCAGATGGCTCCACAGAATGGACACTGAACCCAACAGCACTGACATAAGCCATCAATCAGAAGCTCATCTGGCCTGAACTTGAGGTCCAGTTTTGCTGGAAAAGTATTTGTGTTGAATCTACTGCTGATGTCTGACATTATAGCAGGAAATTCTCTCTTTATCACATCTTCTAGCAGTTTAAAATCATCAACATCATCATGCTTGACTCCACTGAGGTCTTTTTCAGAGAAGATCAGCTCATCTGAGAGCTGCTGTGTGAAACTCTTCAACCACAAACCAACATCTCCACTGTTGCCTTGAACATGTTCAGTAGATTCATGAGCTGCTGTCATGATCTTCTGCTCCAGGAGTTTAATGTTCTTCCTCATCTTGGGTAAAACACGGACACTGAAATTATAAGGGATGTAGTTACTGACTTCATGTCTGATGAAACTCTTGAAGTGATCTCTGGTATTATGAATGTAGTCCATGTATTTGTCAAAATCTTCCTCTTCTGCCAGTTTCATCAGGATGTGTTTCTCAAGATTTGACCTATTTCCATTCAGTGGTGGACAGTCTGTTCTCATATCATTTGCGAACTCTCTGGCGGTCTTCTTGTAGACACTCTGTTCAATGGGTTCTTTGAGTTTCTGACAGATGATCTCACCAAAAATGGCAGCTGATGTTGCTCCATGACAGTATTTCTGGAAAATACTATAATACTCTTCTTTCTTCTTCTCAACATATATTTCAGGATCATTGGCCTCTTTGAACATTCTGTGTTGGTCAGTGATCATCCTGTTTGCTCTCTTACAGATAGAAAGAACCAAATCCATGAAAAATTCATTCTTTAACACATATTTAACTGGTCCGTCCTGATGTTCAGTTACTCTTACTTTGATGTAATCTATGAGTTGTTGAATGTAGCTGATGTTGTAGCCCATCTTTGAGATGTTAAATGACTGAATCATTTTGTCTGTCTGCTGAACAACATCATTGACTAATGATCTTATTTGGGCTTCATCCTCCTTAGAGAGACTGCAACCCAGCATATTTTTAACAAATCTCTTGGCATTTTCCAAAAATTCTCTTGATTCCTTTAATTGTACATAATCTGAATAACTCTGCACAGATAAAATATCCCTGCTGTCCTTCCGGTGGTCTGCATTAATACTTCCATAGATGTTACTGAGGATCTCTCTCATATCTCTCATTATATCAATGTCTCTGATTGTTGGAGTGTCTCTGCTGATTATCTTCATCCACTCTTTCCAAAACAAATCAAACTCTTCCTTTAGTGTTTCTTCATCATTTGCTTTGTCTTTGTGTTTTAAGGCGAGTTCTTTGCTCTTTTCAAAGAGAGTGTTTTCATGATGTGTTCTCTGAGCATCAATCACTTTCTTCAGGCCTTGCTGCTTAAGAATCTCATTTAATTTCCTCTTTGTTTCTCTTACAATCCTTTCCTGTAGCTCTTTGATTTTAATGTCAAATGATGTTTTCCACTGAATCAGTATATTTGCATCTGCGTCTTTCTCAAAGAATTCTGACATTGATTTTTTCACTTCTTCACTTGTCTTCTTCAGCTCTCTTTGAAGATCAGTTTCCTCAATCTCGTGAATTGCTTCATTTTCTATTTGGTTGTGTAGTTTGTTCTCAGTTTCCAGCATGGCACTGCGAAGCCTCCAGGACCACTTGCTGTATTCGGTCTCCAGTTTCCTGTAGGCTGAAATCTCCAGAGAATTTCTGAAGCTGAAGACGAATCGTTCATTCAGTAAAGCCTCCCAGAGATCATTAATACGAACTTTGAAGTCTTTCAGTCTCGTTCCATGTGATTTTGAGGCATGAGACATTATAGTTTTCTTCAGGTCTTGGATGTTCTCACAGTAGTTTGGGTTTGGTGGAGCCATGGGTGGACTGCCCTCCCAGAGCTGAGCAAAATACTTCACATCTTTCTGAACATCAAATCTAATGACGTCACTGAAACGTTCAACATCACAGACTTCCTCTTTAGCAGCGAGTTTGGTCATCTCATCCAGTGTCTCCTGCAGTCGTCTCCTTCCCTCCATGTTTTTCTCTCCAGCTGTGACGTCTGAAACGTTCTGATGCACAAACACACAGCTGGGACTCATTTTGACCTCCTTCATCCTAAGGAAGGCCTGAACAACAATCTGAAGAATGTCCTGCATCTCAGACGGGTTTTCTCCAAAGATATTGATCAAGGTCAGATTTCCAAGACCAACAACAAATGTGGCCAATTCGTTGTCATGATCTCTTGTTGATCTTCCAGCCAGTTCTAGAGCACGAAGACCCTCAGTATCAACAACCAGAATATAGTCAAACTTCAGCTCTGTTTTCATATCGTCTGACCCACTGTTCATCTGTGTTTTCATCTCGTCTGAGACTCTGACTAGCTGCATGAAGGCTCCTCTGGTGCACCTGCCAGCACTGACGGCAAACTCAAGTCCAAACATGGCATTCAGCATGGTGGATTTCCCAGAGCTCTGGATCCCTAAAACTGACAGCACAAAGACTCTCTGGTCTCCCAGTAACTTGATGAGTTGATCTAGAACAGCAGAGATCCAGATCACAGGAACATGAGCAGCATCTCCATCCATCAGCTCCAGTGGAAATCCAGAGATCATCATCTGTGCTGCAAGACTCGCGAGAGAAGAGACGTCTTTCAGGTCTTTCTTTTTCTTCTTCACAGATGAACATGATTCATAGATCTGTCCGATCTCCCTCATGATGTGCTCCACACCAAAGGTTGCATTTTGAAGTTCCTCAGATATTTTCTCAAGTTCAGTTTGTTCAGCTTTGAGTTGTTCAGGTTTATCATGTTTCTCCTTCAGTTGTAATACTGTTGACCACTTTTCATTATACTTGTGATGTAGAGCAGAAAGATCAGCTGATGTATATTCATCCAGGACGATACTGAGCCATTTGGTGAAAAACATCTTATTTGCAGTATCCGAGTTCATTTCTTTAATAAAGACCTTCATAAACTCACTGATGTCTGATTCATGCTGCTGTTGACGGAGTTTCGTAATTTCTGTTTGTTTTCTACATATTTCCCTTTCTATCTCATCTCCTTGAGGGCGATGCAGTTCTTTGTTCTTCTGACTCCACTGATGCCACAGTTTCCCCTGATGAGGCAGAAATGATTCTTTGGTTTCTGTCAGATCTTTCTTCTTCAGTAAACTCATCATCTGCTGTGCTGCTTCTCTTCCTCTCCTGCAGTCATCATCATCTTCCACATCTACTCTGATGCCTGAGTGTTTGGATACATCTTCAAGTCTGAAAGTGGAAGATGATTCTGAGAGACAATCATTTATAGCTCTTCTGAGTTCTTCAGATACATCTGACTGATTTCTGTCTTTCAGACCGATCTTGTATTTTCCTTTCTGTGTCTTAATGAGAGTTGAAGCATTCTCAGTAAGAAGATAAATGAGTGGCTTTGAGTCCTTGTAGAGTTCCTGAACTTTTATCACACTTCTATCGTTCCTCTGAAGTTGTGGTAGAAGAACAACATTGACTGAGCTCATTTCAGTGAGGATCTGCAGCTGTTTCTCATGGTCTCCTGCATCACCATGTAGATTACAGAACGCAACACAGTCATTGAATTTATCATCATTTGTTCCAGATGGGCAGAACCAGGTGATCTCCACCACTCCATCCATCAGGACTCTGGTTCTGCTGCTGCCTGGGCAGTTCCTGTGGAAGAATGTGTTGTGTTTCTCATTGATCAGACTGTTCATCAGCTGAGACTTGGAGGAAGACACAGAGCCAAACCTGA
This sequence comes from Spinibarbus caldwelli, assembly GCA_039654775.1. NCBI lineage: Eukaryota > Metazoa > Chordata > Actinopteri > Cypriniformes > Cyprinidae > Spinibarbus > Spinibarbus caldwelli. Next base: position 33,635,193 of record CM077230.1, on the reverse strand, counting down.
AGAAAAACACCATTGGAGTTTGTGCCTTGTAGACCGGCTGGGTTTGACTGATAACTTCATTATTGGTGTTTGTCATCTTCCAGCTCTTGTTGATTTGTCTGAATGTCCAGAGAGGAAACTCAATCTGTCGTGTGAATAGATCAGGAACAAGCAGAGGCAGAGCGTACTGACACTGGGACAGTTTAGTGACCATCAGCTGCTTCAGGAAACCATCAGCACAATGAAACACGGCCATCTGGACATCCATCGAGTGAATTTGCTCAGATTGACTTGTTCCTTCATTAGACAAAAACATTTCTTCGAAAATGTCACACTCACATTTAGATGAGTCATTGTGTCTTTGTTGTATCTGATCTTGTTCATTGGGATCTCTAACAGTAATGTATCTTGCTCTGTAGTCCATCATCAGTAGTTTTTGTATGAAAGTTTGAATCAGCTCCTCTTCAGCACAAGACTCATTGGACTGTAATGAATGTTTACTTATCTGAAGAACATCTGCAGCTCTCAGTTTTCTGAGATCATTCCTGCCTTTAAGATGAAGTCTGTCGAAGAGTATTTTTGAGCCTGTATTCATTTCTTTTTCGGTTTCTGTTTGATCTTGTTTCTTTGTTTCTGTTCTAAGCTCTTCTGCAGGTACCTGTGAAAGAAAAGACTAGTATGTTAATTTATGTGCAGCCTTTGTCTAATTTATTATTATTATTACTACTCAATTTGAACAAGTGAACCATTTAATGATATGGTGAAAACCAAACCTTTCAGGTAGAAAGGATTTGTAGCTCATTTTAACCTCTTAAGACCCGAGAAAAAAGTTTTAGGAAAAATTTGTTTTTTCATGTCTTTACATTGTTTAGAGTATTAAAAATAATGTAAATAAATAAATAAATAAATAAATAAATAAATGATATTTCATTCCTAAGTTATGCTATGTTCTCGGTAGAGGACATTGGGACTCAATTTCTTTAAAAAAATAAAAAGACATGAATGAACATGCATGGGCAAAAACAACAGATTTTTTAAAATTACCAATACATTTTTAGTTTAAGATTTTATTTTTTATTTATTTATTTATTTATTTATTTATTTTTACCAATATACCTTTTTTCTTTCTGCAAAATGTGTGTGAAATGGCCATAAACGGGTTTTCTCATTATAAACAATGTATCTATAAACTAAATCTAATTTGCATATTAATGTGTTTTAGGGGCAACATGTAATGAAAAAGAAGTGTGATAATGGGAGTAATAATTGACCAGATTTTCATAATAATATATAATATTTCATAGAATATTGAAATATAATTTCTTTCCCTATTCATTTGTTATGTCTCCCAAGATGCATAATAAACATGCTTTTAGTCCCGGTGTCCTCGTATGAGGACATGTATGAAATCAACATCCTGTTTCGTAACAGAAAGTCATATTTTGAGTTGAAACCCCATAACATTTTCCTGAGATGTTGATTTATGACACACAGTTTAAAAATTAGATTTAAATGATAATTACAAAATATTATCATATTTCCATAAGAGTGTTACTAAATTAATTTCAGACATTTTTGAAGAGCAAGGAGAGGGAGTGGTCATGGTGAAACATCCAATCATTTAGTATCTCTGAAAAGCCCTGAATGTGCTCTGTACAGGACATCCAGACTTAAAACTGTGGCATGTAGAGTCTCAGAGACATTCACTAAAATATAATGTCCTCATATGAGGCCGCAGGGTCTTAAGAGGTTAAGATTGGTAGGTTGTATTATTATTTTTTAATTTCTTTTTATTTCAGTTTTAGACAGTATAAGTGGAACAGTTGCCTTCTGGGGCTCAATTCAATAATAACTTGCACATTTGTCTTACAGTGGTCTTATACAAAACGCTTTCCATCTGACAAAAGCTGACAAGGGATGATGCATTTTAGAGGCATATTTTGCATTATTTGTATCCTTATATCAGAAATAATTAAATTGTTTTAGACATTATATCTGTAATAAACCCACAGCATCGCATGCATCTTGCAAGTCTGGTAGTCTGTAAGTGTGACTGAACCTGCAGAAAAATGTGAAGGCACATTATGATTTTGTTTCTTATATTTCCACACATAGACTGCCACATGGGATTTCTGGGGAAAAGGCTTTTTCCCTAACGAAAGGCTTTTTTTTTTTTTTTTTTAGAATTAATTTTTCCCTAAACCACCAAAATATTATGAATTAAAAGCAGCAGCCATATAGTCTACCAATATAAGAAACCGTTTATTTATTTATTTATTTATTTATTATTATTATATTATTTTTTTAATACTTACTATTATTGTCAGTAGCTCTAGAGTACTGAACTTTTTAAAGTCTATAAAAGATGAGAAAGAGAAAAAGGCATTTTGGATCAAGACAACATAGTTATGGCATCTACTAGCAGGGGCTAATAGGACTGCTTGGCTTCTCTGTATTAGCAGATTAGCTGAATTATTAACTTTAAATTCTTTGTAACTTTCTCTTGCCAGCTGTTGACCATGGCAGCACCCCCCCCACCAATCCACACATGCAAAATGTTTATTATACATTTTTACCATTAAAAAAATTTAAGTAAATATTAGTAATGTGATAAATGTGTACATAACTTACCATGTGTGTTTCTTTCGTCTCTGTCATGGAGTGCTCTCTTGTTTCTTTATTGATTGAAGGTTCACCTTATGAAATATAAAAATACCACTTAGATTTCTTATTCTACAGTATAACAGTTTTTTTCCTGTCATTTTTTCAGACATTTAACATTTCTAACTGATATATCATTAAGGCCTGTTTCTATCCACAAATATCTACTGTATATGGCAACCAAAATGAGCTGAAATCTTTGTTCATCTGATCGATTTTTGAAGGCAGCATATATGTATCCTTCACTGCCTTTGATATCCCACAATCCTGTGCGTTCCATTCCATGACGGTTCAGCTAAAAAATAAAGATGGCGTCTGAAAGTTGCGTTTGGTGGTTAGTTTGTGTGTAAATGTATATTTCTGATTAACTTTTTGCACTTTTGATGTTATTTGTAGCGAGAAATTAGTAATTAAATATTTGTTTAGTTATCACCAAAACTCGTTCTGTTTTGTTGTAGATCAGTAAAATGTTACGCTGCCTCAGAAGCTTGTCCAAAATCAGTTTCTTGAGGTACCTTCGTGCAAAAGCATTGCCTGCAAAATCAATACCTAAGGCAGCGAGGCAGCGATTCAGCTGCCTAAGTTTTCAGATGCAGCCAATATCACATTCTGTGTATTGATATGTGTTTGTTCCTTCACCCCTTAAAAGTGTTTTAAGTATTTTTATAATGTGATTTTAACATCGGCCTAAATATAGGCTACAGTATGTTCAATGAAGGGGGCTTGATAAGTCAGTTTCTCCTTACCATATTACATTAGTTTCTTGAGCTCTGAAATTCATCAAAAATCTTTTGAATCTGTGTTGCAGATTTGGCACATTTTTCAGAAGAAACCTTTACAGTCTACTAGAAACTCATTGCAGCTAAAGACACAAGTCTCACCATGTATTTCAAATCTGAGAATGATGAATTTATTTTAAGATGATGCTGTGTAATTTTATTTTACATTTTTTTTTTAAGATAAGACTTTCTTTTTGGGCAAACCAAAGAAAATGTGAGGTATGAATTGAAATATCCAGTATGTTTCTGCTAACAGGTGCTGCAAGGGCAGAGTTTCCAAACACAACTTTTGCCTACAACACAAATGTAACAATGGGGAATTTGCAAATAAAACAATTTAATATGTTAAATATTGAAGTAATACTTCAGTAATTTATTTTAGTTGAATTTATTTTTAGTTGAATCCATCCTTTTGTGGTCCATGGTCACATAGAAAGTAGTTACAAAAGTAAAGATATGTAAACGGTCATGGATTTGAAATGGTGAAAGAAATTCACGAGCTTGATCAGAAGGTTTATTACTTTAGTATATTCACAATACACTTCAATGCACCTGGACCGACACACTTTTTTCCATTAATGGTTTTTTAATGTCCCGTACAGACAACGACAACGTTGCACTTGGAAATGTGGACTGCAGCTCTTTGGGCAGTCAAATGATTATGAATTAAACACATTATTAAAATTATCCTGACCAGCCCTCAAAACTACAAAAAAAGTTCAAATGTCAAATAAATTCAGAGACGTCAACTGCATGAAAAGTAACAAAATGTATTAAAATTATTTCAATTCATACGTCTCATATAAATCTGCAGCATACTGCGAAACTGTCAAACAGACAAAACATTTCATTGCATTTATAATTTTCTTTTTAAACAATATAATTATTATTTTTTTTTTTTGTTTAAGAGTTGAAGCATGCAGAGACAATGGGCAGACATGTTACAGATGGTTTTATTCCTTCCGCATGCACTGAAACATAAGCAGTACGTTCACATTCTTCCACCAACTAACGGAACTGTCTGTGTTTTAGTGCATGTACAAGAATAAAACTAATGTTATGCCAGTTTATCCAATTGTTTCCTGCAGCGTTAATGACAGATCATGTCAGGTAAAAGGGAAGTGAAACAATCTGCACATGATATTTAATGCTGTGTCCGCTGACTTTAACAGCTTCAAGTTTAATGCACTTTTGTGTTCTATACAGTTTCACTTTTATTTCCACGCACTGCTTACTGCGCCTATATTAAGACTTTTCGGCGATTCGCAGTCTTTAAGTCCATATAATTTGTGCTGTCAAAAATTAAATAAAAGAGAGGATAATTAAAGTGTACTTAAGTATACTTGGAATAGTTCCGCTTTAGCACTAATAAGTATATAAGTATATTTATTACAACTTTAGTTGAACTTCAGCACTGCTTTTGCGCAACTATAATGAATTTTGTACAAAATTAGTTGTTCCAATTGATCAGACTTTTTAAGCATACCAATTTATAATGTGCCACAAATATACAGTATTTAGTTATACTAAAGTACATTCGAATAAATTGTACTTAAGTATACTATTTTTTCACTAGGGGAGACAAGATTTTTATTGGCTTTGCAGGTAATGGTCCCATCACCCGGTTGTATGCTTTTGAGATGGTAACGTTTTTAGCAGAAATTATCCCAGTTTCACTTTATTTTATTTTCCTGACTAGAAATCCAAGCCAGCTCTTGCCTCCCGCAAACAACTTAATAGGTGAGTGTGAGAGTGTTAAGTATGTTTTAATCTCATATCATCTTAAAGGTTTAATTCTGACTGACATATTTCTTAATCAAGTTACTGTTGGGGCTCTGAGTGTCATGCTAACTTTGGATTCAGCACTTCTATTGTTGAGACGTTGGGCCTCTTCTAACCTTATGTTCAGTGTAACACAGAGCGCTGTATATGGTGATGACAGACAAGAGGATAAAACAGACACTCATGTCAAGCTTGATGAGGACTTAGTCCAAGCTTTGAAAGATGAGAGCAAAATTGAGAGCAAATTCTAATGCATATCTACGTAAATTATAATACATATGATATTCAAAAACATCACTCAAAACCACTGATTAGTTCTTTTTCCTTTTGTTGTATTTGTTAACTGTTTGAAAAACTAAATCCTCTAAACTTAAATCTACAATTCAAAAACCCAACGTCAAATCAGGAGATTTGCCCTTACCTCTTAGATTGGGAGATGTCGCTAGTGGTTTCAGAAATTCTACCACACTGTCTGGGAAGTTCAGTCAGGTCCGGGCGGCTTGGAGCTGACCAGAAGAACTTTTCAGGTTCAGATAATAGGTCACCAATAATAAATCACTCTGAGTCTTGTTTTAAGAGAAGTTTATCACCATTGAAATGGTTTTGCTTTATTAAAAACAACAACTCATAAGTAATAAATCAAAAGTATAGTCTTCACCTCGAGGTGCGGCAAAAGCAATTCTGATACATCAGTGGATTATATAGTAGGAGGCGTTTACAATATTTATCCTTTGCAAAGCATTTAATAAAAACATTCCCTTATTGGGCACACAAAAGTTACACTCATATTAGGTCACACCCTCTCCCCTGCAGCTCTGCAGTCGGTCTTAATGATTACGTAATATCAAGTAGAACACACACATACACATAGCTCCAGACAATATGATGGGAGGGGTCATCTTTGTTATTCTTACCCAAACACAAACACAGGATGTTTGACCTTTATATACTTACAGCTGCACATTTTCCTTCTACGCCTTTTTAAGATGCTCCAAACCATCTAAGACTTTCGTTCATCTTCGAAAGAAAAGCTGAGATAATTTAATGAAATCTGAGATATTTATGTCCCTCTGATGAAAGAAGATTCACCAAGATGTTAACGTTTCAAAAAGTTCATCACAAAAAAACATTGCCAAAGTAATCCATGTGAATTGCGTGGTTTCCTTCAAGTTCCCTAAAGAGACACGATCGCTCTATATAATACTGTTTAAAATTAGACTTATATTCACATTCAAGGGACATTTGCACGCACATCATATTTGATATACGAAGCTCTCTGGTGTGAACTTATTATCATACGAACCAATCAGCGCCGTTCAATGGCTCTGGAACCAGTTAGGTTTAGTCAGTGTGTTGTTTGAATTTAAACAAGTAAACGCAAGTTTTTTTTTTTTTTTTTAAGAATTTCAGATATGATGTTGAAATCCTTGTGGGAATTTCAGTAGTAGCTTATTACAAGTAATGTATAATGTAATGGACAACAGCCTAATCAACCAAAGTAGCATATCCTTATGAGTAAAACTGAACAACATATTAAACAACATATTTCAATATATTATATATATAATTCAATATATTTTTAATGCACTTTAAATAAGCATGTTGGGAATACAAATGTATTAAACATACTGCTTGAATTTCAAGTATATTTTTAATACATTTAATACTACGTCTTTTCCACCTGGGTTGCATTTCTTATTCTCTGAAGGCGGCGCTGACATTCTTCACACAGTTTATTCACACGTTCTAGTTGACGAATTAATCAAAGTAGATCTTTAGCTGTGGAGATGAGTTCCTCCTTCTCCTGATCTCTCCCGTCTTCGGGCTCTTCGCTCCATCTTATTTTTCTTTTTGATGGCTTTGTGGTATCTCCGCTGTAAGGATTCTACAAAAAGATAATCGAAAGGAATTTCCAGTTCACATTTTATTCAGATTTCTAATATGTGGGGACTGGCCAGTAAATTGAATATCATTTATTGTATTTTCTCCAACACTTTCACAAACCCAACTTATTTAAACTAGAGTTCTGTTAACCCAATCACACACAAGCACTTGTCAACATGGCCATCTATTGCTGTTGCATTTCCAGTGGACTGTTGTTCTATCTCCGTTTCTTTTTCAGATGTGAAACAACAAGCTGTGGCCATTAGTGCTAAAAACATTCAAGGCAAGCTAAGTGCATGGAGTACTCGACGTTGGAAAAACCAGCCCCAGATCATTTGTAATTTCTTATTTTTCATTAAATGTAAAAAAAAAAAAAAAAAAAAAAAAAAAAAAAAGATTAAAAACAAAAATCATCAGCAATATTTGGGCTGCGTGTGTATTGTATTGATGACGAAATGCATAAATTCGTTGACATGACTGTATCATCTTCTTACTGCTTCCATAATGAAACATAAGTTTCACTGAGCCCATATAAAAAAAATAACACTGAATGACATAGCTTTTAGGTGTGTTTTAAAATCTGCTTAAACTACAGCCTATATGAGGAAAATGGCAGAAGATGCTTGATCTCTACCACTGGAAAAAGCTAACAGTCAACTTGGATCAGGTGGACCTTGTAATCCTTGTAACATTATAGTCTTGATGTCATTGAATGCCTTTCTTAGCTTTATGACAGTCAGTCCCTGTTTGTGGATAGCATTGTATGAATTTGGAATAGCATGCTAGGCTAGCATGGTACTTTTACAGCTTTTACTTTTACTTTTACACATCAAACAGGAGAGATGAGATGTTGTCAGGCCATATGTCAGTAAAAAACAATTTATCTGTCCTGTCAGCCGTTATACTGCGCTCGTAGCACATGCTTTTCAGTTGCATGCACAAATGCATGGCGCGATGTATATCATTTATACATTATAGTTATGTTGTCAATTAAGTCATGAAGTTAGCAAAAAGGCTATTACATCTGCCTTAAAACTGTGCATGCATATAAGTATTTGTTATACATGAGTCAGATTTAAGAACATTAAATCCAAAACATTAAAGTCTCTGAAATGCAGTGGGTTTTCAAAACTGTCCTGGAGCACCGCAGCACCCCCTCATCTAACACACCCGATTCAACTTGTTAGCTCATTAGTAGAGACTTTAAGACCTGAAGTGGGTCAGAAAAGGTGAAGAGAGTTGAGAGAAAATATGATGCGTGTCAAATCCGTGTCACGTTCAGCAGCGGCAGCTCTTAAAGTAATAGCAGCAAAAATAACCTAATAACCCAGCTGCTGTGATATCTGTTCATCAAAGAACAAAAGAAAAAATAGGAAATCAATAACTTTTGTAGCTTTAAGGATTCTTCTTAATTTAGAAGATGGTGTTTGATAACTTTATTCTATTTCTGTATATTTCCTACTTGCTGAAGGGCACAGGTGAAAATGACATTTATTATAATAGTAATAGTATAGTATAATGGTTTTATGTGAAGATTGCTTTAAGTTCACTTAAATTAGAAGCTATTTAACTTATTTAAATGTAAAAATTGATAGCTCTCAGTTATACTGTAATGTTGAATGCTATAGTCAATGGATTAATATTATGGTGCAAAAAAAATCAATTTCATAGGGACATCAGTAGTATTGGTATCAGTGATACTCACCTTCAGTCATAAAAAAGGTGCCATTAAACAAATATTCAAAAATATATACTACCTTTGCGTTGTTTTTACATTAATTGGAAGATTGCATGTGAAATTATTGCAAAATAAAAGTATATTTAAAAACTTTAATGTTAGGTGGGATTAACTGTGATTTCAGTCAGGACCACTCTATTGTAGTCAGAATATTGTAGTCAAGTCAAGTCAAGTCACCTTTATTTATATAGCGCTTTTAACAATACAGATTGTGTCAAAGCACTTAACAGTATCAAATTGGAGGATAGAGTGTCAGTAATGTATAATAATAAGATTAAACACTCAACTTTCAGTTAAAGGCATTTCATTATTGAACTCAGAGATGTCATTGTCTAGCTCAGTTTAGTTCAAATAGCATATATGAAATCAAATTGACGATAATCGTTAGAAATTAAGTGTCCCCAACTGAGCAAGACAGAGGCGACAGCGGCAAGGAACGAAAACTCCCTCTGTGACAGAACGGAGAAAAAAACCTTGGGAGAAACCAGGCTCAGTCGGGGGGCCAGTTCTCCTCTGGCCAGGATATCATTATTTATTTTTTTACTTATTGTATCAATTAAATTTTAAATGTATAAATGTATTATATTTCTATTTTTATATTGTTGCAATTTCCAACAATAATAGTATTATGTAGTTAGGTATTTTACTATATTATAGTTACTTTGCTTAATTTTAAGTTGTATTGTATTCAAGTCGAGGTCTTCACTGGGGATATGTCCCCAGGGCCCATCCAGGTGTCCGGCCTCCGCCGACGGTCAGGGTCGCAGACATCATCTCCCGGCGCCATCTGATCCGGACACGGACTGAGAAACAGAATAATAAAGAAACAGACAAATATTAGCGTAGATGCCATTCTTCTTACGATGTGTTATGAGGAGTGTTCCCGGTTCCGGTTGATCTAATTAATGCAGCCTAACAATCCTTTAACGGATTTGAATAATAGAAGTGTATTAGTGTGATTAATCTAGATTTAAACCAAGATTTAATCTAGATTTAATCTAGATTTAAACTGACACAGTGTGTCTGCCTCCCGAACAGTGTTAGGTAGATTGTTCCAGAGTTTGGGCGCTAAATAGGAAAAGAATCTGCCGCCCGCAGTCGATTTTGATATTCTAGGTATTATCAAATGGCCAGAGTTTTGAGAACGCAGCAGACGTGGAGGACTATAATGTGATCAGAGCTCGCTCAAGTACTGAGGAGCTAAGCCATTCAGGGCTTTATAAGTAATTAACAAGATTTTAAAATCTATCCGATGTTTGATAGGGAGCCAGTGCAGTGTTGACAGAACCGGGCTAATATGGTCATACTTCCTGGTTCTAGTAAGGACTCTAGCTGCTGCATTTTGGACCAACTGTAGTTTATTGATCAAGCGTGCAGAACAACCACCCAGTAAAGCATTACAATAGTCTAACCTTGAGGTCATAAATGCATGAATTAGCATTTCTGCATTTGACGTTGAGAGCATAGGTCGCAATTTAGATATGTTTTTGAGATGGAAAAACGCAGTTTTACAGATACTAGAAACATGGCTTTCAAATGAAAGATTGCTATCAAACAGCACACCTAGGTTCCTAACTGATGAAGAAGAACTGACAGAGCAGCCGTCACGTGTTAGATAGTGTTCTAGGTTATTACATGTGGGGTTTTTAGGTCCGATAATTAACACCTCTGTTTTTTCAGAATTTAGCAGTAAGAAGTTACTCGTCATCCAGATTTTTATATCGACTATACATTCCGTTAGTTTCTCAATTTGGTGTGTTTCACCGGGCCGTGAAGAAATATAGAGCTGAGTATCATCAGCATAACAGTGAAAGCTAACACCATGTCTCCTGATAATATCTCCCAAGGGTAACATGTAAAGCGTGAAAAGTAACGGCTCTAGTACTGAGCCTTGAGGTACTCCATACTGCACTTGTGATCGATATGATACCTCTTCATTTACTGCTACGAACTGATGGCGGTCAGATAAGTACGATTTGAACCATGCTAAGGCACTTCCACTAATGCCAACTAAGTTTTCTAGTCTATTCAAAAGAATGCTGTGGTCGATAGTGTCGAACGCAGCGCTAAGATCCAGTAGAACTAATAAAAAGATACAACCATGATCAGATGATAGAAGCAGGTCATTTGTAACTCTAATGAGAGCAGTCTCAGTACTATGATACGGTCTAAATCCTGACTGGAATTCCTCACAGATACCATTTTTCTCTAAGAAGGAATATAATTGTGAGGATACTACCTTTTCTAGTATCTTTGACAGAAAAGGGAGATTTGAGATCGGTCTGTAATTAACTAGATCTTTGGGGTCAAGTTGTGGTTTTTTAATGAGAGGCTTAATAACAGCCAATTTGAAGGTTTTGGGGACATATCCTAATGACAATGATGAATTAATAATAGCCAAAAGAGGATCTATGACTTCTGGAAGCAGCTTTTTTAGTAGTTTAGATGGAATAGGGTCTAACATACATGTTGTTGGTTTAGATGATTTAACAAGTTTATACAATTCTTCCTCTCCTATAATAGAGAATGAGTGGAATTGTTCCTCAGGGGATCTATAGTGCACTATCTGATGCGATAGTGTAGCTGACGGCCGCATGGTTACAATTTTATCTCTGATAGTATCGATCTTGGAAGTAAAGTAGTTCATAAAGTCATTACAGCTGTGCTCTTGAGAAATGCCAACACCTGTTGATGCTTTATTTTTCGTTAAATTAGTGACTGTATTGAATAAATACCGGGGATTATGTTTGTTTTCTTCTAGAAGAGACGAAAAGTAATCAGATCTAGCTGTTTTTAATGCTTTTCTGTAGGATAGGATACTTTCCCGCCAAGCTATACGAAATACCTCTAGTTTTGTTTTCCTCCAGCTGCGCTCCATTTTCCGGGCTGCTCTCTTTAGGGTGCGAGTGTGCTCATTATACCACGGAGTCAAACTGTTTTCTTTGATCTTCCTTAAGCGTAAAGGAGCAACTGTATCTAAAGTGCTAGAAAAGAGAGAGTCCATAGTTTCTGTTACATCATCAAGTTTTTCTGCGCTGTTGGATTTGCTGAGGAATTGAGATAAATCAGGAAGATTACTTACAAAGCAGTCTTTTGTGGTAGAAGTGATGATTCTACCATACTTGTAACAAGGAGTAGAATTTACAGTTTTAGCTATATGGAGTTTACACAAGACTAGATAATGATCTGAGATATCATCGCTTTGCTGCAGAATTTCAACACCACTAACATCAATTCCATGTGACAGTATTAAATCTAGAGTATGATTTCGACAATGAGTAGGTCCTGAAACATGTTGTCTAACCCCAATAGAGTTCAGAATGTCTATGAATGCTGATCCTAATGCATCTTTTTCATTATCGACATGGATATTAAAATCACCAACAATTAAGACTTTATCTGCAGCCAGTACTAACTCAGATAGAAAATCAGAAAATTCTTTAATAAAGTCTGTGTGGTGCCCTGGTGGCCTGTACACAGTAGCCAATACAAACATCACAGGGGATTTATCACTAACACATGTTTCTCTAGATAATGTTATACGCAGCACCATAACTTCAAACGAGTTATACTTAAAGCCTGCCCTCTGAGAAATACAGAGAATATTGCTATAAATTGTAGCAACACCTCCCCCTTTACCTTTTGGACGTGGCTCATTTTTATAGCAGTAATCTTGGGGGGTAGACTCATTTAAAGTAATGTATTCATCTGGTTTTAGCCATGTTTCTGTCAAACAGAGCAAATCTAGGTTATGATCATTGATCAAATCATTTACAAATAGTGCTTTTGTAGAAAGGGACCTGATATTCATTAAGCCAAGTTTTATCAGTTGTTTCTCTGTATTGTAAACATTTTTTATTTGTTGAACATCAATTAAATTGTTACTATTACTTTGGTTTGGACGTTTTCTGTATTTTCTAGTACAGGGAACAGACACAGTCTCTATAGTGTGATATCTAGGTGAAGGAGTCTCTATGTGCTGAGAATTAACTGACTTCTGTGATGTGAGGCGGCTAGCAGACGGTCGGTTTAGCCAGTCTGTCTGCAGAATATTGTAGAGGTCCTGAACTTTATATTTGGCGGCAGGCTTCACTCTGAAGGGTTCTGTCCTGAGCTATCCAAGGGCAAACCTCGCTGAGGTTTGAACCCCCCTGAAGCCTAAGCAATTACCAGATATTTTACATGCAACAGTTGTATATTCCAAGTAGAGTAATACAGTACTGTGAATAAATTTGGACAATTTACAATTTAGTAATGAGTTGGACAGATGATGTGTCTCTGTGGGCCAGCAGTTAAGTGATCATGTATCTGCATAAGGAGGAGTTGGGGATGGAGGAGGGTAAGCGCATGTCTATGCGACAGACTATGGCAAGTGTGAGTATGGATGAACTTATATATCTTGCACAAAAGTTCAAGTCACCATTGGCTCTTTGACTCCCCAGAGGTGTGACCTCTATACCAGATAAAGCTCTCACATCAGTGACGCCAGCCAGTCTGCGGTTCCGTTAGATCCTAAGAGGATGAGGAAGATGTGAGCTAGAACTCTTCTGGACAATTAAGTTTTTGTGCCAGGCCTCGCGGCCTTGTCTTTCCATTCAAACAAAGATTCTTGGATCTTAGTTGATGTCTCTTCGAGTCAGAACATCTTTGGAATTCATCACTCTTCAAACCAGGAAGAACGTGATTGCAAGCCCAAAACCGTGAAACCATCAAGACTTTCATCCGAGATTGCATTCTGGACACTCGTCAACGACAAAGGCAGTGCAAGTATAGTACATTTAACTAAACGAAACAGAGGTTTAGTATAAGTTATAGACCCCGTTATAAACGGCGCTGATGGTTTTACTCAGGTGGTTTACTGACTTTTTCCATAACTGCATTCTCTGTTTTCTCTAATGGCTTCATTCATCCACTTTAGCTCCACTTTGTATGTATGCGTGAGTGTATGTTATTCGTTTGTTTGTTTAGATTAGTTATGCGTGTTAGCATTTAGTTAATAAAACTCGGTAACACTTTACAATAACAGTACATGAATTATCATGTACTAATTCCCGAATTACTTGACTATGAACTAATGATGAGTTAAGACATGTATTAATCAAGAACTAATGAAGAACTAACTTAACTACGACATGAGTCATATGAACTACTGCATGAATAACACTACCTTAATTACATGTTAGTTCCTGCATGTTAGTTAATGTATTAATTAACACTTTGGTGTAAACTAAATCAAACATGCTCTAGATGATGTACGAAAATGGCACAATGTAAAATTGTTTATAAATTTGCCACCTGCAGCGGTCACATCAGTGGATTTCTTGCAATATTTACGTTTAACCTACCTCATCCAACGCAAAATGCATTCATAATTAAAAACAAATTAATCTCATCCTGTTTTGAGTGATTCCACTGCCGCCATCCTACAAAAACGCATTCATTAAGCAGATGCAATTTTCCAAATTAAAACCAGTGATGATGGTTATCACTTTGGTTATGTTATGGATTGGTTTAATGTCTTTATATCATAATAATGCAATGCAGTCAGACGTTTGTCTTGTGTTCTTGCTCTTCTTTTGGGCCACTATTGCCCCTTCAAAATGTCAACTTTCCTCCTACCGTTCAGTTCCTCCTCCATCCAAATGCAGCCACTGGACCTTTGCTCTTCCACTTCTTTACAAACCACCGAAAAGCACCAAATATCCAATTTATATGATCTGAATACATATAGAACATGTAATTGATAACTTTTTAAAGATGTGCCCTTCCGAGACAAGTCATGACATAATGATACATTAACAAGTCATGAATTCATGTTAATTAATAAGTAATTAATGAGGAGTTAGTAATAATGTGCCCCCCCATGTAAAGTCATGACATAATGATACATTAACAAGTTATGAATTCATGTTAATTAATAAGTAATTAATGATGAGTTAGTAATAATCTGTAGTTATGTAAAGTCATAAGTCATTACGTCATTATCTAAAATACCAATTAACATTCACCAAGGTGATTCTTATTTTGCACCAGTATGTCCAAAATGATTACTTTAAGATACATATTCACCAGCACTTAAAAAAAAAACAAAAAAAAACACAGAAATTAAAAGGTAAAACACACCTTTTATTTAACAAAGCTTTTAAATATCAGTGCACCTTAAACCAAGAGGCATAAGTTGTATATTACTTTACAAAACTCAACATAAAATGTAAAGATATTACGTAACAATGTAAAAATAAAATCAATATTTAAAAGTGTTTGGAGAATGTTCACTAATAACCAACAGTAACATTATAAACTTTTTTTTTTTATGTTTTACGTTAACATTATAAACATTTATTAACAAAACATTGTTAGACTATTAAAGGATTAGTTCGGCCAAATATGACAAATTGTTTTATTTACTCACCTTCAAGTAGTTCCAAACCTGTATGAGTTTCTTTCCTCTGCTATACACAAAGGAAGCTATTTGGAAGAATGTTTGCAACCAAGCAGATCTCGGCCCCCATTGACTACCATAGTATTTTTTTCCTACTATGGCAGTCAGTGTTGCCCAAGATCTGCTTGGTTAGAAAAATTCTTCCAAATAGCTTCCTTTGTGTACAGCAGAGGAAAGAAACTCATACAGGTTTGGAACTACTTGAAGGGGAGTAAATAAAAATGTTCATTTTTGGCCGAACTAATCCTTTAAGCAACAAGTATATACCTCACTTCTTTGAGATATCAAGAAGGGCACTGCTCTCTTTCAATTTTTTTATCATGTCTACATTAAGCTGAGCCAGACACCGTGCAAGACAGATATCAGAAAATTTTTGGATGCTTTCTCCATTTTTAAAGGTTGCTCTCAAAGATTTGTACTCCTCCGGATTTGCAATTGCCAACTCAGCAATGGGGGCTTGCATGACAATCGTATTTCTGTCAACATTCATTTTGTTGTATGCTTCAGCTTTACTGAAACCACCATTTACCAGTTGTAACACTTTGTGGTAGCGTTTGATGGAGTCTTCAGGGGCTCTTACTGGGGGGGAAAGAAGAAAGAAAAATGTTGTACGAGTTTGATACAACAAAGGTGAGTAAATTGTATTAATAATGAGAATTAGTTTGGTGTGGTGTGTGCTATTGCTTTCAGAACAGACTACAAGCCAAAATGTGGTTATGACAACTAACTAAATTCTGTTGTAATACAGGTTGCATCACTTCCAGTTAAGGTCATTTGATAGATAGATATCTATTTGATAGATATCTTAAAGTTTTTTTTTTTTTTCTTCTCACTAGCATTTGGATGTTAAACTTGAATAAAACACCAACAATAAAAATAACTAGCTAGGTTACCAGATTACCTTTAAGTTACACAACGTAGCACTTTTTTTGTTCAAAATTTACAGAATTTCTAAAATCAGCAAGTACATCATGAATCCATCTTCTAAACCATGTTTTTGTCTTATACAGAATCACTATGGTACATTTATCACTAAAGTTGTTTATGTTCTGACTATTTTAGACAGAGCGGGATGCCAACCTCTGTGGAGGAGCCCAGTAGCCTACCTGCGTGACTCGTCATTCACATAAACAGAGAAGTATCTCCGGCTACAATGTTCTTCTGCGAGACGGATGCAGTTTTGTTTATGAACCGCTACAGCACAAAAAGTGACATGGTGTACCTTTAAATACCCATAGATATCGCCGTCAGTCCATATTGCCATTAACAGTCCA
Source organism: Spinibarbus caldwelli (assembly GCA_039654775.1). Classification (NCBI taxonomy): domain Eukaryota; kingdom Metazoa; phylum Chordata; class Actinopteri; order Cypriniformes; family Cyprinidae; genus Spinibarbus; species Spinibarbus caldwelli. Next base: position 33,618,654 of record CM077230.1, on the reverse strand, counting down.
TATTACCATATTGCCATCATGCTTACCTACAAGGCCTTGCATGGTTTAGTGCCACAATACCTGTCTGAACTTTTAACTGTCTACACCCCTAGACGAAATCTCCGCTCTTCTGATTCTGGCTTTTTAATTGTTCCTTCGACGATTTTACGTTCTATGGGTGATCAGGCTTTTTCTTCTGTGGCTCCAAAACTCTGGAATTTTCTTCCCGCTGAGATCAGACATGCACTCTTAGTGTTTTTAAATCTTCACTTAAAACTTATTTTTTCAGGCTAGCATACAAGTGAATATTGGGGGGGGGGGGTTAATACATCTTTGTCTCTTAAATTTGTTTTGATGTATGTTTCTATTTTTTGTGTGAATGTATTTTATTTGTATGTTCTTGTAAAGCGCTTTGAGATGCAAATTTTAAAGGCACTATATAAAATAAAGTTTATTATTATTAACACTTTCTCCAAAAAGCAGATGCGTTGAGACATGTTCTCCGGTTATTCACTTAAAGCCTTGACAATTTTCATTTCTGGATGAACTATACCTTTTAATACTTTTGATAGAATAAACATACCTCTCCTAAAATCAACCCTCAGTTTCTTGGATTTCTTCTTGTTTCTTTGCTTTTTATCCTTTTTCTTCTTCTTTGCTCTTGGTTCAGAATCTGATGAATCTGAAGATTCTGAGGAATCAGAAGATTCATCACTGGACTCTTTCTCCTGTGATGCAGCAGTAGTGGATGAAGATGCAGTCAGTGCCTGTCCAGGCGAGATAACTGCTTCATGCCTCAGAAGTGCTATGACAAAGAAAAATTAAAAATATGTGGAGAACAAAACTACAGGTAAAGACTTTACGTATTTTTTTTTTAAACCACACTTAATTTAGGAAAACATTTTAAATCTCAAACGCAAAAAAGAGGGGTGACCTTATTGGTCAACAACCTTCTTAAAACATATGCACAATTCTTCCACAACCAGTCTTTTGATAGGGCATGTAAAATATTGTTACCCTAATGTCTCACTGATTACAATTTAGCATAGAGGAATAGGGGCTTTCTCACTAGAGGAACCTTTTACAGTTCCTATAACTATTGGGAGAAGCACCCGCTTTTTGGTGTGTTCGCACTGCAGGAAATGGGAATGATTTTAATTCTAGGAAATCCTTTAGCTCCTACTTCAGAGTAGGGTCTTACTCAGCACAATAGGAACTACCAGTGACGTAAGTGTAGGCTGATTGGCTGAACTAACTCTACGAACACGGAAAACAGTGATAGATGGACCTCTCAACCTTACACCAAAGATAAATCCCAACACAAGTTTGAGGGGACCGGGCGATACATGATTATCTATTTCTGCTCAGCTAGCGACATTCGACATCAACCACACGGCAAACACTACTACTTTGTCATATATGGATTACTTTCTTTGTATAACACTTCTATCTAATAATATATTAGACAGGACTGTTAACTAATGAAGACAGAGAATGGGAGCGTTGTGTGCTCAGGCTCTGGTGTTCGTAGCGCTGTCAAAATAAGTCACAACAACAAGCACGGCTTGTGTCACTTCAGAGTTCCTACTGGCGGTGCAAATGCAACTAGGAAAATGGCCCTAGGGGATCATTTAGTTCTTAGGGAACCACCCTGGTGGCTAATTCCTAAAACCAAATTCCTAGAACAACTAATGTCACCGTTAGGGTCCACAGCCTTTCTTGTCTGATGAAAGTATTTCTAATTAAACGTTGCAACATATTGACTGGCAGAATTGTTCTTAAAGGAAGTTTGTGACCCTATTACGTACCATCCTCCAATCTTGATCTGAGAAAATTTTTGTCATCTGTCAGAGAGTCAACTTTTTCCTGAAAAAAAACACCAACATCAAATACAGCATTTGAGAATGAGAATGAGCTTTATTTGAGCAAAGAAACAGGCAGAGCTTAGACAGCTTTAAAGTTGGCATGAAACAGGCATTTCGATTACTTCATTTCTGTACTGTGAAGAATGGCTTATGTCAGAAGCCAAATGTTTTCAATCCTCATAACCAGTCATTTCAATTTGTGAACCCATCCCAGGAGGACTTGAACAGACACTATGAGCTAAAAAAAAAACAAAAAAAAAACAGATGTGTTTTATGTAGGGTATAATATGATCGGTAGCTGGATGGGTAAACTTCGATGAGCAGGCCATTATATTTTGATTAAAGCCACATTAATATTTTGTATAAATATAAATGTATTTTCTCCTTGTAAAGTTAAAGCCCTTAATTTTACTTTGTCTTTATGCAAATTGACCCGGGTATTTACATAATATATACTTTTCATGTTAATATTTGTAATGGAAAATGGCCACACATACCACAGTTATTAGGGCAAATATCTGTGTGTTATTTATTTATTTATTTTTTTTGCAAAACCAAAATATTTAACCAAAATTGTATTTATTTTGAAAATGTGCAGACACAGTACGCATACTTTCACTTGAGTATACTTTTTATACCAAAATACTGTTTGATTTCTCAGGAGAGGCAAATACCAATGAATTCCTGCCCACTTCACGCATGTATCAGCAATTGTATTAAATTACTTACCTTTCGATGAGTTTGCTGTATTTTCAGTCTGAACATTCTTGCGTGCAGATACAACTATAGGGGGAAGCAAGCATAGTTCAGCATTAAAGAAACACCTGAAAACATGTACATAAGCAGGGTTGCCAACTCACACATTTGACTGTCTCTCACATTATTAGGCTGCCCACCTAAATCCCACAACATATTCCCACCAGCATGGGACTTCATTTGTCCAAATTATTGAATCGATTTAACTGATATAAAGTGACAAATTCTGCACCAATTAAATTTCTTCCAGAACTTAATCTGATCAATTTTCTGTCAGTGTTTTCACTGTTATACAGTCGGGGTAGATTTACTTATTGTAGAGTTAACGAAAGTTATCATGAGCATTGTAATATTTGAGGCAGATGTCATAAATGCCAGTAGACCAGGAAGATTTTAAAACAAGTGGTTCTTTCATAAAACCGTAAGATCTTATTTTCGATCATCATTCTGAATCTGATCTGGATGTAGTCTTTGACAAAATGCCATTTTCTCAGGTTTTTGTTCAAAATGTTGCTTTTTTAAATGAAACTTGAATTCATTGTTGATAAAGAATGCATGATGTTAAATTAAACCAAAGCATATCATTTATTAACAACCTCGGAGATCACAATAGGTCTGTCTTTAAATGTTTTTGAGTTATTGTTAAAGAACAAAAATCTAATTCCCAGTGGAGAAAATAACTGGAGATCTGTTGCATGCACAATTATTGTGTCACACTTCAGAATGACTGTTAAAGAAACACAGTGAGCATCAATATTCCCTATATTTTCATGCATCATTTTGGAACTTTTAGGAAGCAAACGTTTCAGTGCAGTTTTGCGATTGAGAAGATTGATACCTTAAAATGGCCGATCCCCTGACCAGTGCCCTGATTAACTTTAGTAAACTAGGGAGCTGAGAGAGTTCAAAATGCCTTTCTGAATTAGAAACTGTAGACAAACGAGGTATATGCCGTTTATCGTAACAAATACTATATTCTTTTTGCCACACCATGCAGAGAATTTTTAAAATAATTCGACCAGTAAAACACGTTATTCAATTAATAATTTACATTAGAGGTAACGTAATATTAGGTAGTTATCTAATCAGCAGGGAACATTATTAATAGAGAAAGTTTCTAAAAAGTGCATCTAGTACAACATGAAGCGTATTGGTAATTTACAGCAGTATGATTAAATACATAAAAAAAGAAAGGCATGGTTTCACAGACAGGGCTTAGATTAAGCCATTAGGCCTTATTTCAATAAGGATTTTTAACTATCTTTTATAAACGTGCCTTAGAAAAAAAACATTAAGTTACTGGTGTGCAAAACAATTGCTCTGACATATTTTAAGATATGTCAGTGCAAGCTGTTTTCAGTTAAAACAGCTCAAATATGCATTTTAATCTGAGACTAGGTTTAAGCCTTGTCTGTGAAAACGGGACAATGAGTTACCAAAATGTCACTCCACCCAGGCAACCCAAGTTTACAAGCCTGACAAAAGTACATCAAACAGGATGTTACAAGTACTTACCATATTCATCTGAGCTGTATTTACCCATTTTGTTGGTAATTTCCCTCCCACACCGCGTTGCCTTTCTCTTCTCATCCATCTTGCTCACATCTGTTGATTGGCGCGAAGCTAAAGTTAATGGTGCCGTTGGCGCCACCCCGTCGTCCTCGTTAACTAATGACATAGTTTGGATTTTTATTACTGTATTTCCACCTCTAAACCCTACGTGAAGCTCTGGTGTGTCTTGGATATCTTTACAGTTATCCCAGTTTGTATATACTTCCAAAGACGGTGCGATACCATAAAGTTTTACTTGGGTTAACATATGTATTATGTTTAAGCCCCCCTGCATGATTGAAGCAGGTTCTTATTGCACCGGAAATAGGCGGGGCAATCGCTGGTGTTTTCCGCGCCACCTGACCTGACTTTAATTCATTAGCACCAATGGCTCTGGTTAGCAGTACGCTCATGAATGTATGAAGTGTGTCTTGGTGAAGAGTAACAGCAATGTTGCATTCAAAGTTATTGCTTTTTGCAATTCAGAAACCCACAACTAACAGGAAACTCAAGCTCGTTAAATGGCTTCAAAGTAAAAAGATACTAGCAAGGAGAGTAAAGTGCTCAAGATGTGGCCATAATATGAGAATGGAGAGAACTAGAAGACATCTCGACGGTTTTCATTGGTGAGTTATTAAACAAATTAAGATTTATTGTTCACATGATATAATGCTGAAAGTATTCCTCGGGCGGGGCATCTCGAACAAGCCTATCAACAGACTAGCACCTTCTTAAGTTATTCAATCACATGAGGTTGTGCTGTGTGGTCACGAAAGCTTATCATGTGCATGGGTTTTTAAGCATTGTGGTTTAAAACAAGTGATTTTAAGCCTTAGAATCGCAGTCAGCAGCGAAATAACTAATTTCTACATATGCGCGAGAGGGACTGTTTCTGAGCGCTGTCTGAGAGATTAGAGCGTGTGAGTTTTGAACGGAGTTATATTTTGCACTTTATTGGCCTTGAATGGTTAAATTATAAATATACATACGTGTAACCTTATGTGTCAAAATTCCATCTTTTAAACGCACATGTTACAGTATAATGGACCCTGACAGCTCTTAAAGTGACAGCTGTCTAACTTTCCTTCTGTCTGTCATTCATTATTAATCAAACAACAAAAGATGAAAAAAAGTCTCACTGCTCTTGACTATTCCAATTTTGTAACTTTAATAAGAGTAAATATATATTTAATTTACACAATGAAGACTATGCAGTATTTTTATAAATCTGATTAATTTATACAATAGCATTTATTTATTTGTTCTCCTGTAGTTTTTTTTTTTTTGTCCTATTGCTTGTAATTAGTTTATTGTTATTTCATCACTAACTGTTTACTTGTCTTCAGTGAGTTTGAATTTGATTTATTTAGGCTAGTAGTTTTTTGTGATTGACATTATGAAATTTATATGGTACCAAAAATGTTGATATCAGAAAATCTTTATGGCATTGTTAAATGTTATGATAAACTTTCAATATTTCAGTAGTATGCCAAGCTTAGAACTGTTAATTAGCCTGATGTGCCCTATTTTTTTATTTAAAGTTGTTAGTGTTATTTTCACCAAATCTAACTCTTGCTAGCGTAATTATTATTCCAAACACAGCTTGTATAACACTACTAACACTACTATTTTGCCAAGGAATGCAGCTTTACTATCATAACCACAACATAATTTAAAAAATAGTTTGGTGTACTTTTTCACAAACAAGATATTAGTAAATAACATCCCTGCTATTTACTAATGCTGCCTTAACGTGCTATCGAAAATTGTATAATTTCCACTGCTGAAGTCGTGATTACGAGCTTATCGCGTTCAAGTTTCTAAATGAAAGGGTGTTCATGTGCAGTTTTTATCTTGGAAACTCGTATTTACGATAATTCCGAGAACACGTGAAGGCAGCATAAACAACATAATTCAGGGCTTTTTATTCCAAAAGTGTACTCATTTGAACAATAAAATGCTTTTTTCAAATTTATTTAGAGAAATGGGCGATATGAGCATTATAGAGTGCTAAACACTCTCATCTAATTAATGTTTCATTTATACTGGAAGCCGGAGGCGCCCTCCTGCAGAAAGTCCACAAGTGAGAGTCAAATCATAAAAGTCATGGGAAATCCCTTATTGGACAAAGACGTTCAGATATTACTGCAGCTCAGAGCTGTATGATTCTGGATAAATTGAAATTATTGATTTTTTTTTTTTTTTATTAAATTACAACTAAACAAAATAACATGCAAATTACCAGAGGTTGTAACAAAACATAATTTGCTGCTGTCTACTTTAAATTGTTTAAAAATCAGTTTGAGCAAATCATTCAGTGACTCACTCAAAAGACTTCATTTGTTTCATTACTGAATTTTGTAAATGAATGATTCAATGACTATTTTTTTTGTCACTTGTCACCACATACTGGTGTAATGATGTCATTGATAGTCGTCTTTGTTTGCTTTGTTTAAATGATCAAGTTACATTCAAAAGGTGATTAGCTCTGTTGTACTCTACTGTATCTCTACTGTAATCACTGCTGCAGACATCAGTGTTTATATCTGAGCTATAAACTTTTATCTCAGTACGTCTGTAATAATTAGAAATATTGTAATACAGAAATAATATTTCTGAGAGTTAGAAAAAAATTGTAAATTTCAATGGTTATGAAATTATATTATTTTACAGCAATTTCTCTTTTTATATTTTTATTTTTTATTATTGTTTTAAAGACACTTTTTTTTCACCCTCACTATACCCATTTACACCATTCAGGTTTAATATTTTGCTTGGTTGTTAAAAGTAAAAGGGGGAAGCTTTGCGCATGAAACAAAAACTGCATTAAAGAAAAGACTGAGTAAAAGCTTCTTCCTGCTTTTTGCTTTGGCAATGGGCGGAACTTCTGCAAAGAAGTAAACGCATTGGCTTTTGATTTTTGGAAAATTATAATTTTTTTTTTTACTACAATTTAGTAATTCTTAGTCCAGGTAAAATACTTTTGTCTGCATAACCATATTTTGCCATTTATCACCGTCACAGGATGTGCAGACATAAAAGTCATCGAGGCAAGAAAACCAGCCGATCAGTGCGAGTAGGGTCTCTCTTTGAGAGATCAAAACTCAGCTTGTCATCTTGGCTAATATTCATTTACAGGTGAGTCTGTTGTCGGACAGCAGAGAAGGAATAGTAAAATTTTGATTGTTTTAATTTTGACAACTCAGCTTTCCCTATTTTGAGTCGTCGTTGTGTACTTCACAGGTTTGCTCAGGGATTGCGGATCAGACAAATTGACATGATGCAAGATGGCATTGCAAAAAGTTCCAGAACACTCTCTAATATGGCTCGTATCATGAGGAAAGTGTGCCACTGTGCCATAAAACGATTCAGAAGAAGACATGGACAGATGATTGGAAGTGCTCAAGAATTTGCCGTTCTTGATGAAAGCAACTTCCGTCATAAAAGAAAGGTGAATTAATAACCTATAAGGCAAATTCACACTGCAGTTGCCGACCACTGTTGTTGTCATTTGTTGTCACTGTTGTTGAACATTTCCAATTGCCATTTATTTGGTCGTGGAATGTCTGAGACGTGACGTACTCTAATCTGGTGATTGTGTGAATTTGTCACAACCCTCTGAACTCTAGTTTTGTCTTTGCCTGTGTTCCCTTCCTGTTTACCCATATTTGGTTATGTTCCTGTTCTCATTAGTTCATTGTCTAATTAGTTAATCACCTTCATTGTGTCCACCTGTCTGTCCCTCGTTATCTGCCCTATATGAGTTCCTGTCCTTTGAGTTCTGGTTGTCGGTTATTGTTGATGTTACCCTGTGTGTGAACCTCCTCATCCTGACTCCTATTAAAGACCTTATTTCCTTTTAATCTTCTTCTTCGTGTGGCTATTGTGTGTGCGCTGCACAGGACACGTAACAGAATAACCGACCATATAAAGTAAAGTATAGCGGCGTATTTCCCCTCATTTTGTTTTCTGTTTCTGTCAGTTTTTATTTCTTTCTTATGGATGACCCTGCTGTCCTCGTCCTCCTGCTGGAGCAGGGGGACCGCTCTCTCGAGGACCACACCGAGGACTTTGTGTTCCTGTCTAATTACACGCACTACCCGGACAGCTGCCTCTGCACTTTTTACCGAGCTGGACTGAACACCACCACACGAGAGCAGTTGTCCGGGGATGGTCCTCGAGAGAGCCTCGCCGCCTTCATCGAGTGGGTACTGGTGTCCTGCAAGTCGCACCTGATTGTGGATATCGCGGATGATGACACCAGCCCCACTCTGGACCCAGAGCCCAGTCAACCTCCACCCTACGCCACGGAGCTGCCAGAGCCCACCGCAGACGGAGAGCCAGAGCCTGCCGCGGTCGTTGAGCCATCGCCATCAGGAGCGACGGAGCTGATGATCGTCCCGGAGCATGAGCCCCAAGTGTCTGACCAGGTGCGAGAGCCGACAGCACAAGCGACGGTGGATACAGCTGTGGAGATTGTGGGGGCTATGGAAAGCCCCGCCCACACACCACTTCTGAGGGTGAGCTCACACTGGACTCTGGACTGTTAATTGACTTTGATACAGAAATACTCTTCACTCAACCTTCATCAGAACTGTTGGATTGGCAAAATATCCCACCCAACCTCCCTCTCCCACCGCCTCTCATCGATCTGTTCCTGTTCTCATCGCAATCTTCACTGGATCCTGTCAGCCCCTCTGCTCACCCTCAGCCCACCATCTGTGGTGTGGGCTCGCCGCTGCTCTGCCCATCTCCAGTTCCATTGGCGTCGAGTCTGGAGGATCCCTCGACTCCGACTTCAGCCTCCGAGGCCCAGACTCCGCCTCGGTCCTGCGACCCAGCGGCTCCACCTCGGCTTCCAGCTCCCTCATCTCCACCAGAGCCCGTCAGTCCACCAGCTCCACCGGGCTCCCTCGTCCCTCCGGCTCCGCCTTGGTCAGTCGTCCCCCTACCTCCACCTCGGGACTACACTCCTCTGGCTACGCCATGTCCCTTCATCCCTCAGGCACCATTGGGCTCCTCCTTCCCTCCAGCTTCACCTCAGTCCTCTGTCGCTCCTGCTCCGCCGCGGCCTTCCGGATCTCTGCCTACACCTCGGTCGCCGAAGCCTCTGGCTCCACCTTGGCCCTCCGGATCCTCGGCGTCACCCCGGCTCTTCGGCTCTCTGTCGCTGCCTCGGGCTCTACCACCACTTGCTCCGCCGCCGTTGGTCGGCCCCATGGAGTCGGCGGCCACTCCTCCACCATGGCTCCTCCCTCCGTCGGCTCCTCCATGGGCCACCATCGCGACTGTGGCCTGGGTCCTGCCTGGCTCCTCCTGCTCCAGGTCCCTCCTGTCTCCGTCCTGGCTCCTCCCTCCATCTCCACCTTGGACTCTGTTGGTCGTCCTCCTCCCGGGTGTCCGGCCTCCGCCCGAACCTCCTCCAGTATTGTCTGCCTGCCTGCCTGCCTTCCTGCCAGCCCTTTGCAGTCCCCCACCATCCCTCCCTGTTGTTCCACGGCGTGAGGTCACGCCTTCCGGGAGGGGGGCGAACTGTCACAACCCTCTGAACTCTAGTTTTGTCTTTGCCTGTGTTCCCTTCCTGTTTACCCATATTTGGTTATGTTCCTGTTCTCATTAGTTCATTGTCTAATTAGTTAATCACCTTCATTGTGTCCACCTGTCTGTCCCTCGTTATCTGCCCTATATGAGTTCCTGTCCTTTGAGTTCTGGTTGTCGGTTATTGTTGATGTTACCCTGTGTGTGAACCTCCTCATCCTGACTCCTATTAAAGACCTTATTCCCTTTTAATCATCTTCTTTGTGTGGCTATTGTGTGTGCGCTGCACAGGACCGTGACAGAATTGGCCTTTAGTAAATATGTGGAAATGCAGATAATAAAAAAAAAAAGATCATAATAGCATAAAACCTGATGATCATTGCGTACTATTTCTAGTAACATAGAAATAATGTTGAACCTTAAATATTTCAGAAGCAATTTTCCCTAAGATTTGTTCAAAAAGACCCCCCCCCCCCTTTCACATAGACATGAAAATGTACTATCCAAACTTAAAGGTTTAGTTCACTTTTAAATGAAAATTACCCCTAGCTTTACTCACCCTCAAGCCATCCTAGGTGTATATGACTTTCTGATGAACACAGTCGGAGCTTTGTAATGGCAGTGAGCGGGACCAATGAGAATGAGCTGAAGAAAGTGCATCTATCCATCATAAACACATTCCACATGGCTCAGGGGGTTAATAAAGGCCTTCTGAAGCGAAGCGATGCATTTGTGTAAAAAAAAAAAATACCCATATTTAACAAGTTATGAAGTAAAATATCTAGCTTCTGCCAGACCGCCTTCCGAATTTAACTTACGAAAAAAACGGAACCGGCGTTGCGTCAGTTAAGCTTTTTTCTGTAAGTTGAATAGGGAAGGCGTAGGACGTAGTGTAAGCTTTTTGAACTGCTAGAGTTTTACACTTTCTTTGTTAGTTGAATATAGAAGGCAGTCTGGCAGAAGTTAGATATTTTACTTCATAACTTGTTAAATATGGATATTTTTCCTACACAAACGCATCGCTTTGCTTCAGAAGGCCTTTAATAACCCCCAGGAGCCGTGTAGAATATGTTTATGATGGATGGATGTGGATGGAGGCACTTTCTTCAGCTTCATACTTGTTGGTCTGGCTCACTGCCATTATAAAGCTCCCCCAGATTTTCCTTTAATTTGTCACCCATCTGTATGTGTAAACATGTTAAATGAATATAATTATAATATTGTAGTATTTATTCTTTTTAAATACATATTTAACTTTTACAGTATGGACGAGGGAGAGCATCAACAACATGGAGGCGAAAAAAATGGGTGTTTGGCATGCTAGGTGTGAGGGATAAATGCAGACACCCAATCTTGCGGCTTGTGAAAAGAAGATCAAGACCTCACCTCATTCCCATAGTTGTGAAACATGTGCGTCCAGGCACTACCATTATTTCAGATGAGTGGAGGGCCTACCGGGGGGCTTTGGCAAATATGGGCTACAAACACTTTACAGTGAACCATTCCCAGTGGTTTGTAGACCCACACAGTGGAGCTCACTCACAACATATTGAAAGAGCTTGGCTGACATACAAAACAAGTGTATGGAGACTAAGAGGGAACAGGACAGAGAAGATGCTGAAAGAACGCCTCTCACTCATAGAGTGGACTCATTGGCTTGGTGAAAAAAATAAACGGGGACCACTTGGGCGCCTAATAAAAGACATTCACCATCAATTTCCTGTTTAGAAGACAACACACTGAACATTTGATTGTTTTATTTAAGATTTAAGTAAAATACAGGTTAAAATACAAGTTAACTTATCCCCTTGATTTAAGGTGCACTGATATTTAAAAACTTTAAATAAAAGGTGTGTTTTAATTTCTGTTTTTTGTTTTTTAAGAGCTGGTGAATATGTATCTTAAAGTAATAATTTTGGACATACTGGTGCAAAATAAGAATCACCTTGGTGGATGTTAATTGGTATTTTAGGTAATGACTTATGACTTTACATAACTACAGATTATTACTAACTCCTCATTAATTACTTATTAATTAACATGAATTCATGACTTGTTAATGTATCATTATGTCATGACTTTACATGGGGGCACATTATTACTAACTCCTCATTAATTACTTATTAATTAACATGAATTCATGACTTGTTAATGTATCATTATGTCATGACTTTACATGGGGGGGGGCACATTATTACTAACTCCTCATTAATTACTTATTAATTAACATGAATTCATGACTTGTTAATGTATCATTATGTCATGACTTGTCTTGGAAGGGCACATCTTTAAAAAGTTATCAATTACACGTTCTATATGTATTCAGATCATATAAATCGGATATTTGGTGCTTTTCGGTGGTTTGTAAAGAAGTGGAAGAGCAAAGGTCCAGTGGCTGCATTTGGATGGAGGAGGAACTGAACGGTAGGAGGAAAGTTGACATTTTGAAGGGGCAATAGTGGCCCAAAAGAAGAGCAAGAACACAAGACAAAAGTCTGACTGCATTGCATTATTATGATATAAAGACATTAAACCAATCCATAACATAACCAAAGTGATAACCATCATCACTGATTTTAATTTGGGAAATTGCATATGCTTAATGAATGCGTTTTTGTAGGATGGCGGCAGTGGAATCACTCAAAACAGGATGAGATGAATTTGTTTTTAATTATGAATGCATTTTGCGTTGGATGAGGTAGGTTAAACGTAAATATTGCAAGAAATCCACTGATGTGACCGCTGCAGGTGGCAAATTTATAAACAATTTTACATTGTGCCATTTTCGTACATCATCTAGAGCATGTTTGATTTAGTTTACACCAAAGTGTTAATTAATACATTAACTAACATGCAGGAACTAACATGTAATTAAGGTAGTGTTATTCATGCAGTAGTTCATATGACTCATGTCGTAGTTAAGTTAGTTCTTCATTAGTTCTTGATTAATACATGTCTTAACTCATCATTAGTTCATAGTCAAGTAATTATTAATTCGGGAATTAGTACATGATAATTCATGTACTGTTATTGTAAAGTGTTACCAAAACTCTTGTGCACAAATTGCATGAGTTGCTGATTCTGCCTTGCAAATAATTGTCCCTTTACGATTTTGACCCTTGCTACATGCTCTAATGCATTAATAGGAAAGTATTTTCTGTGGCCATGGAAATATCCTTTCTTAGAGTTGATATGAATTTACACTGAATGTTCGCTGGACGAACAGATCAGCTGATGGCAATTTAACTCTGCTACAGTTATTATTGGCAGCCGATATAAATAATTGTAATTAATCATAATTAATTATATTTATTTATATACGATTCCCTTTTGAGCTAATTTGCTACAGATTATATCAAGAAATTAGTAGGCCTGTATAATGAGAGATACTATAAAATAGAATGAAACAACACGAATGAAGATGTTTGTGACTGCCATCCAGATGTCATACTAAAGGTGTTTACAGTAATGCTAAAAAAAAGTGTAATAATTTAACACTGCATCCTGTTGTCCAACTGCCGAGTACGAGCATAATGTCATCCTTAAACACTGACAGCTCGTCTATTCACACACATGCACAAACCCAATGCTACTTACATATATACACATTTGCAAATGCAGACTGCACAATCAATTCATAGAAACACTGAATACAGAAATGTTTAATAACCTGCAAGCATACTTGTGTATCTGCCAATTGTTTTTCATATTTTAATCATTTTTTGTGAATGTAAATTTGGATATGCATATGCAAATCTTATTTTGTGAATATGAATTAGCTCAATATTATAGTTTACACTGGATTTTTTTTTTTTTTTTTTTTTGCTGACATGTCTGTAATGTTTCTGACGTACTCCAGTCAGACTATATTCGGAATGTTTGATTTGACTCATCCTGTATCCACCCAGAGGACAATCAACAAAATGCTTCATGCTGCAATGCATGCTGGGTAACACCATAGTAAAAACTCCCATCATGCACTGCAGTATGAAAAATTATTGTCGCCACTGTTGAGGATCACATGATAAGTGTTTATGTCTAAAAGCCTGAGTGGAAACAGTTTTTTTTTTTTTTTTTTTTAAATATTGAAGCATTACAGTGGTATTTGTTTAATAGGGCACTTTTTTGCAGATCTGTAATAGCTGAATGTCAGTCAATAAACCAAAGAGAGATCCTTTCATCATGTTCATTCACCATGAGTTATAAGCAGAAATCATACGTTAATCTGCTACTTCTAGATTTGATTCAGCAATGCACAAATGTTTGCTGTGAAACAATATTGCTATTGCTTAGAAGCAAATTACTTTGAATTAGTAAAAGGGACAAGAGACCAACTAAAGCAAACCTTGACCACAATTATGGTGGCATTGTGTTTTTTTTTCTCATTTGATTCCATCCAAGGCTGTGGCTGAAGTTTGTAGTTCTTGTGTTTCTCTTTTCTTCAATGATGCCGCTTGTTAACAGCAGGTGTTCATCACTAATGCACAATCATCATTTAATTAGTCACTTAATTATCTCATTAACTTTAACTCTTTGAGGACTTGGGATTTGACTTGAGACTTGCTTGTAATTTGAAAGTCCCACTTCTGGATTTATGACACACTGGTGTGTTAAATATTTTAACACACTGCCTGTGTTAAGAAGAATAACACACTGGTTGTGTTAAAATTTAATTAACACAAAATGTGTTGTCCTTAACTAGACACACAGGTATGTTAAAATATAACACAGGTTGTGTTGTTTTTAACACATCTGTTTTCTTAACACACTAATGTGTCATAAATAACACAATTTGTGTCATAGATGTGCTATTCTTAAAGGTGCACTATTTAAATATTTGAAGAATATCAACCTGTGTTAAGAAGGATAACACACTGGTTGAGTTGAAATTAACACAAAATGTGTTGTCCTTAACTAGACACACAGGTGTGTTAAAATATAACACAGGTTGTATTGTTTTTAACACATCTGTTTTAAGAGTGTAGGGGTCCTCCAGGACATGTTTGGGAAGCACTGATATAGACACATAGGCTACCTTGAAATCACACCACAGCAGTTCCTTGAAATCACATGACAAAACACAAAGCAACAAAGAGAGACACTTTCAGTTTCTTTTTACTTTCTTGTGTCATGTGACTTAAAGGAACAACGACATTGATACTGTACTAAAGAGAGCAAGTCCCTTTAAGCCTATTCATAGCTTTCAGTCACGTGACCGGCTCGAAGACTTGGAGGGAAAAACATCCATAGAACTGCAGCACAAGCATGTCAATTCTTCATCTTTTTCCCAGCCGCAAATATTTAGATCACCTCTCAGAAGAATAAAACAAAGGTATGTGAACAAAATACAAGTTTTGGCCATTTGCAATCCATATTAAGCACCCGTGGCAATATTTCAATCATAAACAGTGCAACAAAAATATTTAAAACGGTAATATTAAAAGCTCAAGTTCAGTATTCACCATAACATAGTTTACATAGGCAAGCAGATGAGGCCGGAATATGAACGCAATTCGCTTAACGGTTCAGTGTTTTCCTTCTAATGGTTTTCTATGGGAAGCCATTTAATGTGAAACTTTGCACATTGTGTTTATATTCTGGCTTTATCTTCTTGCTTGTACAAAATATACATCATTTATTAAAGAATCTGCATTTATGAATGAAGTAATTGGCCAAAATCACAATATTATTCACCAAAAATTCAACATCACAATTCTGACAAAAGGACAAATATTTTACAGTTTTAAAATCAAAGTCAGGTTTTACATACTTCAAACTTAACCAATCATAGAGGTCATCCCAGAATTTTTTTAGAGAATTTGCATAAATAAAACAAATGTTCCAACGACTCTATGTCTGCTTCACAGAAGGAGCATTCATTACAATCCAAATGAAACCTGTGTCTAAGGAACTCATTACAGGGATATAATAATTTTAAACTGAATTTCTTTTGCCTTTGGTAGAAGTGGAAAAGAGAGAAATCTTGTTCTAATTCGAACCACTTTATCTTCAGGAAAATCTTCAAAAACAAGGGGTCTCTTCTTTACTTTGGAAGGGAACATCTGTGTATTTACTAATGTTCTTTAAACTTTAATTTTATAGCTCTGCTCTGTAAAATTAATACCAGAGATGATTAAATTACCTAATCTTGGTATCACAGGTGAATAACACGATGCACTTTTAATCAACTGAACCAAACCAGCAGGAACAGCTTTCAACAAAGACACACATAAATTCTGAGTACAACTAATATTGTATTTTTCACAAAAATCAACATAACCAAGGAAATTTCCAACCCCATCCATAATGTGTACAATGGACCAGACACCTTTGTCCATCCAGTCCTGAAAAAACACAGATTTCCTCTTAATAAGGATACACTTATTATTCCATAAAGAACAACTATGTGGCAAAAAGTTGTGTTTGTATATTAATTTCCAATATAATAATACCTGACTATGAAAAGATGATAATTTACACTTTAATTTTGATGGCTCAAAATCACACCTTAAAAGGAAATCAATGCCCCCAAGAGAATCAAAAATTTTGAAGAAAAGTTAAACCAAACAGAATGTTTATTTCTAAGGAAGTCTTGGAGCCACCTCAACTTAAGGATACCATTCATAACATCGAAATCAATTACGTTTAACCCTCCCTCACTGATCGGCTTCACTTCATCTGATTTTCTAATATAATGGTGCTTGTTTTTCCAAATAAATTTATGCTGAATTTGATTAATGTCTTTTATCCACCTATCAGATATACTCAAAGAAAATGGGTAAATCAACCTGGAAAGTGCTTCTGACTTCTGTATGAGAATTCTGCCAAATATAGAGATATCCCTTTGAACCCACATATTTAAAATATTTTGACTTTTTTTCATATTATCAATCAAATTACTTTTTTCTCTAATTTTAGGGTCTTTAGTAATAATGATTCCTAAATATTTTACCTCATTTTTTAATGGAATATTGAACAATTGAGATTCAGCATGATTATGAAGTGCCATCAGCTCACACTTTTTTAAATTCAATTGCAGACCAGAAGCTTTTGAGAAGCGAGACACCAGATTAATAGCAACTGGAATCTGCTCTGCATCACTAAGAAACAGGGTGGTATCGTCTGCTAGTTGACTTATCAATAACTGACTCCGTAAAACATTCAAAGGCCTGAGATCTTTACTGTTTTTCACATAAATTGCTAACAGCTCAGCTATTAAAATAAATAAATACGGACTTGTCGGATCCCCTTGTCTAATACCTCTATTAATGTCAAACTTCTTAGAAGTCCCAAATGGTAACGATACTGAACTATTTATGTCTTTGTACAACATCTCTATTAATTTTACAAATTTATGACCAAAACCAAAAAATTCAATGCATGTAAAATAAATTTATGTTCTACAGTATCGAATGCCTTATAGAAATCAAGAAACAAAACAAACCCATCATCCTTCACTAAATGTCCATAATCAGTTAAATCTAGGACAAGTCTAATGTTGTTGTGTATTAACCTTCCTTTAATAAAACCAGATTGAGTTTCACTTATAAATTGACTCAGCCTAAATTTTAACCTATTAGCAATTGCAGATGTAAGAATTTTATAATCAACATTAAGTAGGGTAATCGGTCTCAGATTCTCAATAACTTGTTTGACTTTGGAATGAGAGTTAACCCCTGTCTCATAGTTGGAAGTAAAGAATTAGAATCAAAACACTCCTTTAAAGCTTTAAATAGCAAATCTTTTATATCCTCCCAGAAGAATTTGTAAAAATTAGTAGTCAAACCATCCTGACCAGGAGATTTACCCAAAATCATTTTTTAATAGCAGATTCAAGTTCCTCTAACCTCAGATCTCCATCACACAATTCTTTAAATTCAGTATCAGTCTGTGGGATAAAATCTTTTACCTTTTCAAGGAATTCCTTAGCATTATTTTCAGAGTAAGATGAAGAGTAAATATTACTATAAAATGAGTATATTTCCTCAGATATTAATTTAGGATCTGTGATTACCACATCATTAATAATTAGACTATGAATTGCATTACTTTGCTGTCTCCGTATTCTTCTCTCCTTCTTCCATCCATTTTGCATGAGACCTTACAAAAGCTCCTTGTGCTTTCATTAGATACAAACTATCTAATTTAGCTTGAAGAGAGAGTAACTTTTCAACATCTTGAATCATTTCTTGTGTATTACAAGAGGCATTAATTTCTTGAATTAAGCTCAGCTCCCTTTGCTTCAGATCTCTGCTTTTTTGTTTACCAAACCGAATTGAAAATTCCCTTGTTTTAAATTTAAAATACTCCCATTTAATCCCGTTAGAACGTAGAGAGAAGTAATTTTTAATCTTACTAACCAAATTTTTTTATTTGACTACAATAATCTTTATCCTTTAAAAGTTCTGCATTAAACTTCCAATAGTCTTTCCTACCGGTATGTTTTATTGCTGGTGTCAAAGTTAATGAAATCAGGCAATGATCTGTCAATGGCGCCGCAGAAATTGAAACATTAGAAGCTCAGAATATTCCTCAGTGATGAGCCAAAAATTTATTCGTGATTTAGAGGATCCATTAGGTTTGACCCAAGAGAACTGACTAGCATTAGGATGCTTGACTCTCCATATATCTGTAAGGGAATTTAACTGGCAAAACTCCAGAATAATGTTATTGAAATGGTGGCTTGTATAACTAGAAGGAGATCTATCCAGCCACTCATCAGGTGCCAAATTAAAATCACCCCCGATTAGTACCAAATTTGTATGAAATTTCGATTTAAACTGTGTAACACCATCTGTAATATTAGACAACAAAATCTTGTTTTGCCCACTACTGTTATACCCATAAATGTTAACTAAAATAACAAAAATACCTTCACAGTTAAACACAGCAGTAAGCCAATGTCCATGAGCATCAGACTGAAAAGTCACAACCTTCCCAGGGCAATTGTTAAGGCATAAGGCGACACCTGCTGAACGACTGGAGCCATGACTGAACAAAATTGTGTCTCCCCACTGCATTTTCCAAAAAGCTGCATCTTCTTCAGTAGAATGAGTCTCTTGTAGAAAAACAAAATGTGTCTTCTGCCCCTTACAAAACAAAAATATACCTTTGCGTTTTACTTTGTCCTTTAGTCCCCTTGCATTCAATGAACAAAAAGATAAACTAGATTTTAGTGAGAACATACTCCACTGGAACCCACAGTGAACAAACAGAAATGTCACTGAACAGTTAGTAAAGAGATCTGAAGAATAAACTTACAACACAAAAAGAGTCTCTCAGAAATCAACATTTCCCTTTTTCATAATCAAAGTCAAAGTCAAAGTCAGCTTTATTGTCAATTCCACCACATGTACAGCACATACATACAGAGAATTGAAATTGCGTAACTCTCAGACCTTTGGTGCATACAGTTAACACTAAACACTAACAGTAATGTAAAAATACAGATAATTACAGTTTAAATATATATAAATACAAAACTATACAGATATGCAATAAGGACATTGTAAAAAAGAGATAGGTAAAGTGGTGTAAGGCACATGGCAGATAGTGCAACCATTAAATAAAACTGTGCAGATATAATGGGTGTAGTGCAAAAAAACTGTGCAGATGTAATGAGTGTAGTGCAAAAAGAGCTTATCAGTGTTAAAGTGATAAAGTGATGAAGAGCTAAAGAGCTCAGAGAACAGTCTTAATTAAACTGACATAGGAGGTAGTTTGCAGTCAATGCTGGATGGGGTAGTGATCAGTCCAATGCTGCACAAAGTGACTAGTGCGGGTCACAGTTTGTAAGTGGGAAAGGGAGGGGGGGTTGGAGGGTCAGAGTTCAGTGGTGCGTGGGGCAAAAGAGGGGAGGGGGGGCAAGGTCGGGAGGGAGTTCAGCTTCCTGACAGCCTGATGGATGAAGCTGTCCTTCAGTCTGCTGGTCCTGGCCTGGAGACTCCGCAGTCTCCTCCCTGATGGCAGCAGACTGAAGAAGCTGTGTGTCAGGTGGGTGGGATCACCTGCAATGCAGAGGGCTTTGCGGGTGAGACGGGTGTTGTAGATGTCCTGGAGGGAGGGGAGAGAGACTCCAACGATCCTCTCAGCTGCTTTCACTATGCGTTGAAGTGACTTGCGGCAGGACGCGTTGCAAGCGCCATACCACACAGTGATGCAGCTAGTAAGGATGCTCTCGATGGTGCCTCTGTAGAAGGTGTACATGATGGGAGCCGGGGCTCTGGCTCTTCTCAGTTTGCGGAGGAAGTAGAGACGCTGTTGTGCTTTCTTGGCCAGTGCTACAGTGTTGTTGGTCCAGGAAAGGTCCTCTGTGATGTGCACACCTAGGAACTTGGTGCTGCTCACTCTCTCCACAGTCGCACCATTGATGGTCAGAGGAGCATGCTGAGTGTGCACTCTCCTGAAGTCAACAACAATCTCCTTCGTCTTCTCCACATTCAGAGAGAGATTGTTGTCACTGCACCACCCGGCCAGGCGGCTCACCTCGCTCCTGTAGTTTGTCTCATCTCTGTTGCTAATGAGACCCACCACAGTCGTGTCGTCCGCAAACTTAATGAAAAGGTTGGAGTTATGTGACGGTGTGCAGTCGTGGGTCAGCAGAGTGAAGAGGAGGGGGCTCAGCACACATCCTTGGGGGGCCCCTGTGTTCAGTGTGATGGTGCTGGATGTGTTACTGCCGACCCGTACTGCCTGAGGTCTCCCAGTCAGGAAGTCCAACAGCCAGTTGCACAGAGAGGTGTTGAGCCCTAGCTGGACCAGTTTGTGAATGAGCTGTTGAGGGATGATTGTGTTGAATGCTGAACTGAAGTCTATGAACAGCATTCTGACATACGAGTCTTTTTTGTCCAGATGTGTGAGGGCTGGGTGGAGGGCAGTGGCGATGGCATCATCGGTCGAGCGGTTGGACCGATATGCAAACTGGAAGGGGTCCAGGGAGGGGGGGAGGGCAGACTTGATGTGGTGCATAACTAGTCGTTCAAAGCACTTCATAAGGATAGGAGTAAGTGCGACTGGACGGTAGTTATTGAAGCAGGATGGAGATGACTTCTTCGGGACTGGAATGATGGTGGTAGCCTTGAAGCATGTGGGGACAACAGCCTGACTGAAAATGACTGTTGAAAATGTCTGTGAAGACATCAGTGAGTTCCGCTGCACAGTCTCTCAGTACATGACCAGGAATGTTGTCAGGACCCGGAGCTTTTCGTGTGTTGATCCTGCTGAGGGATCTCCTCACGCTGTCCGGGGACAGCGTCATCACCTGGTCGCCGGGAGGAGGTGGGGTTTTCTGTGCAGTGGTGCTGTTTTGTGCCTCAAAGCGAGCGAAGAAGGCGTTCAGCTCGTTCAGCAGGGGGATGGTGCTGTCACAGGTCCGCGGTGGGGGCTTGTAGTCCGTAATGGTCTGAATCCCCTGCCACAGGCTCCGAGTGTCTCTGCTGTCGCTGAAGCGATGGGCTACCCTCCTGGAGTACTGTCTCTTGGCCTCTCTGATGCCGCGTGATAGGTTGGCCCTAGCTGTCCTCAGGCCCACCTCATCTCCGGCTCTAAAAGCAGCGTTCCGAGCCTTCAGGAGTCTGTGGACCTCCCCTGTCAGCCACGGCTTCTGGTTGGCCCGGACAGTGATGGTCTTTGTGACTGTTACATCATCAATGCACTTGGTGATGTAGGCAGTGACAGTCTCTGAGTACTCTTGGAGGTCTGTGGTGTTATTATATGTGGCAGCCTGCTTAAACATATTCCAGTCAGTGGTGTTAAAGCAGTCTTGAAGTGCCTCTGACGACCCATCCGGCCACACTTGTATCTGTTTGTGAACTGGTTTGGTGACTTTAACGATCGGTCTGTATGCAGGCATTAGCATTACAGTGATGTGGTCTGAGGTGCCAAGATGGGGGAGGGGAAGGGCCTTGTAAGCTCCTCTCTGGGTGGTGTAAACAAAGTCCAGAGTGTTGTTTCCTCGTGTTGGAAAGTCTACGTGTTGTTGTATTTTTGGGAACACACTCTTTAAGTCTGCGTGATTAAAATCCCCCGCCAAGATGAGAAAAGCATCTGGGTGGGCTGTCTGCTGCTCACTGATGTGCTGATACAGTTTATTCAGTGCCTCACTCCTGATGTTGTTGTTGGAGCTGGGAGGGATGTATACAGCAACGAGCAGTATGGCTGTATATTCCCTCGGTAGATAGAACGGCCGACACTTAATAATCATAAACTCCACCAGGGGCGAGCAGTGTTTGCAGACCACAACAGCGTCGCGGCACCACGCGTCATTAATGTAAACACAAAGCCCGCCGCCGCGGGTCTTACCTCCCTCGACGAGAGCTCTGTCCGCTCGATAGCATGTTAGCTGGTCGAGCTGAATGACGCAGTCCGGCACGCTGTTGCTGAGCCATGTTTCTGTGAAAACAAAAACACAATAGTCTCTTACAGTCCTCTGATATGAGCGTAGTAGTCGGATGTGGTCCAGTTTATTGTCCAAAGAGCGTACGTTGGCCAGTACGATGGTGGGGATAGCTGGCTTGTGTGGGTTAGCCGCTAGCCTAGCCCGGATACCTCCGCGCTTACCCCTCTTCTGCTTCCTCTCGCGCCGCTTGTGGCGCCTCCGCTCTGGGCGAGGTGCAGTAGTGGGGGTCGGTGATGGTGTAGGCTTCCGGAGCAGACCGAGGTCCCTCAGCTCTTCAGCGTGCGCGAAGTTTAACTCTAAAAATGTGGTTCTGCCGACGTCGAGCAGATACTCACGACTATATTTAGGACAGATAGACGTGACGAAGACGTACAAAAACACTGCGTCTCACAAGATAAAAAACACGAAAACACCATTCTTTCGGGAGAGAGAGAAGCCGCAGCGTGTGCACGCGCCGCCATGTTGTTGTCCATAATATTCATCATCATGGAAAAATTTCCTTTCCCTCGATGAAAGCAAAAGGACCCCGAAAGTACGCTGCTTTCCCTTCTGCTCGAGCTTGTTTAATGCATGGCCAAAGCACTTGCCTAGCCTTTCTGTCCTCTTTGTTTAAGTCCTCAGCGAAATGACAGCCTGCCTCCTTGCACACGGACGATCCCTTGGACAGTGCCCAGATTTGCTCTCTGTAGATTCTCTTTGAAAACTGCATGATGATCTGACGCGTGTCATTTCCTTCTTTTCTGCCAATTTGATGGACTGTGTCAACTGCTTCTTCCATTTCCCAGGGCACACCAGGAGCCATCTTGGAAAGCAAGATGATCACCTGCTCTCTAGTGTTCTCGTTCTGTTTCTCTGGCAGTCCTTTGATGCATAAATTTCTACCGTCTTTTGTAGCAATCCAATTCTCCTACCCTAGACCTCAGCTCTTTATTCTCTTTTTTGAGATCAGAAAGCTCCAGTTCCAAATCAGCTGCCTTCTGCTTGTGAGCTTTCATCTCTTCCTTCACTTCGGAGATGATGCTACTGTTCTCTTCCATTTTTCTTGTCAACTCCTCCAACCTTTCTTCCTGCTTGTCAAATCTTTTACCGAGGGAGTAAATAGCCTCGAGGATATCCACATTAGAAATGTCTTCCTCATAATCAGGACGCACTTTCTTCGTAATGTGCACTTTGCTGGGAGTGACAGGTAGATTCGCAGCACTGCATTCCTCCAAGAGGAATGCAGTGCTGTGTTATTAGCTTCAACACAGACTTCCATCGTGTTAGCATAATCGTGATCACTTCTGTTACTGATCGCGACATTATCTTCCACTTTTCTACCTCTACCCGCCATCTTTAGATGATGAAAAACTAATTCGTTAAGAAACAATTAGGGAAAAATCTAAAAACACGAAGAAAACCTTTGAGACTCAGCTAGCTGTTATACAATGCTGCTATCTAGTACGCCATCTTGGCCGGAACACCTCGTCACGTGAAAACTATCAATTCACTGTGTTTATTCTGTTCCTATTCCTATTGGCTGTTTAGTTACGTCAGTCAGAGAATATGCGCTGAATCACGTGTGTACGTGAAGTTTTGTGTAGAGGTTGCTCTCATGCTTATCGCACGGTCGGGGAGCTGCTGTTCTGTACCGGAGCAAGAACACCGATCAGCGAGAACAATGACATATAGACTGTGTGTTTATACCAATTCTACTGTTGGTGAGTGAACTGTGTAACTACGTTGTTCAAGAAGTTAAGTAAACTCTACGGGGAAGATCATCTTGTCATAGCTCATTCCTCTCACGCATCCACATAGGCCAATGCATAAACAAAACTGACTGCACGCACGACAACTGGTGTCAGAAGCGGGGATTTCATCTGGAAATTTCAACTACACGCATGAAACGAGAGAAGAGTCGGACACTGGTGAAACAGTATACAGTATACAGCAGAAGTGGATAAGCAGTAAGCTAATTTGTAAGCGCTCTTCCAGTACGATATGCAAGCAGGTGATGTCATCATGCCCGATGAGAACTTCGTTGACTCAGCTACAAAGTGAATTGCCAGAGATAAGAGACTGGAATGCTCCACAAGAACATCTGTAAAGTTTATTGAAAAAAAGAAAAGAAAAAAAAATCAATAAAAAAGAAAAAAGAGAGAAAAATATAAAAAAGAAAAGAGATAAAAAAATATAAAAGAAAAAAATGAAGAAAAGAGAAAATAATATGACTAAAAAGAAAATAAATTCAGTCATGTCCCAGGAAGAATTGTGTCATGGAGCTATAGCAGCAGCCCCTGAGTCCAACCAACCCCCAGACTGGCTTAAGACAAAATAAAAATAACGAGCAACTGCAAATGATGATGGCTCCACTATTGACTCATATTACAAGTTGTTCTCAAGCCCCACAAACATCAAGGTTCACTGCACCCAAGGGTGACACACGTGAGAGCTCCCAGCCTACTGTCAGGGAAAGGAGGATACCTTCTTCAGATACACCCTTCCTTCAAGATAATACTGAAAGGTCACGCAACATCACGGGTGGGCCATTCATTGCTGAGCTAGAAGTAATACAACAAAGAGCATGTACTTCAAGTCCCTCCAGAGCTACCCCTTCCACTGAGACTGGCACAAGGCAACGAAACACTGAGCGTGGCTCATAGCCATTTCCACATACTTATATTGTCGAACAAAGATCTAGTATGACTCATTATCAAGGCCAGCCAATTGCTGCAGAGAGTCCCAAGGCAAAGCTTGCTGTTTTTGACGGTAGTGGAGATTGGAAGTTTCTGGTACCATTTGAACGGCAGGCCAGGAAGTATGGTTGGAGTGGAGACTACAGAGTGGATTGTTTGTATGACTGTCTGAGGGGGCCAGCTATTAAGTATGTCTGTTCACTTCCTGAACACATCTGTGAGGATTACACCCTTCTTAAGGAGCAGTTAACTCAACGTTTTGGTCAGCGTGACCCCCCCAACCACAGTAAGAAGGAAACTGGGTGAACTCCGCCAGCTCAAAGAGTCAGCAGCTGAGTTTGCAGAGGAGGTGCAATGCTTAGTAACCTTGGCCTACCCTGGTGTGGAGCTTGATCTGCAGGACCAACTCGCTATAGACTTCTTCCTCAAGGGACTTCGTAACCAAAAAGTTACTTATTAATTAATGAACAAGGATCCCCATTCATTAGTGGAGGCACAAATACAGGTAGAGGCCCACAAGCACAATTATCGAGCCACCTTGGGTTGTGATATTGATGTAAAGATCAGAGCCAGACATATTTCTTGGGTGGATGATGAGGAGCTGTCCATTGATTCTCCAGCAGTTTCACGCAGAGTCCAAAGTCCAAGCTACGCTGCTACAGACCAAGAAGCTGCTCTCTTACAGAAGTCTGCATTCCTAACAGAGCAAGTAGAGAAAATTAGTAAGAGCTGTGTGTCTGCTGACCAGTTTAACCTCCTGATGCAAAAGATGGAACAGCTGCAATCAAAGCTGGATATCCTCACAGCCAGAGAGGCGAGAAACCTGGAGGGAGTAAATCAGGAACGGAGACGAGGACAGTCTCTAACACAAGATGACACAGCACGAACAAAAACCTACTCACCAAACCCCAACCGCGCCGGAGCATGTTTTTGCTATCACTGTGGTGAAGAAGGGTATTTTCGCAGAGAGTGTGTCAGGTTGTTAACTCCGCCACTCAACCCTAGTCAAACTAGTAAAGATCAGAACCATAGTACCACTTCAAAAGGACTAGAACGCTGGAGGAGCCAGTCCCCTACACCACAGGTAGGGCATGCAAAAAGCAGAGGCCCAAGCTTGCTTATTGATGTGACTGTGAACTGCATTCCAACACAAGCTGTTGTAGACACAAGAGCTGAAGCAACAGTTATCTCAGAGACTTTGTATCAGCAGTTTCCCCTCAATAAGCAGACAGCTACAACACAGACATGTCTCCATAATGCAGAATCAGGGAAGGACATGAATGCCAAAGGTGGACTGAAAGTTAAATTTTAAATTGGCACCTGGTGCGGAGAATGGGAAGTCTTTGTGGCTCCGATACGTGACCCTGTCCTTTTGGAGCTAGATTTTTTGCAGGCTGCAAATGTAACCATCCATACTAGTAGCAGAGTGTTCATTACAGAAGAACTAGTTCCCGCTAAGAGCGTTGGAGGTGATGGAACGGATTATCACGTTGCTCGAGTGGTCCTAGAGACAGACACAATATTTCCACCAGAAAGCGAATGTTTAGTACGGGGTGAAGTTGACAATCCAAAGCCGGTGTCTGCGCTGTTCTGGAACCCTACCTGATCACAGAAACTGTGGCCTCGGGGAGTGTTGTCACAACTGTAACACTAATGTTATGCTGCAATGAGCTTGTTATGCTACAAGCTCATTGCAGCATAACATTAGTGTTACAGTTGTGACAACACTCCCCGAGGCCACTAATCAGTAACAGGCACTAATCTTTGGCTGGAAACTTCACCTAATCGCTGGGCCTTCAGAAGATTTAGGTGTCATAGGAGGCAGGAAAACAACACTTGACAAATTAGGGATTTGATACTTTTTTATATGCATATATGTTTGAAAAGCAGAAAATAAAAAGTGCAACAAAAATACAGAACTGAACAGAAATTGATAACTATATTAGAAATTCAACTGATTTGTCCTCTTAAGAGCAATGACTTAAAGAAAATTAGAATGGACAATTTAACCCTCAATTTATGCAAACAGATCACATTAACCGTTTAGGAATTTCCCTTTTGAACACCGTCTCCTCTTATTTCACCTGGTTTATGTTTGTGCTCTTTGAATGCTTATTAAATTCCTATTTGTACCCTCTTAATTTGAAGTTTACTTCTTGTCTCTCCTTATTTTCTATCAATTAACCCCTCTTCTCCCACAGGTTACATCAAGGTTAAGGAGTTTTAAACCATTGAATCTCTCACATTGGCCCTGAAATACTCAAGCAGGTACCACTCCAAAAGAATCAGCTAAATCAACCTCAATCATTAGTATAAGAACACATCACATGAACAGTAAATACAAATATAACATCAATATCTGCGCACAGTGACGAATGAACACTCAGTTTCTATGGAATGTGGAAATCAACAGATACCGTCTCTTTAAGGTCTCAGTTCATTCAGTGAGAAACCATTAAATGTTCTGTCCGCTCGGTTGTGAAGTATAATGTATGGGGAAAAAAAAAAAGAGTCAGTCCCGTGTCTGTGAATCGATAGCTCGAATACAGTCTCCAATAGCACAAAAAACCCGGCCTGCAAATAACCGGACAGCACACTTATTTCAGTCACATTTAATCACCACAAGCTTGAAACGAAATTCCATTCAATATCGTTCATTCCACCACTCAGTAAGTTACAAGAATAATCGTTAACAGCTTAACATTGCGGACATTAGTCACATACCGGACAAAATATATTAATTCCTCAATTTACATAGTACATTTTTCAAACAAACATCATTCAGTTGAAATATTGAACTCACAAATTCCCTCGAAACCAATGAAGTTAATATGTTGTTTCCTCAGTATGGCGCAGTTGATATAAAGTTGATCTACCTGATCTCAAAGTCTCCAACTCAACGTGAAAAGTTTAATTTCTCGCTCAAAACAACAAATCTAGTTAAATTCTGACTGTCTAATTGATTTAGATCTTAATTCAACTATTATTTCCTCTAGTATTCTGTTTCTTTTCAGGATTTCTCATTAAGCGTTCCAACAAGTTGAGTCAAGTTCGCCTCTGTCTCGAACTTTCTTTCTGGGTGGAGCTACCATCATCAAGGAACTAAGCTAATTGGTTGATCTACCTCTGCAGTGAAATTCCATCTTTTCATTGGGTAAGTTTTTCCACAGTTTGCTTAATTATTTCCAAATGAGCATAATTTTAACATTATTGCATTTTTATAAAAATACAACAATTTATTTAATTAACTAAGATAATTTTATTCATTATTTTCCTAGAACTGTGGCCATTAATTTTTTCCTCAATTTGACACAACCATGGAGCGTCGAGTGATTGTGAGGCTTTGCGATCTTTCCAGTAATAAAGCCACCTTACCAAAAAGGGCCTTTCTGGGTCTCTTAGTGGAAACATATCCAGATGAGGGCTTAATGGATTACAAACGTCAGGAAAAGGACTGTGATAACACTCAATCAGGCATTTTGACAGGCATTTTTGATTTAGTCTTAGTCTTGAGACGAAAATGCTTAATAGTCACATTTTAGTCATTTGAGTCTTGCATAGTTTTAGTCTAGTTTTAGTCGACGAAAAGTCATTACATTTTTGTCAACTTTTAGTCATTACTTTTAGTCAAACTGCAGTTACCAACATTTATTTAGGTAGCTATTTTATATGTAGTCTTCTAACAGAAATAGTCATTAATTCTTCTCTCTTTAGACAAAATCAATTAAGCTCATGAGAAATTTGAATCAAGGATTGAATTTGGAAAAACTGGAAAAATTGATGACAATTTTCATTTTTGGGTTGAGATACAAATTAAACTAATTTTTTAAGATACAGTAGGTTTATTTAACATGTTTTGTTGGTTAACATTAATGACACAGATAGGTATTTAATTAGGAATGCTGTCCCTTTAAGACAGAAGACATGCATGTAATACTGACACACATTCAGTTTTCATCCCCCTGTTTACGTTCATTTAAGCCATAACTGACTGTATTTATGTGAGATACACGATGGACATTTGGACTGCTGTGTGTGTATTTGAGCACTGAGAACTGATCACGCGGTGTATGAGAACTGAAGAAGTGGAGCGTGCGCTCGCGAGAGAGCACTTCTATCAGCGCGATTCCGCCTCTCACGCCTTCACTAACTTTAAGTTAATCGACAAAGAATTGTGACTCCCGGGAAAAACGGGATGGCAGGTCACCCTATCCCTAACCTGAGGCCATTGTTTCAGATCGCTAGTTTGCGTTTTGGTAGCCTGTCCATCCACTGCGGCTGCCGTACTGAGACTAGATATGCAAACGCAACGCCCCTTATCCAACTGCAATCCAATGACAGGGACGCACATTTTGAAAGACAAGACAGTTAACTTAGCCTATAGGATGTATTTTGGTAGTCCTCAAATAACATTCTAGTCCTGTCTCATCTTGTTAACGAAGACGCGGCATACATTTCGTCATAGTTTTTATCAACAGATATTAATTTTAGCTTGTCAACGTCTTGTCTTAGTCACAGAAAAAATGTTCGTTAGTGAATATTTTTCGTCATCGTCTTCGTTGACGAAATTAACACTGCAGCCAGTCAGACGGACTCCCCTTGAATTTCAAGAGGAAGAGGCGAGGGATCTCAATGCTATGCTGGAAGCAGGAGTCGTTACACCTTCTGTCTCAGAGTGGGCGTCACCCGAGGTGTTAGTCCGTAAAGAGGACGGAGGCGTTCATGGTGTGTCGACTATCGGCGCCTCAACAGCTTGACAACCAAGGATGCTTATCCTCTCCCCAAAATTGAGGAATGCCTTGATGTCCTTGGTGGAACTTGTGTCTTCTTTACCCTAGACCTCCAGTCTGGCTAGTGGCAAATTGCAGTAGATGAAATGGACAGAGCAAAGACAGCCTTCATTACTTGCTATGGCCTTTATGAATACACTCGTATGCCTTCGGATTGTGCAAAACTCCAAGCACTTTCCAAAGAGCAATGGAGCTTGTTCTTCGAGGATTCCAGTGGGAAACTCTTCTGATTTACTTGGATGACATTATCATCCTGGGCAAAGGGGTCGATGAGAGCCTTGATCGACTTAAAGCTGTATTCCAGCACCTTTTCAGATATGGATTAAAGCTAAAGACATCCAAGTGTCACCTGCTTAAAGAAGAAGTTCTTTTCCTGGGCCATGTGGTCAGTGGCGAAGGTATACGGCCCAACCCATCTTTGATTAGTGATGTGGAAGCTTGGAACCCCCCCACGAGTGTACATGAGCCGAAGGGCTTTCTTGGACTGTGTAACTACAGGAAGTTTGTTCCAGCGTACCTTTAGTGGAGGGAAAATACATGCTGGACACTGATGCATCAAATCACAGAATCGGGGCAGTCTTGTCACAACTTCAGTGGGGAGAGGAGGGAGTTATCACTTATGAAAGCTCCCACCTCACTCCAGCTCAGAGGAGATACTGTGTAACGAGACGAGAGTTGCTAGCTGTTGTTTTCTACACACGCCATTTCCGACACTACCTGTTTGGAAAGAAGTTCCTTCTATGCACAGATCACAACAGCCTCACCTGGTTGTTCCGGTTCAAACATCCTGAGGGACAGCTTGCTCGCTGGCTGGAAGAGCTGTGTCAGTACGATATTGACATCGAGCACAGAGTGGGAAAACATCATTCAAATGCTGATGCGATGTCAAGATGTGGTGGCAAGCTTTTCCAATATGTGCAACTGCTATCAGGCAGGGAAGAATGTTTCAAATCTGCCATGTGGAGGATGTAAACATTGCCAAAAGCTGCATGACCACTGGGAAAGGTTTGAAGAAGACGTGGATGATGTGGTTCCACTTGCAGTAAGGAGCATTGAGTGTGCAACAGAGGAACATGTTATCGACAACCCTGGTGCGGGTGATGAGAACAGGGCAGCTGCAGAGTTGTTTGAAACCCCACGTGTGAACTGGCTAGAAGCATTCTCAAAAGAAAAACTAGCACAAGAGCAGAGAGCTGATCCTGATTTCTCCATCCTGCACAAGTGGAAAGAGACGTGAGCCCTTCCAACAAAAGAGGATGTTGTGTTGAAAAGTCCAGCAATAAGAAAATACTGGCTGTGTTGGCCACAAGTTGAACTCCATCAAGGTGTTCTCTTTTATCATTGGGAAAGGCCTGAAGGACTCAGTCCCTACTGTTGCTAGTACCTGCCTCAATACAAACAGAAGTGTTACAAGCCTGCCATAATCCACTGCAATCAGGCCATTTAGGTGAAGGAAAGACTTTAGAGAGACTTTGTCAAAGTTTCCACTGGTATCGCATGGGTGTAGATGTACATTTGTACAAACAGAGGTGCAGACACTGCAATGCCTGCAAAGTTGCTGGGCCGACCAAGAGAGCCAAGCTTCAAAATTACCAAGCAGGGGCGCCAATGGATCGGATCCACATCGATGTATTGGGCCCATTTCCTGTGTCCAGTTCAGGAAACAAGTACATTCTAATCATCGTTGACCAGTTCACTCGATGGGTAGAAGCCTTTCCTGTGCCAGACCAAGGGGCAGAAACTACGGCTAAGAAACTAGTCTATGAGTTCATCTCCAGGTTTGGTGCACCACCTGAACTGCACACAGACCAGGGTTGAAATTTTGAAAGTTCATTATTCAGAAATGTTTGTAGTCTTTTGCAGATCACAAAAACGAGGACAACCCCTTACCATCCTGCCTCCAATGGGCAATTTGAGAGGTTCAATCGAACGCTCCTTCAGATGATTCGATGCTACGTGAACCAGAATCAGAAAAACTGGGATGAGCACCTTCCTGTCCTTACATCAGCGTACTGTAGCTCCCAACATGCAGTTACTGGATTCATGCCAAACAGGCTCATGCTTGGAAGGGAAGTTTACCAACCTCAGGATCAATGGTCCGGTATAGCAGAGCAAAGGTCAGACAGTTTGGAAGTTCCAGACTTCCTGTACAATTTGGAAAAAGGATTGAGAGATGCACATGATGTTGGCCGGGAGCACCTCCAAACATGATCTCAGGGCTCAGGAGAGGAAATATGTTGTAGAAGATTTGGTGTATATGCGAAACAATACTAAGAAAAGAGGACAGAGTCCAAAACTCCAGGCACCTTGGAAAGGCCCCTTTGTGATAGCTGCCTGCTGTGGCCCAGTACTTTATGAGGTCCAGGGGTTACGACAAAAGAGAATCATGCACAATCGTCTCAAGCCCTATGACTGTGAGGTGATTCTAGTGAGGGTCAGACGCAGTGTTGTATCCGAGTCCAGCGTCGAAGACTTTCAAAGAGTTAAAGAGTTAAAGTTAATGAGATAATTAAGTGACTAATTAAATGATGATTGTGTATTAGTGATGAACATCTGCATCCTTGTTAGAGCGCCCGCCTCCCATGTCGACAACCCGGGTTCGAGACCCACTCGGAACGAGTTGTGGCAGGTGCGGACCCGGGGGGGTTACATTGGTGCTGTGACCCAGATGGGAGTGAGGTTTAGAGGGGTGAGTGTAACGGAGGCCAGCGGGTAAGTGCTGTGCAGGTAAACCTCACTCCCCTGATCTCAAAATGAGGCGCTCAAGTGACAGATGCTAGAGGCCATTGCCTTTAGCCTCCTTGTTAGAGCACCCGCCTCCCATGCCGACGACTCAGGTTCGAGACTCACTCGGAATGAGGTGTGGCAGGGGGTTACACTTAGAAGCAAATTACTTTGAATTAGTAAAAGGGTCAAGAGCCCAACTAAAGCAAACACTAGTCTCCATGATGGTGGCATCATTTTAACCAATAAAACATCTGATCCTCTGTAATTCTCAATAACAACAGGTGTTCATCACTAATGCACAATCATCATTTAAATAGTCACTTAATTATTTCATCAACTTTAACTCTTTAACTCTTTGAAAGTCCTCGACACTGGACTCGGACGCTGCACTCAGATACAACACTGGTCAGATGTCAAAGGAGTGAGATCCTGCAAAAGAGCAAGGATACCCCTGACAACCCCATTATGCAAGAACCTCTACTTGAGCCAGAATCATCTGCATCCCAGGGTAGCAGTGAAACTGAACCCATTTCTTCTGATCCTAAGCCACAGGAGAACCAGGACAAGGAGAGAAAGCGGCAGCCAGCAGCTGGTCGTCACAGGAAAAAACTTGGACTTGGACTGATGTCAGACATAGGAGAAAAAGAGACAATCAAGAGAACACATAAAAGAAGAGAAATTCAGAAGCCGGCAAGACACAACAGTTAGTGTTTCACTATTGCTTACACTGTTCATCATGTACAGTTTCTTAGTTCTTTGTAACTGTTCGATTATTATTGCTTTTTGTATACTGAAAGGACTCAGTACTGCTAAAGGGGGAATAGTGTAGTAAAGAGAGCATGGTCCCTTTAAGACTATTCACTGTGTTTATTCTGTTCCTATTCCTATTGTCTGTTTAGTTACATCAGTCAGAGAATATGCACTGAGTTACAGGTTGCTCTCATGCTTATCGCACGGTTGGGGAGCTGCCGTTCTGTGCCGGAGCAAGAACACCGATCAGCGAGAACAGTGACATATAGACTGTGTGTTTATGTCAATTGTACTTTTTTTGAGTGAACTGTGTAACTACGTTGTTCAAGAAGTTAAGTAAACTCTACGGAGAAGATCATCTTGTAGTGGTTCATTCCTCTCACGCATCCACATAGGCCAATGCATAAACAAAACTGACTGCACGCACGGCAATATGTATAAGCTAGCCGAGAACTTTCCTTTGTTCTTGTATCCTCTAAGAATGAAATGCAGACCTACTTTTGTCTTTATTTCAACAGTTTAAAGCAATTTTCCTACTATAGATATAAATAACCTTAAAGTCTTTGCATATGAATATTATTCATTCAAATGTCAGCGCTCTTAATAACCACAGTCATTAGCTGAATAGATTAAAAATGACAACTGACTTTGAATATGAGTAAATACACAAAGAAGTAAAACACAAAATAAAAACAGAAAATAGATGTGATGAAGACCAAATTCGAGTGAAATATCTTCACAATCCTCTGATGCCTTTAAGGCCTCCATCATTTTGGCATGATTGAGTGTCAGTTTCTCTCTGCAGATGACTAGGTTGTGGGATATAATGCATCTGAAATACACAATTGATTTGTTTAAGTAAAAAACAGGTATGTTCACGAAAGCCAAATGTAGCAAAAATGGACAATATGTGAGCTATTCACAATGTTAAAAGGAAAAAGTGACAAAGTCATGGGATAGGTTTAATGGTCAAATTTTTTTATTTATTTTAGCGAATTAACCATTTAATTAACCCATTTACTTATTTATTTGCATTTTTTATTTAATACATTAATAATAAAATTAAATAATTATAACAATATATTTACATTAGTCCTGTCAAACGATTAATCACAATTAATCACATCCAAAATAAAAGTTTTTGTTTACATAATAAGTACATAACAACTGTATTCTCATTAACTAACATTAGGAAAAATGAATAAATGATGTAATAAATGTATTGTTCATGTTAGTTAATAGGCTACATTAACTAACACTAACTAACTGAACCTTATTGTAAAGTGTTACCTTAATATTAAATATCAATATATTATTTTTATTCAGGTCCATGCAACAGAATCAGATATAACTTTTTAAAAACTAATTATCCAAATAATGTATATTCCTACAAAGCTATTATTATCAGAGCATGTGAGCAGAGCAGAGCAGAGTAATTTAAATTAATTTTAAATTAGTGCTGCGTTAAGCGTTTTTCACGTTAGCCATGTTAAGTGATTTAGAATGTCCCTGAGGAGGTCACTCAGCACTTTGTCAGTGATTCACAGGTGCATGCTGTCAATCCGACACAGCAAGAGGACAAGTTTTCCAAAACTACAACCCACAACGCTCATATTCCTGCTCATAATCTGCAGAGTCCAGCTCATCTGAGGAAGCAGGCGACTTTGTTCACGCCGTTAAACCTCCACTGAACTTCCGTTATGTGCCACGCCGTCAGAGGAGGCAGATACCCACAAGCACCGCATCTCCTCCTTCACCTGTGTTCCTGAGCATCTTTCCCAGCGTCCCGTCTCCGTTCCGCTCCTGTCTGGGGGTCTCTCGCTACACCACTGTCTAGAGACCTTTAGTCACAACATTTACAATTCAGGTCAGTGGAATACTTTAAAAAATGTCTCAGATGTGTAATTTATCAAATGTGATAAAGTACATAACAGTTCTCTTACGAAGCCTTATCAAAAACCAGCAAAGTAATATTTAATTACACTTTCTTAGAAACATATTACAGATCTGTTTAAACGTCTGACAATTGTTGCTAATTGCAATTATGCACAAAATACAAGGATGAGTCATTTTGAGGAAAAGGGGGCATTTGTACCATGTTTCCCCATGAACCTGAACTTTTCAAATAAAGCATTAATTATAATTCTGTTATATGCTACATTTAGGTATATTTAATTGTTTATGCTGAATAAACAATTAAATATACCTAAATGTAGCTTATAACAGAATTATAATTAATGCTTTATAATTAGCATTATAAATATAATTATATAAATATAATTATAATTAATGCTTATAATTAATGTGCAAATTGATGCAAATCAAGTATATATACATGCATCACTTTTACATTTTAATATACTTTAGATTTGCATCAATTTGCACATGCATCACTTTTACATTTTAATATACTTTAGATTTGCATCAATTTGCACATGTATCACTTTTACATTTTAATCTGTTATGCTGAGTAAACAATTAATTATACCTAAATGTAGCTTTAATTAAAAGTAAAATAGCATGCATTATTAAAATGCCTTATCAAGACTTTTTTTACTTAGTGTGAATTATTTTCATATTATTATTATGTTTTAATTATTTTTTATTTTTATAATGGATTTTAATAGTTTAATATTGCATATTAAAATATTACAGTTTATACATAAAGGTATTTTGAAAGGTTGCAGACGTTGAAAATCAACATGCATTTACACTGCACTAATAAATTGCATAAATACGGTTATGAGATTAATGTTTTAATATAAAAATTTGAAATATAAAAGGATGAAATGATCAGAAAACCTAGAACAATACTTTTAAATATGAAACTAAAATTGCCAGTAGGTTGCAGTGAGCCACTGTTATAATAAGTGAGTCATTGAGTCATTTAATCAACCAGTTCTTTCAAAACAGATGATTCATTCAGGATTGAAGTGAGAAACTGTTTTTATGAATGGATCAGTGAATCATTGATTCTTTCCTTCAAAAATGCAAATTCATTCAGCAACAAAACACCACTATGTGTGTTGCTGCAGAGACACACATGCACTCTTAAGAAAAATGGTTCTGAACAGTACCAGAAAAGAGTTCTTTGACTTGTAACAATAGCAGAAGGTGCTATTTTTTTGGTGCCAAGTAGAACCCTTTTTTTATAAGGTTCTATAAAGGACCATTCTTTGAAAATGCTATAGGTCCCTAATGGTGTTATAAATAACCTTTTTAATGATAGTTTATTTTCATTAATATTAATATATTAGTGTATTTCTATATTAGTATTATTTTTATATATTATTTATTAATATTGTTTTTTAACCCTATATCTTCCTGATGTTATAATTATATTATATAATTGTATTATAATTAAATTACAGCCTCTATTAGGGTTTTACATTAAAACAACGACAACAGCAGCATGTTGTGACACAGGTATTTATTTTTTTTGACATGAAATTGTAACAAAACGTCAGCGCTCTTAACAACAGTTATTAGCTGAATTTATTAATAAATGACAATTAACTTTGAATATGAATAAATACACAAAGAAGTAAAACACAAAAGAGGAACAGAAAATAGATGTGATGAAGACCAAATTTCAGTGAAATATCTTCACAATCCTCTTTGATGCCTTTAAGTCCATCATTTTGGTATGATGTTTATGCAAAATCCCAAGTAATAGCTACAAAACTAACAATATGTGTTATAAATTCAATATCTCTGTTGCTCACTTGTTAGGAGAGAAGTATCCTATCCTCAGCTTAACAGAGCTGCTCACACTTACATGTGACCAAAAAACTAAAAAGTTGCAAATTTAAAAGTTACATTTTTATTTAAATTTAGAAATGAATGAAGTGTGCTGACAGTCTGTGTAGATGAATAGCTGAGCTCCAGAAAATCAATAAGGAGGTGCTTTGAAAGTTACAGATTTGAAAAACAAAATGGTGGGAATAAAGAACCCTAAACTCTAACACAAAGAAACATTTCAGGTTTCTTCGGGACGATGTGGTTCTAAATCAGTCGCTTTCAACCTGTTTTTGTTCTGAAGCCGCCCTCCCCTCCGAATACTGCTTAAATTAATGTTTGGGCCATGAACAGTTTCTGTGAAACTTTTAGCTGCTGTCTCAACAGAGGCCACTAGGTGACACTCATGCCCCATTAATGATTTCTAAACACACTTTCCACTTGATCTGACAAGATGCAAACTGATATCCCTTTTTTAGATTGATAACATTATACGAAGGATATAGATGGCTTTTAAATCATTACAAACATGCATTGCTTTTGACAACACAAACACATGCCGTAATACTGGATGAGGGCATCAGACATATCCATTCCACTCCTCCCATGTTCCTGTTTGGAAAATAAAGGGGCATATTAAAAATAAATTACCCAAGTCAGTTCATGAAATACAAACACATGTGCACAATTCTTCTCATAACACCGTTGAATAAATGTGATGTGCAATGTCATTTTGTTGAATGGACCCCATGACCTGATCATTCACTAGTGGCATGACAGATTCCTAGCTCATTGTTTTGTTGTCTCTGTGCAGTTAAAAAAAAAAAAAAAAAGAAAGGAAAAAAAAAAAAAAAAAGATATGTGTAAAGCCTGCACTCCCACATTTTTGGGGATGTCCTTGTGGTATATGGTTGCTTTGTAAAACCTCACTCATTGTAGTAAGAGGCCATGGTCATATCATTTTTAATAAATCAAACAGTGTATATAGGAATATGATGAAAAGTTAGACCAGATTTTGATAGATTGATTGCATTATGGTCAAATAAAAAAAGAAGTTAATGGGGGAAATCACCCTCACCCCCCATGGCCGAAGTCACTGCAGGTTCTGTTTATCAGAGTTCAGCAAACAGTTGCTGTCCAAATGATGCAAGTGCCTTACTTCTCATTGGTTGTTTGGAGGTGAACTTTACTCAGTTTGGATAAAATATTGATTTTCATCTGTCAGTGCTGACCACTCGCTTTTAACATCCCCACAATAAAAAAAAAAAGAAGAAAAATAAAAATTCGACCCCATTAAAGTCTGTCTTTTACAACAATTCTATTACTATTAAAGCATCTCAACCTTCAAGCGCCGGCCTCATGAGTCCAAAGTCAGTGCT
The DNA here is from genome assembly GCA_039654775.1 of Spinibarbus caldwelli. NCBI lineage: Eukaryota > Metazoa > Chordata > Actinopteri > Cypriniformes > Cyprinidae > Spinibarbus > Spinibarbus caldwelli. The sequence goes on along the minus strand of CM077230.1, from coordinate 33,580,509 downwards.
TGATTGCAAAATAGATGAACATGGACCTCTGATAGGCATATGTTGGATGAACTGGAAATAAAATAAAGTTTATATTGATTTCTAATGTATTTTCCATGGATTCATCTGTCACAATAATGTTAGGTTTTTGAAATACCTTCGTTTAAAGACTTTGTTTTGCCAGCAAATATTCATCTGCTTAATTGCAGTTATTTTAACTGACTACATCATGTAATTCAATTGGCACAGTGTGTAATAAATATAATTGTTTAAAAATCTATTGGCAGTGCTAGCGTTTTAATATTTTGCCAATGCAACATGAAATTAATGACACTTATTTAAAATATTATACATATAAAATAATATTTGATCAAATTATCTTCTATTTCAATTTGTCAAAATAGTATAAAATGCATTGTAGAAGAAGAAGCAAAAACCTTAAAACTCTACTCATCTGCATGATCTAAAAGACTATCATAAACTGTAAATATTAGAGTTATAAAGTGTATACACAAACTACTGATCAAAAGTTTGGAATAATTAAGATTTTTTTAAAATGTTTTTGAAAGAAGTCTCTTATTGTCATAAGTCAGACCTCTGTGGCTCTCTCTGATGGCCACCGGAGGGCACCCTCACCTGAATACTGACTCTTTCTACGGACTCCATTTCCCATAACCCACTGGGCTGTTGATCACCTGCCCAGGTGTAGCTCATTACCTGGCTTATTTAACCAGCACTCTCTGTCACACTCACTGCGAAGTCTTGTTTCTGCCCCGGCTGACATTACTGAGCATTTATCTTTCCTTTGATTGTTATTCCTGTGTATGACCCCGGACTGCTCTTGATCTTTGTGAACCCCGCCGCCTGCCTTTGTGAACCTTGCCTTGGAACTCTGAACCTTTGCTTGTTGCCCCGACTCCCGCCTGGTATTGTTTACGTCTCTGCTCTGCCTCTGATATTCCTGTTTGTGCCTGCTGATCACTTGCCTGTTTGATTCTGTCTCTGTCTAATAAATCACACTGCAAATGGATCCACATGCTTCTGACCAATCATTACAGAAGACTTTGCCACCTTCGGATCCAGCAGCTGTTGATCAGCTCTCATCTGAGATCTCAGCTCAAGCTAACATGCTAGCTTCCCATCAGCTTCAGCTCCAGTGTCTCACGACTCTCACGGAGGAATTGGTGAGAGCACTTCAATCCATGCAACGCACAGCGCCGCCTGCAGACCCACCAGCATCCGAGCCTCTTCCGGCGAGCTCAACATCTAGCATTCACGCTGCAAGCCCTCGACTCTCACTGCCAGAGAGGTTTGACGGTACTCCAGACAGATGCAAAGGTTTTCTACTGCAATGCTCCCTGTTCATGGATCAACAACCTTCACTTTATCCCACAGACGTCAGTCGTGTATCCTTTGTCTGCTTTCTACTGACGGGACGAGCGCTGGATTGGGCTACAGCAGTATGGGAGGGCGGCAGCCTTTCGTTCCCACCACTCAACGAATTCCTCCATCAATTTCGAGAAGTTTTTGAGCACTCGGCCTGCGGAAGGGAGGCTGGTGAACAATTGCTCGCTCTCCGCCAGGGTAAAGACACAGCAGCTGATTACTCCCTAACCTTCCGCACACTGGCAGCCCAAACCGGATGGGAGAACGGGCCTCTGAAATTACTGTATCGCAAGGGGTTGTCAACTGAATTACAGACAGAATTGGCCTGCCGCGATGAGGGAAAGACACTGGAGGAATTCATCAATCTCAGCATTCGTCTCGACAATCTATTACGCTCCCGACGATCCGCTCGACCTCCTCTCGCTCTCTCCTCAACCCTCGCTACCACCTCCGAACCCATGCACATTGGCATCACCCGCTTGTCACTGGAAGAGAGGGAGCGCAGACTTAGGAATCATCTGTGCCTTTATTGTGGACTATCTGGACATCTGCGGGCCAACTGTCCCACTCGACCACCCACCAAGAATACCTCTACGGTGAGTCCCTATTCTAACACTTTAAAGGTCCCTATCTCTCTAATCTTCTCTGAAGTTGCGGTCGAGACGACAGCTTTGATAGATTCTGGCGCTGCGGGGAACTTTATTGACATCGATTTTGCTAATTCTCATAACCTTCCTCTTGTTACATGTGAGTCTCGACTGGCTGTGACAGCGCTAGATGGACGACCCCTGGGAGCAGGACGGGTTCACTTCAAGACTCAAGAATTCACATTAAGAACTGGCTCCCTACACATCGAACGCATATGTCTCTTTGCTATCAACTCCCCCCAGAACCCTGTAATCCTCGGTCTACCCTGGCTGGAGAAGCATAACCCACGTATCTCCTGGTCCGCTAAACAAATCCAACAATGGTCAGAATTTTGTCACAAAGAATGTCTGCGATTCCAATGCCCTGATGCAACCTCCACCTCTTCACCGTGCCCCGAAATCTCTCCCACAGCAGATCTTCCTGTCGAATATCAAGATCTCTCGGAGGCCTTCAGCAAATCTAAAGCATCACAACTACCTCCTCATCGACCCAGTGATTGCGCAATCGACCTACTTCCTGGAGCGATGCCAACGAAAGGTAGAGTGTTTCCCCTATCTCAACCCGAGTCAGAAGCCATGAAGGCATACATTGAGGAGGAATTGGCTAAGGGCTTCATACGACCATCCACTTCTCCTGCATCAGCTGGTTTCTTTTTTGTTAAAAAGAAAGATGGGGGTCTACGTCCATGCATTGACTATCGAAGTTTGAATGACATCACCATTAAGTTCCGTTATCTGCTACCGCTGGTGCCTCCTGCCCTCGAACAACTACGCTCAGCCAGATATTTCACCAAGCTTGATCTTCGCAGTGCCTACAACCTAATTCGCATCCGGGAAGGCGATGAGTGGAAGACAGCTTTTTCAACCACATCCGGGCACTATGAATATTTGGTTATGCCGTTCGGGCTTTCCAACAGTCCGTCAGTCTTTCAGGCTTTCATCAACGACGTCTTCCGCGATATGCTCAACAGATGGGTTATTGTCTACATTGACGACATATTAGTGTACTCTGATTCCCTTGAAAACCACATTCAACATGTCCGCGCAGTCCTGCAACGCCTCATCGAACACCAGTTATATGCTAAGAGGGAGAAGTGTGAGTTCCACCAAACACAAGTCTCCTTCCTGGGTTACGTCATCAGCTCCGAGGGGGTCGCCATGGACGACAAGAAGGTTCAGTCCGTTCTAAACTGGCCACAGCCCAAGGCTGTGAAGGAGCTACAGCGTTTCTTGGGCTTTGCCAATTTCTACAGGCGTTTTATACGGAACTTTAGCACCATAGCGGCTCCGCTTACTTCGTTACTCAGGGGGGGAGGACAACGACTAAACTGGTCACCCTCAGCTCAGCACGCTTTCCTCCAACTCAAAGATCGCTTCACCACCGCTCCTATCCTCCACCATCCTGATCCCAATCTAGAATTTACTGTGGAAGTTGATGCATCCAACACTGGAATCGGAGCCATCTTGTCTCAACGTCAAGGTAATCCTCCCAAATTATTCCCATGCGCCTATTATTCATGTAAACTGAACGCAGCTGAGAAGAACTACGATGTGGGCGATCGGGAGTTGCTGGCAATGAAAGCGGCATTCGAAGAATGGCGCCACTGGTTAGAGGGCTCTAAAGTTCCCTTCATCGTGCTCACTGATCACCGCAACCTGGAATACATCCGCTCAGCAAGACGCCTCAACCCACGCCAGGCCCGCTGGTCTCTATTCTTCTCACGCTTCTCTTTCAAGGTCACATACAGACCAGGATCCAAGAACGGAAAAGCTGATGCACTGTCCAGATTGTACGATTCATCGCCACCACAGAAAGATTCTAACGAACCCATTATCTCGTCAACCTTAATCGTAGCACCCGTACAATGGGACATAATCACCGAGATCACAGAGGCCCAGGTTAACGATCCAGCACCACATGACTGTCCCAGTAACCGAACTTATGTTCCGGCCAGCTTGAGACAGAGAGTATTGCATCTGGTTCACGATACCCCTAGCTCAGGACACCCGGGCATCACTGCATCGCTCCAGTTGGTATCCGACCGCTTCTGGTGGCCATCTCTCCAAACAGACACCATCAAATTCGTACAACAATGCCCAGTTTGTAACCTATCCAAATCCTCTCACCAATGTCCAGCAGGGCTACTGCAACCCCTACCTGTTCCACAACGACCCTGGTCTCACATAGCCATCGATTTTTATCATGGACCTGCCTAAGTCTAGAAATCACACCACCATCCTAACAGTCATCGACCGATTCTCCAAGGCTTGCCGACTCATACCATTACCCAAGCTCCCCACTGCTTTCGAGACAGCCGAGGCCTTGTTGGAACAGGTCTTCCGGTTCTACGGATTGCCAGAGGATATAGTTTCGGACCGGGGCCCTCAGTTCACCTCTCGAGTCTGGAGGGCCTTCTGCCACCAGCTGAACATCAACATCAGTCTCACCTCCGGCTACCATCCACAAGCCAACGGTCAGGTCGAAAGACTGAACCAAGAAATAACCCGGTTCCTACGCTCCTATTGCCACCATAATCAAAACGACTGGAGTCGCTTCCTACACTGGGCGGAATATGCACAGAATTCACTCCGCAAGCCATCAACCGGTCTCACCCCCTTTCAGTGTGTCCTCGGCTTCCAACCTCCTCTGTTCCCCTGGTCAGGAGAGCCATCAGAACTGCCCGCCGTCAACGACTGGTTGAGGAGAAGCGAGGAGACTTGGAATGCAGCCCATGTCCACCTGCAACGAGCGGTTCGCCGAACCAGGGAACAGGCCAATCGTCGGAGAAGGGAAGGACCTGAGTATACCCCCGGGCAGTGGGTGTGGCTCTCCTCCAGGGATCTACGACTTCGTCTACCCTGCAAAAAACTAAGCCCCAGGTACGTGGGTCCGTTTCAAATCATCAGACAAATTACCCCAGTGTCATATCGCTTAGCCTTACCTGCCAATTATCGTATCTCACCCACTTTCCATGTCTCCCTGCTTAAGCCCGCCGGTGGTTCCGGAGGAGAGAGGGACCAGGACGAGGTCACAGATGAGAGCACACCTCCCCTAATCGTGGATGGCGAGGAGGCATACCAGGTCAGAGAGATTCTGGACTCCCGACGGAGAGGACGTGTGTTGCAGTATTTGTTCGACTGGGAGGGCTACGGCCCCGAGGAAAGGTCATGGGTCAACGCCCAGGACATCCTGGATCCTACTCTTACCACAGACTTTCATCAAAATCATCCTAATCGACCTGCACCTCGTCCCCGAGGAAGACCTCGGCGTCGGGTTGCCCCTCGCGTCTGGAGCCGCTCGCAGGGGAGGGGCTCTGTCATAAGTCAGACCTCTGTGGCTCTCTCTGATAGCCACCAGAGGGCACCCTCACCTGAATACTGACTCTTTCCACGGACTCCATTTCCCATAACCCACTGGGCTGCTGATCACCTGCCCAGGTGTAGCTCATTACCTGGCTTATTTAACCAGCACTCTCTGTCACACTCACTGCGAAGTCTTGTTTCTGCCCCGGCTGACATTACTGAGCGTTTCTTTCCTTTGATTGTTATTCCTGTGTATGACCCCGGACTGCTCTTGATCTTTGTGAACCCCGCCGCCTGCTTTTGTGAACCTTGCCTTGGAACTCTGAACCTTTGCTTGTTGCCCCGACTCCCGCCTGGTATTGTTTACGTCTCTGCTCTGCCTCTGATATTCCTGTTTGTGCCTGCTGATCACTTGCCTGTTTGATTCTGTCTCTGTCTAATAAATCACACTGCAAATGGATCCACATGCTTCTGACCAATCATTACACTTATGCTCACCAAGACTGCATTTATTTAGTAATTTATTATTTTTTTTTCATTTCTTATTTTCATCAATGTTTCAAACTGTTTTTGCTGCTTAATATTTTTGTGGAAACAACAGTACCATTCAAATTTTAGGGTTTAATAAAACCCAAAAAAATTGTAATATTAAAAAAAAGAAAAGAAAGAAACTTTTTTTTTTTTTATTCCAGCAAGGATGCATTAAATTGATCAAAAGTGACAGTACATTTAAAACATTACAAAACTGCAAATAAATGCTGTTCTTTTGAACTGTCTATTCAGCGAAGAATCCTAAAAATGTGTCACAGTTTCAAAACTATTAAGCAGACAAAACTCTTTTCATCATTTATTATAATAAGAACCAATATTAATAATAATTGAGCATTAAATCTGCATATTAGAATGATTTCTGAAGGATTATGTGACACATGATGCAAAATTCCTCAATCATAATTCAGAAACGTCATTCATTCCAACAAAACATCAATGTCACAGTGAATTGTGCTAATAGTTAGAGTGAGTTAACTGTCCCCTCTGACATGACATTCCCTCACGCCCCTCTTTTATATTTGTTTTTGAAGTAATTTACATTGGCAAGCATCTCTAGCATGAAATTGTTTGCTTATTTCCCCCCTGCAGTATATATTATAAAGGTCTGGACAAGAGATGAGGACTTTTTCTTGGTTGAAGATTTACCGTTCATGTCCCTGTGCAGCATGAGAGAGCTGGTGATATTAGCAGCTTTGGTCTCGGCTCTACATGCAGCCAGCCTCCCGACAGGAACTGATGTGCAATATAAGTGCCAAGAAGATCAGGACAACATTGCTACATTAGAAGCCGAGCGGTTCATTAATGACCATCACCGCCATGGATACAAATTCAAATTTGTCTCACGGGACAGTCGCAGTGCAGAGAAGAAGGTGAGCCTTTGTGACACTGTCTTCCGGTGGATGTTTTCATATCTACGTAAGGTGTAAAAGAGTGATTACAACCACAGAAAAAGAAGATAAATTAAAGAAAAAAAAAAGTAAAAGAAAAAATATATATATATGATATGTAAATGTTACAAATTGTCTTGTTTTTGTGCAGACTGATCCTTGTGAGGTCGTCTTGAGAATAACCTTAGAGGAAACTGAATGCCACATTGTGAATCCCAAACCTTTAGATCAGTGTAACACAAGAATGGAAACAGAGACGGTGAGATGAACATCACAAATTTTCCAAACCCTAATTTGAGAAATACTGCCTTTTTCACTCTAAATAGAGTGACTTTTGTAAGTTGTGCATCTATTTAACAGCCTTTTAATGTCTCCTTTAAAGAAAGTTACAGCAAAATGTAATGTGACCGTCTCCAGTTTTGAAGGAAAAGCAGCTGTGACACCGAACCAGGTAAACAAATCAATAGAATTATTTTTTTTCTTTAGAAACTTGACATATCTAGCCTTTCAAAGAACCTATGGTAATGTTTAAGGTCACTTTGTCAAAGAGTACAGAAAAGGTAATGCATCTCCTATAAGTTACATTGTGATTGTATATTGCTCCTGTATTTTGTCCCAGCTTCACATGAAGTACTTGTGTCAAAATGCCCTGATTGCCCCAGTCTACAGCCCTTGCATGACCTGAAGGGTCTGAAGAGTGTGAAAACTGCCCTGCGGAAATTCAACAAAGAATCTAATCACAAGTCTTACTATAAACTGATGGAAGTGGGAAGGATCAGCACACAGGTGATGTCTCTCAAACTTGTTTTAAGCTTGAATATTTAACACAACTACATGAGCGGAAATGCTTCTAGCGACACATGCACCATTTCATTCCAAAGTTGTGTCAGAATGCAACTCATTAAGGCCTTGATATACTCATGGCGAAGTTCTTCTGAGAAAACAGCAGTTAAGAAAGTATCTGATCATAGCGATGTGTATATGTTTGGTAGTTCTTTTGCAGAAAGTTCACTTTGGGAAGCTGCTTCAAACTTTTGAAATGAACTCCATTATTCCACTTGAATACTGAATTTATTGACTCTGACAACTGAAAGTAAAGGCTAAGACACAACAAACTGATGTCAAAAAACTAGCGCCGACAAAAGCTGCTGTGTTGTTGCCTCAAGACATCTGTGTCTGAGCCAAAAAGTAAAAGTTGAGCTTGAACTCACCGCAAAGACTACTGACAACTAGCATGTATGTTCTCTGCCTGAGAGAAAATGAGAGAAAATAACTCTCCAAACCAGCAGGTGGTGGTAGCCTGTATTCATCATTCAGTAAGGGGAACCAGAAGAGCTAGGGCTGTGCTTGCTTACCATTTTCACACCAATCTCGCTCACCACAGATCTATTTGATAAAAATGTTCACAGACGAAGATAAAAAAAAAAAAATGAGAAGAGCCTTCTGTGTTTATGCTTGTGATTTAGTTGTTTACTTGCTTTCGTCATTCTTTTCATGCACCATTTTAATAAGCTGAACAACACTCAGAGTGATCTCTCCCACCGGTGGGTCTGCCACCGATCTGTCAGCTGAAAAGTCTGACTAGTGCCAAGGTGCGGAACAACTCAAGTAAAATCACATTTATTTATATAGCACTTCTTACAATAAGAGATTGTTTCAAAGCTCCTCTACAGAAGACAATAGTGTTATTTTCCATCTCAACACACCGCAAAAACTAAACCAACAGATGCTTAACTCTACAACCACCAAAGTGCAAGAATTTACATCGCATCTTGAGTAGATGTTTCTGGCCTCACACAGCAATTCTGTAGTATCAGACATTACTGTGACATAAACAGACAACTTTTTGAATATGGTCATTATGCTCTTTGCTTGTAAGTGGTTTGCATGTTAACAGAATATTTGTCTGTTTTCTTAGTGGATGTTTTTGGGTGAGAGCGTCTTTGCTCAGTTTGCCATTATGGAGACAAACTACAAACAAGGAGGCACCCCAGAATGAAGAGTCATGCAAGGCTTTATGTGGGGATCAGGCTGTAAGTGCACAAGAAGTTCATTACTTTATAACTAATTTCTTTAATTACTATAATTAAAGGGATATTTCAATGAAAAATGAAAATTTTGTCATCATTTGCTCACCCTCATGTCGTTCCAAACCTGTATGAGTTTCTTTCTTATGTTGAACACAAAAGAAGATATTTTGAAGAATGCTGGTAATCAAACAGTTGATGGTCCTCATTGACTTCCATAGTATTTCTTTCCCTTCTATGACACCCTGATGTGGAGTATCAAGAAAATTGTGTCTTGCCTACAGTCAAGAATGGTGGTGGTAGCATCATGGTCTGGGGCTGCATGAGTGCTGCTGGTACTGGGGAGCTGCGGTTCATTGAGGGAAACAGGGATTCCAACATGTACTGTGACATTCTGAAGCAGAACATGATGCCCTCCCTTCAGTAGCTGGGTCAAACGGCAGGTTTCCAACATAATAACGACCCCAAACACACCGGCAAGATGTGATGATGAAGCTGAAGGTGAAGGTGATGGAGTGGCCAAGTATGTCTCCAGACCTGAACCCTATTAACCACATGTTGGGCATCCTCAAGCGGAAGGTGGAGAAGCGTCATGTGTCTAACACCCAGCAGCTCCGTGATGTCATTATGGAGGAGTGGAAGAGGATCCCAGCAACAACCTGTGCAGCTCTGGTGAATACCATGCCCAGGAGGATTAAAGCAGTGCTAGATAACAATGGTGCCCCTACAAAATGTTGACACTTTGGACACAGTTTTGACATGTTCACTTAGGGTGTACTCATTTTTGTTGCCAGTTATTTGGTCAATAATGGCTATATGTTGAGATATTTTTAGAGGACAGTAAATTTGTACTTCTATACAAGCTGCACATTGACTACTCTAATATATTTCCCAGTTTCATTTGTGCAGTATTGTCCCTTGAGAAGATATACTAAAATTATTGCTGAAATGTGAGGGGTGTACTCACTTTTGTAAGATATTGTAACACTTAATCCTAAAAAAATATGATTCATTTTATTCCTAAAATATGGCTCTGGTTGTTGACAGTATTCTGATAAAAGATAATATGGCAACAAAATGAAACAATAATTCTGAAATACGTGCAAATTAGTGTATTGGATAGAAAATGCCTCATTTGCATATTTAAACATAACCTTTCGGAAAACTTGTAATACAAAACCATTATCTTAATGTACTGTGATTAATCAATGGGTAAATTATGGTGATTTTACACAATTCACCTGTAGTGTTTTGCCTTAACAGTATAGGCAACTTCATTAAAGGGTTAGTTCACCCAAAAATGAAAATTAGCCCATTATTTACTCACTCTCAAGGCATCCTAGGCGTATATGACTTTCTTCTTTCAGATAAATCCAATAAGAGTTATATTAAAAATTGTCCTGGCTCTTCCAAGCTTTATAATGGCAGTGAATGGATGTTTTTTTTTGTCAACAGTCCAAAAGAAGTCCAATAAAGTGCATCCATCAATAATAAAAAGTGCCTCACACCGCTCCGGGGGGTGAATAAAGGCCTCCTGTAGCGAATCGATGTGTTTTTGTAAGAAAAATATCCATATTTAAAATATTATAAACACTTTTCTTTAACTTCCCCTAACTGTCGTAAGCGCAGACTGTTCCTGCGGATGACGTAGGACGTCAGCGTAGCGTTAGCTCCAGTGCAAATTTGCTAATCTCACGAGAATCAATGTTTGTTTACAGGAGCAAAGGAAGCAAAGTTTCCTTACTTTACCAAAGGAAAACTAGTCTCCTCTTGGCTTATATCGAAATCCTCCGACATTTTTCTTTACAAATTTTCATTCGTTTCATTCTAATTCATGACCGGCGTTTTGTTTTGCTTCCACATTCGACACTAATCACAGCACATGCGCAATGCATCCATCCTACATCATCCGCCGGAATTGCTTCCGTGTACGACAGTTAGCGCAAGCTAGAGGAAAGTGTTTATAAAGTTTTAAATATAGATATTTTTCTTACAAAAACGCATTGATTCACTACAGGAGGCCTTTATTCACCCCCCAGAGTCGTGTGAGGCACGTTTTATTATGGATGGATGCGCTTTATTGGACTTCTTTTGGACTGTCGAAAAAAAAAACCACCCATTCACTGCCATTATAAAGCTTGGAAGAGCCAGGATATTTTTTAATATAACTCCGATTGGATTCATCTGAAAGAAGAAAGTCATATACACCTAGGATGGCTTGAGGATGAGTAAATCATGGGCTAATTTTCATTTTTGGGTGAACTAACCCTTTAAGTATGTAGTTTTGAATACCTTTCTCTCTTTTTCTAGCGGTATGGCTTCTGTAAGTCCTCCGAGGTTGGAAATGAGGAACCAGAAGTGGAATGTGAGATTTATGAAGCTCAGGTATACATCTCAATAACACACTCTAAAATTGGACCAGTAAGACCCAGTTATTTTATCCTGTCTAGCTATGAAATGCTCTTGCTCTATTTGTTTCCAGAACATAACTCATCCAATGAAACACCCTGCTCAGTCAAGAAAAGACTGTATATTCCATGGTCCCCCACCAGGACATCGTCCAGGACATGTTCACCCGCATCGCCCAGGACACGAAGGCCATGACCACAAGGACAAATTTTCTGGTCATAGGGGGCGTCCAGAACACGCAGGCCATGACCACAAGGACAAAACACCAGACCAAAGGGGGCGTCCAGAACACGCAGGCCATGACCACAAGGACAAAACACCAGACCAAAGGGGGCGTCCAGAACATGCAGGCCATGACCACGAAAAACATGATCACAGGGGCCACCCGGAACATCCACACCTCTGTCCAAAAGGCCCTTCAGGAGTTCCAGAATCAGCGCCTGAGGGCCGCCTTGAGTTCCCATGCCATGGCTTTGTAAAAATACCCCACTCTATTTATTCAATCTGCCCCTTCCCTCCACCACGTCTCTGCAGAGGCCCTCCAGACTTTGTACATCCTCGTCCTCCTCCTCCACCTCCTCCTCCTCCTCAGAAACTAACACTAAAATCTATGGAAGAACATTCAGATTCCATCCCATGTTGCAGGGTCTGAAAGAGCAAACATTCAAAACTGAACAACATAAGAGTGTTAATGTCTCCAGAATGTTCAGTCCAATAAATATTCTTTACTGACCTGTGTGGTTAAATAGTGATAATGGTCTCAAAACACAGCTGACATTTTGGGTGTTGCAATATTACAAAACTGCTGTGACAAGAAAACCAAATCACATGTAACTGTAAGTTAAAGTCAGGATACCTGTAAAAGGAGAAGTTGCTAATCTCACAAACAAAACGTGATGTGTAGACTAAATATGTCCCATACTCGGAATTTGTGCTCTGCATTTAACCCATCTAAATGCACACACATGGCAGTATGTATTGAATACACACACACACCATAGATACACACCCGGAGCAGCCATTTTTGCTGCGGCACTGTTGGAGCAATTGGGGTTTTGATGCCTTAGTTGTGGGAAATGAGGGTGGAAGAGAGCGCTGTTCATTCACTCCCCCCACCTCTCTAACCATTGGGCATGAGCAATCCAATTCTCCTTGATCTTTTGAGATAAGATTGTCTGACAACTAAGAAAACATACTTTAACTTCTCTCTTTAGTCCATAGAGATCATTTGCTGTGGTGATGAATGCATCAACACACGATCAGCTATGTTTTCTGTCACAATGAGAAAGCAGCAGATGCTATTGTTCTTAACACCAAAATAATTAAGAGTTTAGAATTAAAGCTGCAGTCAAGCGATCATTAGATTTAATCACCATTGGCAGCGCTATTTATTGTAATGTTTACAATTTACAATTTACTGTAATCTAAGCACAGCATCCACACCGGTGTGGTGACTGACAGCCACACATCAAAACATTAGATTCCTCCGCGCTGAGGCACAACCCATGTAAAGAAAATAATTTCTCTGATATTTTCAGTCTGATTTTACCAGTTTGTTCAGCATTTTTCACTGTGCACTGACACAAAGTAAAGTAAACTTTGTAAACAGGCTTTTATTAAAGGTTCAGTTAATAACTATATAGAAAACAAACTTTTTTATTATTATACAGTATTAATATACTGCATAATATACAGCACAAGATTGTGCAGCTCATGTGAAGAGGAAATTTTTTAAAGGCACAGCAACAAAAAAACTGTTCATTTTTAAAACTTTCTTAGCATTACATGCGGATGATATATCATATCATATGACCCTTTTAATCATACAAAATATTGTGTTCACATCTCTATAGCAACATGATATTTACTTTACAGCTCCAAGTAGCACAGTCCAGAGATCACTGTGACATAATTTTATGTTTACATGGAAGAGTTTAAAAAGAACGTGCAACGTTTAGAAATCAATATACATGATGAATACAATTAAAATGTAGAATTCTTCACCTTTTTTTTTTTTTGTTACAAACTGAGGCACAGTCTTAAGAACAATGAAATCATCAACACAAGACTTCTCTGGATAGTTTAATAACATATTGTATTAGAAGAAAATTAGTTTATCAAAAAAAAAAACAAATAAACAAAAAAAAAACAAAAAAAAAAACAAAACAAATTGGATCAGAAGATAAGGTTTCAGGGTTCATTCTTAGAAAACAGTGCCCTAAAATACAAATAGCAAAGTATCAAAAGTTATTCATGACTACTAAACCTAAACCTTACCCCAAAGCATGATATTATTTAAACCAGTCATAAGTATTTATTCAAGTTTTGCATTCAGAGGGTAATAAATAAGTAAAAATACACAGACATTGAAATGGTATAATTTTTAGTAGTAGCATATATTTCTAATTTTTATTTTAATATTTTATTTTAATCAAGACAAAATTAGAGAGGAATTAGTTTGTATTTTAAAACTTATTCACATGTAGTGGTGAACATTTGGGAAATTGCAAATATATATATATATATATATATATATATATATATATATATATATATATATATATATACTGTATACACACACACACACACACACACACACACACACACACACACATATACTAAACAGAGTCAAATGATGTAAAGTTTAGTATCCTGTTAATTAAATCAGTAGTCAATCATCGGGGACATACACAGCACACAAATGGGATTGTTTTCTGAGAAAGACCCTTCAAAAATTTCAGTGCAGCAAGATTAAACCTCATGTTGCAACAAGAGAAGTGTTACAAAATCCTCATTTGAATTGATTAGGGTACAGCAGCAGTTCACAAACTCTGGAGGTATTTGAACTCGGTATCCAACAGTAAGCCATACAGGACTACAGCATGTTGCAACCTGCCCTCTCCTTTAATCAATGATCCATACGATCACAGACATTGTGGAGCCCACTGATAAGAGTGAGTGTATGGGGGCTGTGATGTTGATTGAAACTGAATCATGTGTCAGTAACCTATCAGGAGAAGACTGAAGGGTTTATATGACGTATATATATACTTCCATGGACCATCTAGATTTTGTTGCTGTGTCTGGGAGAAAGACTGCAGCTCCACCATGAAGCAGTGTGTGGTTTTGATGATGACCTTCCTGTGCATCCATGGGGCCCCTGTGGATGTTCTGACCCCTGGATCCTGCCAAGATGAAGTAGCTAATGGTGCTGCCGCTGAAGCTATGAACAAAATCAATCTGGACCGCACGGAGGGCTACGTTTTCAGCCTTGATCACCTCAGCAATGTCCATTACATGAAGCATGTGAGTCATTTTCAGGTTCTCATGTTCTTATGGATAATTTTACATTCTAAATTAACATTCACTATTAAAAGAGTAATAATTTACATTAATTTAATAGTCATTTAATCTCAGATTGGTTTCTAGGGAACCAATTAGTACAAAGCAATCATTTAAGAATCAAATGAAATTTTTTGGTTAAATTATATTTTAATCTGGTGTCTGTCTATAGCGATGCGATACCTTTGCATAGATTTTTACAAATGTTTATGAAACTTTCACTCTCTTTTAGGGAGAGACAGGGATTGTCTTCTATCTCACATTTGATGTTTTGGAGACCAATTGTCATGTCATCAGCAAGAAAAACTGGAGAAATTGTGAAATCCGAAACCCTGAAGAGTATCCGGTATGGTTTTGCTAATTCTTAAAAACCATAAAATAAATTGTTAATTATGTTTGTTCTTCATTTTAACAGCCTTTTCAACCAACAGGTCTATGGACAATGCAAAGCCGTTATGTACATGAACAGAGTTCACAGAGTGACCCGCCTGTACAAGTATAGCTGTACCGTGAGACCAGGTAATAACCAAACACCAGCCAGCTGTTTTTTTTTTTTTTAATCATCAAATGCTTACACGTGCTATTTTATCATATGCTCTCCCTTGGCAGTGCCTGCCTCCAAAATCAGAGAACGGTGCCCAGATTGCCCTGTACAGCTCCCCGTGGATCATGAAGCAGCCTTGAGGACAGTGAAAATGGGCATGGAGAAATATAATAAAGAGAGTGGCTTGGCAAACTACTTCGTTCCACTGAACATTACAAGAGTTTTCTCTCAGGTAAGTAAATAAATAAGCATGAAAAAGAATGAGGAAGAACACTATTTTGTAGAAATTCATCACTGGATATGATCATCTTGATAGCTTCACTTTGGAAGATTCTACAGTGTGGAGTTCACCATCCAAGAGACGGTCTGCTCTTCCAAAACCAATATAGCTGATGTCTCTAAATGTGAGGTCATGGCATGTGAGTTTGCGGTAAGTGACAAGACACTTCTGTAGGAGATGTATACAGATAGTCATCATATGTTGTGCTTGTCCAATAAAAATGAATGTGTAATGCATATGTTGCTGATCTTTCACCGTTTAGCACAAAGGATTCTGCAAAGCCTCTCACTCTGTCACAGCCACCGGTGAGGAGCACCTCAGTGTCCAGTGTGAACTCTTTGAACCAGAGGTAAGATCACCCATTTCCAGCAGCACTGAGTGTGTTTGTGATCAAAACAAACCATTTTTCTTAAAGGGCTAGTCCACCACTGTCAAGTTTTAATAAACCGTGGCTGTCAATGCAGTAGAATGGTGTATATATATATATATATATATATATATAGGTGTTGTAAATGTAATAGGTTACAGATTACCAAGTTACCCTGTTTAAAATGTAATAAGTTGTGTAACTATTTAAATTACTTTATTAAAGAAGTGTAACTGATTACATTTGATTACTTTTTGATTACTTTTCTAAATTTCTAATGTTTTCAACTGTTAATCATTTTCAAACATTTAAAGCAGGCAGGGTTAACCTTACAGTAGTCCTCAACACTGATTACTGTCAGACTTTCGAAATCCTTCTTCACTTTAATTAAGATTATAATAATTTAATTTAAAGCACAGCCACTATAAAATCAGACTTTAGCACCTCCTTTTACTTTGAGATCATACTTTAAATACTAGTTTTAAACTCATAAAAATAAATAGTTTAATAGTTATGATACTGCTTTTGAAATTAAATCGTTGTTTGCTGACAGGAAACACTGGCATCTAACAATGCTTTGGAAAATCAGTTAATTAAAAAAATAAAGCAATATGCATAAACCCCAAAACAGTTGTGAAATAAGCATGTGTCCTATTATGTACAAGGCATACATTTTAGGCATACAAAAATGTGGATGTATGATCTATAGTTTTCACAAAAGCTCTAAAGCTGTCAAAAGTCATCCGGAGAACCTTTGCTGACAAATAAATGAGCATGTCTTGGTGCAGGTAACACGAAGAAAGAATATACATTGCTTATTTACATATACTACCGACATTGTAAAAATACAAAGTTATTCTTTCATACTTCCTAGCATATTCTTATTTTGATTGTAATTCATTGTTGTTTTTAGGTTGCTGAAGAGGAGAAGAAAAAACACTTGATTGGAGGTGAACTGGACCATAGCCATAGCAGCACAACTGGCTCATCTACTGGACACGACCATGACCACGACCACGACCACACCAAACCCCACGCACACAAACATGACCATGAACACACCTCAGGCCTCAACCACACACACGAACATGGCAAAGGCCACGGACACAACCACTCTCACGATCATGACCACACTCATGCCCATCACGCCAAAGCCCATGAGCACGGTCAGGACGAGTGGGAGCACCATCACCACCAGTATGGTCACAAAAAGGACGAGACCCATGAACATGACCATGAGCTGGTCCTGGACCACGAGCACAAACACAGACACCTCCATGAGCACGAGCACCACCACCACCACCACGATCATGAGAATCAAACCACAGTTAGGCGTCCTGATGGCATGGTCAATGTCCTTCCTCCCATGGATAAGCCCATGACCCTTCCATCCTTCCCTGACAAGCCAGCTGCAGGACCAGAGAAGCCCTCCACCCTCCCATTTCACCCTGACCCACAGATACCAGGACAAAGGGAACCCACCATCCATCCCTTCCCTAACACCATGTCCCCTGAGTGTCCTGCACAGTCCAACATCCAAAACGGACTCCTCAAGCAGGTCATCAGTGAGGATCCATTCTTTAAAACCACAGTATAGAGACCTTTGAATAATTAATGTACAGTGTAATAAATACTGCAAAGGGTAATATTATGCTTTGTGCAATAAAGCATGTTTGGCTGTCATTGCTACTTATGTGATGTTTATTTTCAAATGTACAGCATTCATCTTCATTAGATATGGTTGAGCAAATCTAACCTGCTGAGAGCAGGGGGGTATTCCAGAAAGCAGGTTATGTGACATACCTGGGTATGTTTAAGGGTAAGTAAGCGGATAAACTCTCGATTTTGGTTCCAAAAATGGAGTTAACTTTCAGGGTAGCCATAGCAACTTACTCTCTGAACATGACCTGCTCAGGAGTAGGTTCTGTTTCAGGGTTAGTTCACTTCAGAGCTATCAGTGCATGCGTGGCCTATTGACGAGACTTCAGTGGGTGTGACAGATTACGCACAATAATATATATTACAATATAGTTATGTAATATACTGTGTGTATATATATATATATATATATATATATATATATATATATATATATAATAATTAATAATTAGCCCACATTTTGTTTGTGTGTGTACTGTGTATATTTATTATGTATATAATATACATCTAAATACACACACATAAATTATATTTTGAAAATATTTACATGTATATATTAATATTAATATAATTTATATATTAATATTAATATAATTTATATTATATGTAAACATATTTAATATATACACGTATGTATACATTTAAGAAAAATATGTTGTTTATGTATTTATATATATATATGTGTGTATATATATATATATATATATATATATATATATATATGTGTGTGTATAATAAATACATAATATGTGTGTGTACTGTTTGTATTAAATATATATATATATATATATATATATATATATATATATATATATATATATATTTAATACAAACAGTACACACACATATTATGTTTAATTTATTTTATTTTATTATATTATATATATATTATATATTTTATATATATTATATATATTTATTTGATAACATGACAATGAGTTCACTTTACTCAAATGGCCTCCACAGTCACCAGATCTCAATCCAATAGAGCCCCGTTGGGATGTGGTGGAACGGGAGATTCACATCATGGATGTGCAGCCGACAAATCTGCAGCAACTGCGTGATGCTATCATGTCAATATGGATCAAAATCTCTGAGGAATGTTTCCAACACCTTGTTGAATCTATGCCACGAAGAATTAAGGCAGTTCTGAAGGCAAAAGGTGGTCCAACCCGGTACTAGCAAGGTGTACCTAATAAAGTGGCCAGTGAGTGTATATATATATATATATATATATGTTAAATATGTTTCAAAATGTGTTTCAAAATATATTTACATAAATCTAATTTCTACTAATAAATTTTGGCAATTTTTGAAAATGTATTTATGTATTTTATTTATATTTTAATAAGTATACAAAAATTGGCCAAAAAATCTGTTTGCTAAAATATATTTACATAAATATGTTTTCTACCAATATATTTTGTCAATTTTTGTATATTTTTGAAAATAAAATTTAAATATATATACTGTAAAAGCATTTAAAATATATATTTTGACCTCTACATATTTTAGTCCAAGAAAATGCTTTTTCTTGCTCCAGAAATACATTTATAATTAAAGCTGCAAGTAGCGTTTAAAGGGCCCTCGCACCCAGGCTAACCGCACCCAGTGGCTTTAGGGAAACAGCGAATGGAGGGCAATATACTTTTAACGTGGTTAATATAGGAGGAATACATCAAAGTAACTTATATGTGCCAAACTTCCTGCTGCCAGCTGGTGGTGCTATGACTATAACTGAATTTTGCAGATGTGTTCAGGCCAGGAGTTTTATCAAACATATGAAGTTTTGTGCAGATCGGACATTGCATATTTTAGTTATTGTAAAACATGACATATCTTGTTGCTAACAGATGGCGCTATAAATTATAACCAGATATTGGCATGTAGATGTTTGCAGGCCAGGACTCTTACAAAACTTGTGAAGTTTGGGGCAGATCGGACATTGCATGTTTAAGCTGGTGTAAAACAAGTAATTTCCTGTTGCCAGAAGGTGGCGCTATGATTATAACTGAATATTGGCCTTAAGATGTGTTCAGGCCAGGAATTTTATCAAACATATGAAGTTTTGTGCAGATTGAACATGGTATGTTTGAGTTAGCGTAAAACATGACATATCCTGGCACCAACAGGTGGTGCTATGATTATGAATATTGACTGAATATTGACCTTCAGATGTGTTCAGGCCAGGAATCTTATCAAATGTCTGAAGTTTGGGGCAGATCGGATATTGTATGCCTGAGTTACAACAACTTCCTTTTAAATGGCATTAATAGCATGTTTTAACATATAGTAAGTGTTGCTAGTATGTTTAGCACACAATAGCATATTTTACTGTTTTGTTAGTAGTGCATCACAGTGTTAAACATGTCACTTCCTGTTGCCTGTAGGTGGCACTATGACTATATTTCCTGTTTCACTGAATTAATAGCTTGATTTAGGAAATTAGCTAAGTGTTACTAGCATGCTTGACCATGTTTCTTGCATGTTGCATGTTAAGTTTGGGGCAGATTGGATACTGCATGCCTGAGTTACAGCAACTTCCTGTTTCATTGCATTAATAGCATGCTTTAGCACTTAGCTAAGTGTTGCTAACACGTTTTAGCATGTTTCTAGCATGTTGCTAGCATATTTACTAGCATACTTGCTGATTTTTCTAATGTTGCTATGAGTCCATAACAGTGTTAAAAATGACACTTCCTTTTGCCAGCAGGTAGAGCTATGACTATAACTGTATACTAGAAATGGCTATAAATATGGGCATGGACGTGTTCAGGACATAGCTGTTATTAAAAGTGAAGTTTGGGGCAGATCGGAAATTGTTTGCCTGAGTTACAGCAATTTCCTGTTTCATGGTGAAACATCAAACTTTGTCAGGCTGCCAGGGACACGCCCTTCGACAAAAACACAAGATCTTCACAATTTAGCATTGCAAAGGCCTTAAGATTACACTTACTAAATATGAAGATGATCCGATAAAAACTGTCGGAGGAGTTCATTAAAGTACAATGTCTGAAAATGGCAAAAACTGCACGAAATAGTAGAGGAAATTCAAAATGGACGACTTACTGTTGCATTCACGGCTTCGCTTCAAGACACTTTTTTGTAGGTATTGGGCTGTTACATGTATGTACCGAATTTCGTACATGTACGTGACACATAGCAGGGGAGGGGCACTTTGTTGAATTTTTACAGGTGGCACTATCGAGCCATTTTGCAACACCTAATTCTGAAGCCCATATCACACATAAATTTTTGCCACCTCTGATACCTGTACAAAGTTTTGTGAGTTTTTGAGCATGTTTAGGCCCTCAATAAAATGTGATTCATTTTGGAGGAGAAGAAGAAGAAGAAGAAGAAGAAGAAGAAGAAGAAGAAGAAGAAGAAGAAGAAGAAACAGAGCAATTCCAATAGGGTCCTCGCACTGCAGTGCTCAGGCCCTAAATATATTTTGGTATAAAGACTGAAACTAAATAAATATATTTCATTGAGCTTCACTGTTTGCAACATGTAGTTATTGTATAATTCAGTTTTGTGAATTGGTATGTTTCCTCGGGCCGCAAAGAAACATGGAGCTGAGTATGATCAGCATAACAATGAAACCTAACACTATGTTTCCTGATAATCTCCCAAGGGTAACATGTAAAGCATGAAAAGCAGTGGCCCTAGTACTGAGCCTTGTGGTATACAAGTACAAGTATACTGTACTTGTGAACAATATCATTCCTCTTCATTCACTGCTACGAATTGATGATGGTCAGATAAGATTTGAAACATGCCAATGCAATTCCACTAATGCAAACATAATTTTGTAGTCTACTCAAAATAATTTTGTGGTTAATATCAAATCCAGTGCTAAGATCCAGTAGCACTAATAGAGAGATACAACCACGATCGGATGATAAAAGCAAGTTATTTGTAACTCTGATAAGAGCAATCTCAGTACTATGATGCGATCTAAATCCTGACTGGAAAACCTCAGAGACACACCATTTTTCTCTAAGAAGGAACATTGTTGTGAGGATACTGCCTTTTCTAGTATTTTTGAAAGAAAAGGGAGATTTGAAATTTATTTATTTATTACAGGGACAATGCATATTAATAAACATTTCAGTCAATATGCCAGAGTTAGCCAGAAAGTTATTTTTCACCTGCAGTCCCTAGACAGATGTTAAAAGTCACCCTAAAAGAGAGTAAAATTACACACTTACATAACAATAAAACAATTACAATACATTTAGAAAAAAGTACTATTAAACTAAGATGTATAATAGAAACACAACAGACCAACATTCAGACAAACATCAGACAAATACTGTACATGAACATATACACACACACAGAAAGCAAGAAGCCAGCAGGGGGCAGCAAGAGCAGGTCTAGTAGTAAGCTAATGTTGACAGCTCTGATTATCAATAAGCCATTTCTTTAACTGGATCTTAAATGTACTATATGTGTTTAGATTTCTAATGTTTATGGGGGTGAGGTTCCACTCAGTAGCAGCTCGAACAGAAAAAGTGGATTGGCCAAATACACTTTTCCTAAAGGGAATGATACAATCTCCCCTCGCTGCACCTCTGGTTCTGCTATGATCAGCTGTTCGGATGTTGACAAACTGATGGAGAGGAGGGGATGATAAGCCATGAAAAATTTTATAAACAAGACATAAATTTGAAAATTTTACCATGTTTTCCCAGTTGAGTAATCTGTGTTTTTGTAATATTGGACAATGATGAGAAAAACTTGGTTTCTTATACAGAATTTTTACAGTTCGTTTGTAAAGTGATTGCAGAGGTTTCAGAGATGTAACACTAGCTTGTGACCAAATAGGTAAACAACAAGTGATATGTGAAAAGATCATAGAGTGCATGTACATTTTTGCTGCCTGTGTGGACATTTGATGGCGAATGTATCTAAAGTTACTGAGGTTGAATTTGATTTGATTACAGACCCTTTTTACGTGTGATTTAAAAGACAACTTTGAATCAATTAAAACCCCCAAATATTTGTATTCTGACACAATCTGCAGCCTTTCCCCAGACACAAAAACATCTGGCTCAACACTGAAGTTATTATTGGACTTGGTGAAAAACATAGCTACTGTTTTTGATGTGTTCAACTGCAGGCAAGAATGTTTCAGCCAAGCTGTGATATTAACCATGGAGTTAGTGATTTTCTCAGCTACCTGAGACATATTACTACCATGAACATAGACTA
This sequence comes from Spinibarbus caldwelli, assembly GCA_039654775.1. NCBI lineage: Eukaryota > Metazoa > Chordata > Actinopteri > Cypriniformes > Cyprinidae > Spinibarbus > Spinibarbus caldwelli. The sequence continues at coordinate 33,557,910 of CM077230.1, read as the reverse complement.
CGGTGTCATCCGCATACATCTGCACAGAAACATCTGGACAGACAGACGGAAGGTCATTTATATAAAGTGAGAACATCAAAGGTCCTAAATTTGATCTTTGAGGAAGACCGGTGGACAGACTGAGAGCCGCTGATTTAAATCATTGAACTCTGACATGTTGGGAACGGTCAGTGAGGTAAGACTCAATCCATTTAAGTGCATCTGAGGAAAAATTAAAACTGCATAATTTTGTCAGCAAGATTTTATGATTGACAGTGTCGAAAAGCCTTCTTGAGATCCAGGAACACAGCTCCAACAACCCCACCTCGATCCAACAAAGCTCTGATGTTTTCAGTAAAGAAGCAAGTAGCAGTTTGGTGGAATAATTGGCTCTAAAGCCAAACTGCATAGGGTGGAGAGCATAGGGTGTGGTATTTAGATGGTTAATAATTTGTTTTACTATCAATTTCTCTGCAATCTTAGACACAGTGGGCAATATCCTGATGGGCCTGTAATTTGACATGAAATGAGGGTCTCCACTTTTAAAATGGGAGCAATAACAGCTGATTTCCACTTGCTTGGGAACATATTTTGTGAAATGGAGAGATTGATAATTTTGGTAATGGGGCGTGTGACTGTTGTACTGAGCTCCTTGAGCATCACTGTATCCATACCAAAAATATCTTTACATCTAGATGGTCTGAGTGATTTAATAGTCTGTGATACCTCTGATTCTGTGATGTTTATTAAACTGAAAACTGATTGACTTGTGTCTATTAAAGGAGCGTATGTGTTCTCAGGTGTAAAACAACTTGCTATGTTAGCAACAGAATCAATAAAATAGTGATTGAATGCCTCTGCTACAACCGAAATATTGTTTGTTAGTTGTTCATTTATTTTAATTTCTAGAGTGTTTTGTTCTTTGGGGCAATCATCTGTCATTTTCTTAGCTGGTTCCATATTATTTTAGCATTTCCATTTGATTTTTCAATTATAGTGAGAAAATAATCTGCCTTTGCTTTTCTTAATGATCTTACAACTTTATTTCTCAACATGGTGAAACGTCCTCTGTTATGAGTTGATTTATTTTTATTTGCTAGTTTTAGGGCTTGGTCTCATTCTTTCATGAGTTTTATGATGTCTGGGTTTTGCAGGGTACAGTGTTTTTGTGTTGTTTGTGCTTTATTTTTTGTGTGAATTCTTTAATAGTTCTCTCAAGTGTTTTTAGAAATATTTGGCTGTATTTTTCATAATTAACTAAAGGTAAAATGTCATCCCACTGGATTTGGTTAGCTGCAGCTACAAAGTTTTGATATTTACTTTTAGGAATTGTAATAATTTCTTCTTTTTTTTTTTCTCTAGCACAGGGATGGAAACGTTTTTTGGTAAGATTTCTAGTGATAAGAGTTAGGTTGTGGTCCGATAAACCTGTTAACATATTAAATGATTTTACAATTCTTTCTGGCCTATTGGTAAATATGAGATTGATTTGTGTCTTGGAAGAGTTTGTTATTCTTGTTGGCCCACGGACAACTTGTGTTAGCTCAAACCTGTCTGTGATTTGTTTGAGCTTTTTTCTAGAGGGTTTGTCCTCCCAGTTGATGTTAAAATCCCCCATAATGATAATTTCTTTATCAAGATTGCTTTCTTTTAACAGCTTTTCAAAATTTTCAAAAAAGCTGTTATCTACAGAGGGAGGTCTATATATTACAACAAGTATAAAGGACATTTGTGGTGAAAGGCTGACATTGAGACCTAAACATTCTAATAGATTACAATTTGACCACTGGATTTTGAGACACTGTAATGTACTTTTTATATAAACCATCACTCCTCCTCCCTTCTTTGATCCCTCCCTGTCTTTCCTGTAGATGTTATAACCAGGAATAGTCAGAGCTGCTAACGGAGCATTTTGATTAAGCCAGGTTTCAAGCATAAAAAGTCCAGGTTTGAATCCAGTAACAAATGCTGTATTTGCTCACTTTTAGACAATATGCTTCTAATATTTAAATGGCCACCTAAAAGGCCCTTGTAATTAATTGGCTTGTAATTAATTCTCTAGGATCAAGTTGTGTTTTTTTCTTTAATGAGAGACTTAATAGCAGCCAGCTTGAAGGTTTTTCGGAAACTTTTTTGATTGTTTAAAGGTGTTTTTGATTTTTGAGGTTTTGGGGTTTTTAAGGTTTTATTGATCCATTTCTGAATATTATTAATTCATCAAAGTCATTAGGACATTGATGAATTAATAATATTCAGAAGTGGATCTATGACTTCTCGTAGCACCTCTTTTAGTAGTTCAGATGGAATAGGTTTTGATGATTTGACAAGTTTATGCAATTCTTTCTCTCCTATAGCAGAGAATGAGTGAATTGTTCCTCAGGGGATCTATAGCGCACTGATGTGATACTGTATCTGACAGCTGCATGGTTTCAATTTTATCTCTAATAGTATCGATCTAGGAAGTAAAGTAATTCATAAAGTCATTACTGCTGTGCTGTTGGGAAATGTCTGCGCCTGTTGTATTTGCTGTATTATTATTATAATTTTTTTTTGTTAATTTAGCCACTATATTGAATAAATGCCTGGGGTTGTGTTTGTTTTCTTCTAAAAGAGACAAAAAGTAAGCAGATCTTGCCATTTTTAAGACATTTCTGTAGGAGGAAGTTCTTTCCCTCCATGCAATACGAAACACCTCTAGTTTTGTTTTATTCCAGTTGCGCTCCATTTTCCGGGCTGCTGTCTTTAGAGCGCAAGTGTGCTCATTATACCATGGTGTCAGACTGTTTTCTTTAATCTTCTTTAAACGTAGAGGAGCAACCATATCTAAAGTACTAGAAAAGTGAGAGTCCATAGTTTCTGTTACAACGGCAAGTTTTTCTGAAATATCGGATATGCTGAGGAATTGAGAAAAGGCAGAAAGATTATTTAAAAAGCTGTCTTTTGTGGTAGAAGTTATGGTTCTACTATATTTGTAACAAGGGGTTGAATTTGCAGCTTTAGCTATATGGAGTATACACGAGACTAGATAATGATCAGAGATATCATCACTCTGCTGCAGAATGTCAACACCATTAACATCAATTCCATGTGATAGTATTAAATATAAAGTATGATTACGACAAAGAGTAGGTCCTGACACATGTTGTCTAACCCCAATAGAGTTCAGAATGTCTATAAATGCTAATCCCAATGCATCCTTTTCATTATCAACCAACCTGGTCTCATGGCATAAACGTACCTGGGGGCACTTTTTAGCGAGACCGTTTTTATGAACCTTACTGCACGTTTCGCCGCAGTTTCAAAGAGAAATGTCCACTGAGTGGCGCTAAAACACAGGTTCAATACGTAAACCCTGGCACGTTTTTATTACGTTGATATAGGTACGTATTGTTGTGTTTTTATTACGTTGCTTCAGGTACGTATTGCGGTGGTTCAGAATTCAAATATCCGTGGACCGTCGCTAAAAATGAATGCTCTATCATGTTGGAAATATGCCCTACACCAAACCCAATCCTAAACCTACCCGATAGTGTTGACAAATGCAAAACTGATATAAAAACACATTTGTTGATGCAACCATGCTATTTGAACTTCCTTACACACAGATTTGAACTATTTTGTTGAACCATAGTTACACAGGATTTGAACCGGAGCTCCTTGCCTCTCAAATACATCTCCGTACTCCGTGAGCTACCGAATAAACCTACCATCTATGAAAACCCATAGATATGAAGCTGGATATGTGTGATGCTAACGTTCAAAAGCATCAGTTTTCAAATCTCCCAGCATATTAATATTGTTTTGAAGTCAACAATAAACATGATCAACATGATATTCTTCAAGTAATTGTGTGAAAATTATGCTTTATTAATCAAAACTCTGTAAATTTGTGTGAAAAGGAATACAAGGCATCATAATTTTACTGCCTCTAGTGTTCATTTCTTTTGGAAACTGCAATGATATGTACTTATTGGTATGTATTTCGCATCTCGCTAAAAAGTGCCCCCAGGTACGTTTATGCCATGAGACCAGGTAGTTATCAACATGGCTATTAAAATCACCAACAATTAAGACTTTTTTTTTTAAATTATTATTTATTTATTTATTTATTTTTGCAGCCAGCACTAACTCAGATAGGAAATCTGCAAATTCTTTGATAAAGTCTGTATGGTGCCCTGTATACAATAGCCAGTACAAATGTCAATAGGGATTTATCATTGGCACTTAACAATTAACTTAACACTTAAGATAATGTTACATAAAGCACCATTACTTCAAACAAATATACTTGAAATCAGACCTCTGAGAAATACTGAAAATGTTACAATAAATTGTAGCAACATCTCCCCCTTTACCTTTTGGATGCTGCTCATGTTTATAACAGTAATCTTGGGGGGTAGACTCATTTAAAGTAATGTAATCATCTGCATTTAGCCAGGTTTCTGCCAAACAGAGCACATCTAGATTTTGATCTGTGATCATATCATTTAAGTAGTCAGGGTAGTCCAGGGGCCAAAGAGTAAAAGTCCTGCCATATGTTTATTCCACCCATGAACTCAGCAGCTGATTTCACCAGAGGAGGAACCAAGTCACTAGGTGCGTTCGAGATGCACTACACTAGCCTGCCACCGGCTGGCGAGAGCAGCCAATATAAAATGTTTTTATGAGCAACAGAAACACTTTTTATATACTGCTTAATACAGCGCCATCTGTTCATGAATAAAGTTCAAGAAGTTCAACATTTCTTTATTTTTATTTATTTTTAAATTTTTGTATTTTAAAATGAAGTAAATTGGTATTGACATTTTATTGTAACAGCAAAATAATTAAGTGTCACCTATTGACAAACGTCTTTGCGGTACCTGGAACAATGCTGAAAAGTCAATAAATCATAATCATAAACATATACTATTTAAATACCAATAAAGTGGCCATATATATGATTTTATCAGTGTTTTTGATAAAAATGACTCAAGATAACAGTGCGACTACACTAAAAAAGCTTTTACTGTTATAAAAAAAACAGATTTGTGAGCATTATTGGAATTGAATTGTTAGAATAAACACGCAACATACCTCGTGCTTGTCATCACAGAATCTAACCAATGAGAATAAAGTGTGCTGTCATCAAGACTGTCGCAGCCGATTTTGAGCAACTGCAGCGCCTGACCTAGGCGGCTGCTCTCGTTTTGCTCTCGCGGTACTTTGATGACACATGTGATCGTAAGGCATGCATTTTTTTTTTTTTTTTTTAAATTATTATATCTCCAAACTGACTTTGCAACCCACATTGGAGTAACAAGTGTTTGCAATTTGAAAGCAATAAATTACACTGCTTTATGATTCAAATTATTTCAGTAAACCAGGCCATTATACAACAATTGTGAAACCTTCAAGAGCAAACTATCATGTACTGCAAATGTGCCAAAAATCCTGTCATAGCAACCAAAGATGACAAATGATTAATAACAAGAACCCAACTATTGGAAACACCAATCAGAATGCTAAAGCAAACGCTGATCTCCATGATAGTGGCATCATTTTAACCAATAAAACATCAACATCTGATTCTTTGTAATTCTCAATAACAGCAGGTGTCCATCGCTAATGCACAATCATCATTTAATTAGTCACTTAATGATCTCATTAACTTTAACTCTTTGAGGACTTGGGATTTGACTTGAGACTTGCTTGTGACTTCAAAGGAATGACTTGGTTCCTCCTCTGGTGAAATCAGCTGCTGAGTTCATGGGTGGAATAAACATATGGCAGGACTTTTACTTTCTGACCCCTGGACTTTACACCTCTGTCTGTAATATATCTGCTTGTTTTACACTCTTTGGCCACCAGGTGGTATTGTGAGCAAATGAAGCCTCCAGAAATGAACCCTTTTGTGAACCACTTGGCTGAAAAGCTTAAAGCTTCATGAGGCTTCATCTGCCCATCACTAGTAAGAATAAAAGAAAATACTAAGACAATTCAGGTGCATAATTTATTCATATTTCAGTGCATTCTGGGAGCCATGAATGAGTTTTGATCGGTGCACCCAGAATGCACTGCAGCATGAGGATTTTTGTTTATTGTAGCCATTTAGCTATGTTTCCATCCACCTATTTTAATGCGCATTTTGGACTATCGCATTAAAAATTCGCTGGATGGAAACGCCAAGATGCGCATAAATTCTGAAAATGCGCATAAAAAAATTATGCGCACAACTGAGTAGGATAAACTTTTTATCCGATAAGAAAAAATGCGCATAAACTACGATGGAAACACATTTACCGAATAAATTCCTCCATGCGCATCAAAAAAGTCATGTGACTTTGCGCTATGAGACGGGATAACTTGACTAACCAGCTGACCGATCTCGTTCACAGCATCTATAAGTTGTTGTAGTCACTCTGAAAAGCCTGAGCAAAGTCTGTCATCAAAGTATTTCTGTATAATTGTCTTACACGACTGTGTTCCCAAACAGCTGGCATCCTCCTCAGAACGCAGTGACAGCATTTATTGTGTTACGTCTGCTCTCTCTGAGGCACAAGTGATTTATATCATATATGAAAATTATTATATTCAATGGCTTCTCCTATATTCTTAGTAATATTTAGTGCCACAGTTTACCAGGAAGTGACGATTTTGTTCTCTTTGACTCGTTGGATGGAAACGGTGCTTTATTCGCATATGTTTTATGCGATATTCCAGTTTTGCGCATAATTTAAATTCGAATCTTTGGATGGAAACATAGCTATTGTTGAGATTCATATGCTGACTCTTAATGAATGTTTGCATCTAAATCGCACAAATGTTCAAAATGTCCTGTATGTAAAGTGTTTTTACAATCCATCAAATTGCCAGATTAAAACATTACTTTTATCTAGTGATGGAAGAAGTTAACCATTTTGAAGCTTTGAATCAATTGAACCAATTGCTTTGCAAAATGATTCAGTGTTTTGAAGTGCTCAAAACACCACATGTTGGTGATGCCTGCTGGTCAAAAGTGTGTAAATGCAACGAAGACTCAGGCTAAAACCTACATAAAAACAGCTTTTAAAAACCCATTGCAAATGTTTTATTGAAAGTATAATATATTAAATGCAAAAAAATTAATAAAATACCATTAAATAAGTGTCTGTATAATATGTGGTTTTTAAAATATTTTATATTAATTTGCAGGGATTTGCTTTGCTTTGTTTGTTTTATGGACAACTTGTATATAGAGACCAGAAAGAGACCATTAACTACTTCTCATCCTTTTAATTACACAAATGTCTCTTTAAAAATGTCTACAAATTGATGAAACTGATCCGAGATCAGGTAAAAACCATAGACGCTGGTTCAATGGTTCGCCGCTGGGGGGCGATCTCAATGAACTCGCATGATTCACGGGTTTAGAGATCGCCCCCAATAGCAATTGACATTTCGAAATGTTTCGAAACAGTTATGACATAATGAAGCCTTGTTTACTGAAATCACGTGACTTTGGCAGTCTGATACGTGCTCCGAACCACTGTTTCGAAACAACTGATTCACAAAAGCTTCGGAGCTTCACGAAGCAGTGCTTTGAAAGTTTCCATCACTATGTAGGAAGCCATCAAGGCACGTTTGAATGTAATGTTAGCTTTGCTTCCTGCTTTCCTGATGTACCTATTTCTGGTCAATTTTTGAAAGCAACATAGATGTATCCTTCGCTGCCTTTGATATCCCACAACCCTGTGCATGCCATTCCGTGTTGGTTGAGCAAAAAAATAAAGATGGCATCTGAAAGTTGTGTTTGGTGGTCAGTTTGTGTGTAGATGTATATTTCTGACCAACTTTTTGCACTAGCGAGAATTCAGTATTACAGTAGTTAAATATTCGCTTAGTTATCACCAAAGCTTGTTCTATTTTGTTAGGTCATTAAACTGTTACGCTGCCTCAGAAGCATGTCCAAAATCACTTTTGTGAGGTGCCTTGATGCGCAAATTCTGCCTGCGAAGTCAGGCAACAAATCAGCTGCCTAGGTTTTCGGATGCAGTCATTGTTCCCTGTATTCAGCTGAGAAGCCAAGTCTGTTTTTATTTAGTGTTTTTGACCTTTGTGTTTGTTTTGTTTTTCCTTGTTTTTGAACACACACAGATGAGGGAGGCAGGACAAACAAAATATCAATGTCATGGTGAATTCTGTGAATAGTTAGTTTGAGTTAACTATCCCATTTGACATGACATTTCATTTGACATGACCCTCTTCTGTATTTGTTTTAGATGTCATTTACATTGGCAAGCATTTCTGGAAGTTTGCTTATTTTCCCCTTCAGTGCATATAATAAAGGTCTGGACAAGTGAGGAGGACTTTTTCTTGATTGAAGTTTTGTGTCAATGTGCAGCATGAGAGAGCTGGTGATATTAGCAGCTTTGATCTCGGATCTACACGCAGCCAGCCTCCCGATAGGCACTGGTGTGCAATATAAGTGCCAAGAAGATCAGGACAACATTGCTACATTAGAAGCTGAGAGGTTCATTAATGACCATCACCATTATGGATACAAATTCAAATTTGTCTCACTGGACAGTCGCAGTGCAGAGAAGAAGGTGAGGCTTTGTGATAGTGTCTTCCTGTGGATGTTTTCATAAGATTTAAAAGAGAGATTTCAACAACAGAAAACAAGATAACTTTAAAAAAAAAAAAAAAAAAAAAAAAAAAGATGAAAAAAAAAACTTTTATGACGTGCAAATGCTACAAATTCTCTTGTTTCTGTGCAGACGGATCCTTGTGAGGTCATCTTGGGAATAACTCTAGAGGAAACTGAATGCCACATTGTGAATCCCAAACCATTAGATCAGTGTAATGCTAGAACAGAAAAAGAGACGGTGAGATGAACATCACAGATTTTCCAAGCTCTAATTTTACACACACTGCCTTTTTCACTCTTTCTTTTGTGAGTTGTGCATCCATGTAACAGCCTTTTAATGTCTCCCTTAAAGAAAGTGATAGCAAAATGTAATGTGACCATGTTCAGTATTGAGGGACAAGCAGCTGTGAAGTGCTTCATCTGTGACACCGAACCAGGTATGTATATGTACATGTACATGTATATATATATATATATATATATATATATATATATATATATATATATTTAGGGATGTGCATCTCCATAACTGAGTAAATTTGAATTTGATGCGATACGCATCTCAAATTTTAGCCAACGATACACTGAAGATACATATGAAGCAGCTAGCGATGCGATTCACCCCTATTACGATGCAGTGCGATCCGATTTAGATTTGATTTGATTCGATTCAACACAATACGATTCGATGCAATGGAAAAAATATGATCGCTTTTATTGCTTTTATTTCTGGTTCAGAGAGACAGCAAATCATAAATTAATGTGTCTTCTGACTTCTAACGCCTCGATGATAATAAGTATCGCTTTTCATTTATTCTCTTTCCTATTACTTGTTTCACTTCTCTTTCAGTTTTTATAACCATTTCTTACTTGTATGTTTGGCACAGTTATTTTTTTTAGGATTACTGTTAAACTAATGTAGTTTGATTTGTGTATGTTATCTATTTAAATTTTAGTTACAGTTGTAGTAATGTTTGCCATTTTATTAGTTTTTTCCATTATATCTGTATAAGTTATTTCTTAAGTTTTAGTTTTGTTTAATTTGAGTCATTTTAGTACTTCAACAAACTACATGGAAATGAAATAATATTGAATTTATGGATATGTCTGTGTGTGTGTGTGTGTGTACATAGTTGTTTTTGGTGTTTGGCTTAGTTTTATGTTAGAATCATTATTACACTCTTATACCTTTTGTTCTCTTAATATTTTGAATTGTTTGTAGCTTTATTTTGTTTTCATTTAAATGTTAAGTTTAGAAATTTTGTCATATGCATTTCTCATTTTTATTTAATTAAATTTTTTAATGTGTGTGTATAGATACTCTTTATAAAGTTTTAGCTTTTAGTATTGGATCAGTTTTAGTTGTTTTAATACTACAATTGATTGTTTCTGTTGTCCTCATTTGTAAGTCGCTTTATATAAAAGCGTCTGCTAAATGACTAAAAGTAAAGCAAGTAAAAAATGCCTGTTTCATAAAACAAGTCATTTCAGTTAGTCTGACTCAAATGATTTGGTTCCATAAAGCAAATTTAACATAGCTCAAGCTCAGTCACTGTGGCAACTTATGCTGGAAAACTAACCTGGTCCAGGCCAGGCAAACTGTCAGGCTAAGCTGAGTTCCTCTAACACTGACCAATAGGAATGCAATGATATTACCACTGACTCTCTCACATAATCTTATAGCCATGCAGCCTTTCTCTCTGGTTTTCTGACAGCTGTACCTTTTATAATTGGCAGAACAGATAGCAGAACATTAGAACATTATAATCTAAAATTGCTCTTTAAAGCATTAAAATCATTAAATTAAAAGTACATTTTAACTGCTATATGAAACATACTCGGTTACTTACGTAACCTCGGTTTCCTGAGATATGGGAACAAGTACTGCGTCACTTGACGCTATGGGAAAAACTCCTTTTTCTCAGAGGAATGAAGACTTTTTCAGTTACAAAGTATAACTGCATGGCCATTGGTTCATGCAGTGAATAAGCGGTGCTGCACGAGCCTACACTCAAAAAAATGATTCGGCCTAAATTTCCATTTTATGTAATTCAATTGTATAACAATTTTCCATGCATTTAGATTACATAGTTTTAACATAAACAAATCAACAAACTTAATATGCATCAGTCATATGTGAACCAAACAGGTAAGATTTATGTAATAGTTCACAGCAAAGTACCCACACTGTCTTATATGAACACACAATTAAAGCAATCAGTGTAACATTAACACCAAAATGTCAAGGGCCCAACAAAAGGAAACACTGGTCTCTTTGATGGTGATTTCAAACGAAACAAAGCATCTAAACCTCTGTTAATTCTAAATAAGAGCTTCTCTAGAAGTCTGACAGAAATAAAGTCAATCTGGTCAGTCTGATGCTGTTTGTGGAGTTGTTTAATCAGATCTTAAAGGATTTAATGTCTTCTTTTATTTCAGTTGATTTCATCTTCGGCTGTGGCTGAAGTCAGTTGTAGTTCTTGTGTTTCTCTTTCCTTCAGTGATTCTTCTTGTTAACAGCAGCTGTTCATCATTAATGGTCAATCATCACATAATTATCTTCTTAACTCCAACACTGCTTCAATTCTACTTTAACACTCTGTAGTGTGGAAACACATGAACACTGAGCAGTGCGGGGACTTTGCTGTGAACTGTTACATAAATCTTACCTGTTTCATTCACGTTTGACTGATGCATATGAATCACATTAAGTTTATTGATTTGTTTGTGTTAAAACTATGTGATCTAAATGGATAGAAAATTGTTACGCAATTGAATTACATAAAATGTCAATTTAGGCCGAATCATTTTTTTGAGTGTATGGTGGTAAAGCCCGCCAGAGCCCACCAGAATGAGCAGGGCCATCTGGCTACACTCTCAAAAAGGATGTGTTAATTAATAACACATTTTTTGTGTTATGGCCATTTTAACACATTTTGTGTAATTTTCAGTTGATCATGTGTAAAAAGAAAGAGAGAGAGAGAAACAGCACAGTGTGTCCAACACAATATGTTAACTATCATCCAATCACATTGCTGCCTGCATCACTCCACAAGCTGTTAACCAAATTCGCGCCTCTTTTTTCATTGGTGGATGACGTGGATGCACTCAGGTATATGGTCAGGTATATGCATTTCCTCACTAGAAAAGTAAACTTCCCAGAGCGATCTCAGAAGGTCCCACCGGTGTCAATGACGTTCCCAGAACATTTCCTGAGATGATGTGGAGTTCTTTAAAGGATTGGGCAGAGGTGGGACCAAGTCAAGTCTCGAGTCAAATCCCAAGTTCTCAAAGAGTTAAAGTTGATGAAATAATTAAGTGACTAATTAAATGATGATTATGCATTATTGATGAACACCTGCTGTTATTGAGTATTACAGAGGATTAGATGTTGATGTTTTATTGGTTAAAATTATGCCACCATTTTGGAGATCAGTGTTTGCTTTAGTTGGGCTCTTGACCCTTGACTTCTTGTGGTAGATCTCTCTGTAGCAATGCATGCAGTGTTATAAAACAGAGCGGAGATGTTAGCTGTTTTTATGTGATGAGCTAGTCACCGTGAGGTAAAATTCTTTTTTTTTTTTTAATAGGTATATTTAGGTTTTGTATCACCAACCCTGTGAAGCTATAGCATGAAAACAAAGTGTTGCTCTTATAGGTGTAGTGAATGAATTTTAAATCTGTTATAAATACAAAAATTTGAACTCCAGTATTATTTCGACACACAAGACATCAAGAACCAGCATATGAATCTCAACAATGGTTACAATCAACAAAATGCTTCATGCTGCAATGCATACTGGGTAACACCATAGTAAAAACTCCCATCATGCACTGCAGTATGAAAAATGATTGTCGTCACTGTTGAGGATCATATGTTAAGTGCTTATGTCTAAAAGCCTGAGCAGAAGCAGTTATTTTTTTCCAATATTGAAACATTACAGTGGTATTTATTTAATAGGGCACTTTTTTTTTTTTGCAGATCTGTTATAGCTAAATGTCAGCCAATAAACCAAAGAGAGACCCTTTCATGATGTTCATTCACCATGAGTTATAAGCAGAAATCACAAGTTAATCTGTTACTTCAAAGTTTGATTCAACATTGCACAAATGTTTGCTGCAAAACAATATTGCAATTACTTAGAAGCAAACTACTAAAAGGGTCAAGAGACCAACTAAAGCAAACCTTGACCACAATTATGGTGGCATCATGTTTTTTTTTTTTTTTTGTTTGTTTGTTTTGTTTTTGTTTTTTCAGTTGATTCCATCCAAGGCTTTGGCTGAAGTCTGTAGTGTCTTGTGATTCTCTTTTCTTCAATGATACCGCTTGTTAACAGCAGGTGTTCATCACTAATGCACAATCATCATTTAATTAGTAACTTAATTATCTAATTAACTTTAACTCTTTGAGGACTTGGGATTTGACTTGAGACTTGCTTGTGACTTGAAAGTCCCACTTCTGGATTTATGACACATTGTTAAGAAGAATAACACACTGGTTGTGTTAAAATTTAATTAACACAAAATGTGTTGTCCTTAACTAGACACACAGGTGTTTCTAAAATATAACACATGTTGTGTTGTTTTTAACACATCTGTTTTTTTAAAACACTAATGTGTCATAAATAACACCATTTGTGTCATATATGTGCTATTCTTAAAGGTGCACTATTTAAATATTTGAAGAATATCAACCTGTGTTAAGAAGAATAACACACTGGTTGAGTTGAAATTAATACAAAATGTGTTGTCCTTAACTAGACACACAGGTGTGTTAAAATATAACACATGTTGTGTTGTTTTTAACACATCTCTTTTAAGAGTGTATATAAGCGGGCGCTTCACCATAGGAATTCAGGTAAATTTGACTGAAGCGATGACACTGAGTCGTGTAGCGTCATGGCATGGCACGGAACACAGTACTCGTTCCCGTATCACAGGGAACCGAGGTTACGTAAATAACCGAGTACGTTCCCTTTCGATACTTCACTCGTACTGCATCGCTAGATGCTATGGGGAACAAATACAGTCCCGCCATGCCATGAAGAGAAACGACTGATATGAACTGGCCTTGAGCAATAAAGGCTCAGAGGGACCAATTATGTGCAAGGTGAGCCCTGCAGGAGGCAAGAGGGCTGAACTCATAGAGGTCAGCCCAGCCCTAGATAATCGTTCCAACGGTAATAAGTACAGCCTCAGCACTAGTAGTAGGGCCAAGAGCGTTCCTGAAGAAACAGGCCGTGCCTGAGAATAAGACTGCCTTAGACACTAAGACCTTAGATACTTAGCCTTAGACACTTAGCCACTTTAAGCAGATAAAATCCGGGCCTGCAAGACTGGAACAGCCACGTTATAGAACCTGGCAAATGTGGACAGTGAGGCCCAGCCAGCCGCTGCACAGATGTCTGCTATGGACACACCACTAGACCATGCCCAGGAAGAGGCCATGCCTCGAGTGGAATGGGCTCTCACTCCAATGGGGCTCTGAAGGCCCAGGGAGGAGTATGCTAGTGTGTGATAGCGTCAACTAACCATCGAGATATCCCCTGGTTTGTGACCGTGGACCCTTTGGTGCGGCCGCCAAAGCATACGAAGAGTTATTCCGATTGCCTAAAAGGTGCAGAACGCTCGATGTAAATTCTCAATGCCCTGACTGGGCAGAGAAGGTTAAACTCCTGGTCCTCCTAATAGGGCTGTCGCGATAACCGCAATATCGCAATACCGCGCTATTGACAAGCATAACCGCAGAGGAATGCAACAACCGCAGCAACCGTGATATTTCCATGTTTTCTTTTTCGTAAGGTTATGCCCTTCTCGTTTTACACTTTGTGCATGTGTACTGAATATTAGTAATGATAACATAATGTGTACCATGCTGATTTGTACAGAGGCTCAGTAAATTTGCACTTAACAAGCCTAAACAGACAGCAAATGAGAGAGAGATCGACTGATTGTGTGCGAGTACCTGCATCTGTCCTTCAGGCAGAGTCATGTATATTTGTGAAAACAGGTTGTCATGTCCAAGGAAAGCAAAATCTGTCTTAGCATCGACGCATTGCTGGTCAGCTGAGCCTTTAAAAGTGGCACTCAAAGTTAAAATGATTTCAACAGCATGTTTCATTGCATCTCTCTTTGAATGAATCAGCGTTTCTGAACGTGTAGTTGAATGAACGGTTTAAAGACTCACTCAAAAACCGTCTCTTGCCGCCACCTTGTGGCGTAACAATGAAACTGCTCTGACTGACAGGCCGTCCAGAACTCACAGGTGAAATATCAACAGAAAAAGTATCTTGTCAGTCAGATTTGAGGATCAGAACTAACTGTTATGTGTATATATATATATATGTATATATGTATATATATATATATATATATATATATATATATATATATACGCTAACAACAGACTAACAATCTTATTGTCAGGTTTATGTTTTGTTATGTGGGCCGTTATTTTGTCATTCTCTTCTGTTTACTTCACTTCCTGTTTCAACGCGATTTAGTTTTGGTTTCTTAATATGACCTTGTTACATCGTAACATACACACACAGACTATATATATATATATATATATATATATATATATATATATATATATGCGGTAATACCGCATACCGCACTATTGAGCCACTCAAAATTACCGCAAGGGAAATTCCTTCATCGCGACAGCCCTACCTCCTCAGAAGGAGGAAGCGCAGAGACAGAGAGAGTAATAACCTGGACTCTAAACGGAGTGTAGAGCACCTTAGGGATATAACCATGTCTTGGCTTTAGGACGACTTTGGAGTCGTTAGGCCCAAACTCAAGACAGGCAGGGCTTATTGAGAGAGCCTGCAAGTCACCTACTTGCTTAACCGATGCTATTGCCAGCAGCAGAGCGGTTTTGGGCAACAGTGTTTTTAAGCTTGCAGACTGTAGTGGCTCAAAGGAGGAGCCTTTGAGGGCTCTCAGGACCGTGGGCAGATCCCATGTAGGGACCGTGAGGGGTCGGGGCAGATGGTGCCACCTGGAACCCCTCAGGAAACAGGCCCACCGACTGTCCGGCTACATATCCACATAGTCTTTGAGCGTGGAAGGGGAGCGGCCCTTGTCAAACAGCTCTTGTAAGTAGGAGGATATCACCGATATGTCAGGTTATTGGGTCCTCGCCAGGGGTTGCACACCAGGCAGAGAAAACTGACCACTTAAAGGCATAGAGGCGTCTCGTAGACGGGGCTCTAGCCTGTGAGATAGTATTCAGGATACTCTCGGGTAGATCTACTGATTCCCGTAGAGAGCCCAGAGGTGTAGGGCTCACAGCTCGGACTGGGGGTGCCAAATCATTCTGTTTGCCTGAGAGAGGAGGTGCTGCCTCAGGGGAATGGGCCACGGAGCTGTTGTCAGCAGCTGAGACAGCTCTGAGATCCAGAGATGGTTCCTCCAGAGCAGGGCCACCAGAAGCCCTCTGTGCCTGCGCTTCCTGACTTGCCTGATTACCTGAGGGATCAGAGCGATCAGGGAAAAAGCATACAGGAGGAGGTTGGGCCATTGGCGGGCCAACATGTCCTCATTCTTCGAAAAGTAAGTTTGGCAGTGAGAGTTGTCTTTTAGGCAAAGAGGTTGACCTCTACCTTGCCAAAGATCTCCCAGATTTTCTGAACTGTCTGTGGGTGGAGCATCCACTCCTCTGAGGGGACATTGCTCCGAGATAGCATGTCTGCTCCTTGTTTTAGTATGCCGGGCACATGTGCTGCCCTCAATGAACGCAGGTTGAGATGTGCCCACTCCAAGAGGCACTTTACCATCTCGAAAAGGCATTTCGAGGTGAGCCTGCCTTGGCGATTTATATATGACACCACCGTACGTGGTGTCCCTTCAGGACTGGCAAGAAGATCTGAAGAGCTCGACATACTGCTGTCATTTGAGGCAGTTGATGTGTAGCTGGCCTTCCGTGTTCGTCCAGGAGCCGAAGGTCGGTCTGCCCTCGCACAGAGCTCCCCAACCTGTGTTGGATGCGTCCGTCGAGACAACCTTCCTTCTGTAAACCAATCCCATAGTCACGCTCTGCTCAAACCACTGTAGGTCCTTCCAGGGGGTCAGAGCTGTCAATTCTGAAGGAAGCCGCGAGCTGCTGTATAGCCAATGCACGATCTGGCGGGACAACAGCTTTCATGTGGACTGAGTCGAAAACTGCTCCCAGGAACGAAGTTCATTGGCTGGGGGACAGCGAGCTCTTGGCAAAATTGACCCTGAGTCCCAGGCATTCTAAGTGGCTGATGTAGGATCAGAACGAGTCAGACAAAGTTAAGATTCGATCCGAACATTGAAACATGAGGAGCCGAAATTCCAGAGAGGATCCCAAGGCTGCAACAGGATGTTCGTCATAAATCAGATTCCTAGCTCCAGCCCTCTGAAGAAAGCAAACCAACAAACCTCTTTCACAGAACAGCTTGCAACATTCAAACAAAAGAACACTTATTGATAATTCCAATTCAGGAAGGAGACGGTCAAATTTGGGGCAAGTAATCAGAACTGATGATCAAAGAGATGGCCGTTACTTGTAAATCTGTGATCGAAATCACGAGCTAGAGACTTCATTGGGTGGGTCAACCCAGCTCTCTACATAGGAGACAAAGATGGAGACTGAAATTCCTTAAGAGACCTTTTAACCTCTCTAGTCTTCACAGAGAACATGTCCTTATGTTCACAGAACGGTACAGAAACTGCCTTTTCACATATAGATGCACCAAAATCATCTTAAAAGGACTTATCATGTTTATGCATAACCCCATATCATGTATGTAACCCACACGATTAACCATCACGTTTTAATCACATATTATGTATGTATTCTAATAACTAGGGAATAGTTTAAGAGTTCATATCCTTGTGTGGTATGTATGAGTTTGAAAAATCATGCTTTAAATGTTTCTTCCAATCAATTCTTTGTCAAATGTACCATAGTCTTGTTAGAGAAATCATGTCCAAAATTGTACTCTGTAAGAGCGGGAAAATTTGGACCATATGACTGATAAGATAACATGTTAGATTTATGAATGGGGAGGAGAAACATACAACACCACGAGCCAAGATAATTTCTAATTGGTCAAGACGTCCAGATAGGACGGTCTAGAAGCCGAGTTTAAATACTCAGGACACCATCAAACTCTTCTTCTTAGCTCTTCTTAGCTCTCTTCCTCTGCTTCTCTTCTTCTTCTCTTTTGCCACCGCGTTTTGACGCTGCTCTTTGAGCGTGCTCTGGCCTACATGCCAGCTGCCAACACAATGAGAAGAAAAACCACCTAGTCTCGTTACATTCTTTTATTCTTTTACTTTAATTTCTTGTCTTTCCGTGAGAGTTTCGTTAAGTTAAGTTTGCCGCAAAGTCCAGCTTCGACTGCACCCGCCCAAACTTCAACCAGACCAACTCCGCATCAAGAGCCAACGCCCAAGACTTTACTACGAAAGACCACTGAACTCAGCCAATCAGCAACCTCGGGAAACCCCTTTCTCCAAAGACGACAAGGACACAAGGGAATCCCTTAAGGCAACACAAGCAAGTACAACCTCCAGACTTTTGCTGAGTCGGTGCAGTTTAATATAAATTTTAGCCTCATTGAGAAACTCAATGCGAGGGTCAAATGATTGATGGTTCAGGTCTATAGGCAATTGCACATATTGCTGTAAACTTGGGATTTCACATTTTCATTCTGTAAACTCATCCTTTCCTCTCTTTCTGCAACGTGTGAATGTGTGAATGCGTGTGTTCATGTGTTAGATTAGATTAGTTTACATGTCTTAGGTTTATATAAATAAAGTCTTATTTATATTGAAAAGAGAAGTATCTTGTGTTTTGTGCTTACAAGTTAATGTCTTAATCTGCCGATCTTGTTACTGTGCTTATTAATAGTGTGTTCACTATATTTTGGATTTTAATATCCAGTGCAGAGTTGATGTTATACGGCTCGTTCAGTGACTCGCTGCCGATTCAGTGATCAGCCGTGAAACAGTGATTCTGTTCAAATTCCCTATAAAATCATAATTTAGCTCAAAGGAAATCATTTGACTTGTTTCCCTTATATATATTACTTATATATGTACAAATTTCTACATATTATTGGTGGAGAATGCGGGCAGATTAATCTAAATTGTGAGCATAAACCAAGTTATTTAATCTTTTCTATTGCTCCAGTATGAAAGATGAGACGCTTCTGAGACTAGTGTGTGTGTGTGAGCGCGCGTGTGACGTCAGCTGCGCGCGCCCTGTTTGAATGAAAGCAGAGAAGCCTGTAACTCGAGTCCAACTCTTTGTTCAACTGCAGTAAGTGAACTTAAAGTTATCTGAGATCGTACAATAAGGCTGAAATTGAGCGTGTTCCTCTTTTCTGTAATGCCTTGTTTTATAGCTGAATTGATGTTCTGCGGGTTCCAGATCATTAAATAGCTATACTCTCGAATCTCAGTTACTGTTAGCCGAACGGAGCTAAACTGCAATAGTTAAAAGGGAAATAAATCGGTGGATAAAGAATAGTTTTGAGCGTGTTCCTCAATTCTATTTATCAAAGCCTAGTCTGATTGCCAGTGCGTGTTCCACTGCCAAATGAAAGGCTATTCGACTCCCCTGGGTTAAACATTATAGAATAATGCTTGCCTGTTTGTGTACACTGTTCACAAAGTGAATTAAATCTCCGAGAGGGATTTGAATGGGAGTTTTTAAAAGGCTTGATCAAGTAAATTGAACCAACAGCGAAGAAAACCTGTTGTGTTTGTGTCCAGAGAAACTGGCACACTTTTATGATCCGATCACTATTTTCCTTAGCTGAAGCACGAAACTGCTATTTGAATAAAGTTTAATCAAACTCGGAACGAACTGAGAGTTTAAGCGCCACATCGCAGAACCAACTAAAAGCGGTGTTGTTATTTGTACAGTGTTGAAATGCGCCGACATTTCATGTAACATGCTTAACTGTACTTGCAATGCAACGATGCTAGCCTAGTCCACTAGAGTTTGTTTTGGTTGCCACAGTTACGATTGTGAAACGGAAGTCTTAACCTACTTCCGGAGCAACTCTGAACTGCGCACGCGCAGCACATCGATGCTATTGTAAACAAACTCCATGCTAAGCTAACGAAACTGTTGTGTTTACATTGAAGTCTATGCTAAAGCCATTAGCTTTAAAGTTAGCATTTAACATCCAGTGGTTGAATAGTGTGTGTGTGAAAAGCTAAAGTGGTTTAACCTTTTTAAACAATCTCAACTAATACACTTGTTGGTCGTTCTCTTTCTTATTTCTCTAATTTCTGACTTCTTACCACTTATTTGCATTTTACTAGAAAGGGAAATACGAGTTCACAATTATTAATTGTGCCAAATTCAAAATTTAATTAAAACATTAAGTTTATTTGGAATCATTCAAATTTCCCCTCAGATCATTTCATATGATCATTACGTCTAGTATTCTCTTATGGGTCTAATTATTTTATGTACGAATAAGCCTTGAACTTGGAAAGTTTAAGTAAACTTATTCTATCTAATTTATTTATTACTCATATCAATAGATTCTATTCAAACTTATACTCACTCATTATTTTATTGCGTTTTACCCCTCTTTCTTCCTGTTTTGGTTATGCACTTAGCCACTACTATTTTTATATACTGATTTCCTCCTTCATTTAATTTAATTTTGCTTATTTAGCCCATTTATTACTTTTCAATTTTACCTTGTCCTACCATTTTCTTTACTCTGTGTATCCTAGCTCGGGAACACACACCCAAGGCTCATAGGAAACATTGTTATCCCTCACTACGAGTTCAAATAAATTAGAGAGACAAATCTCTTTCACCCAAAATTTATTTTTGTTGATAGTTGTGTAGCAACTGAAAACAACACTCTACTCGTAGTCGGGCATAACCGCATGCTAGTGGACCCGATCCACTCAACTTACTGTCTCTTTCCTTCCTCTCCTGTTCTCTCCATTTTCTTTCCTCTACATTTTTCACATTTGTAGGGACCTGGCTGTAAGAACCATCAATCAATTCTAAGTGAATGAGATACACAATCTTGTAAGAAAAAAAAAAAGATTACTCATCTTTATGAAGTTGATTGTAATCAAACCCTCTCTCGTTCTTCCTAGCCTCCCCACATTTGAAAACGCAATCCAAATTTTAACATCTCATCCAACGCTGAGATCAATTTTAATAGAGATAAGTTTTGATCAATCGTTGCCTTCGCAGCCTCCCTGGTGAGCGGTCCAACTGTAAGATGTATGATGTCAATCTTGTCAGACTAAGAAAAGAGATATCAGAATTATTATTATTATTCCTTTGTCTACGACAGAGACTTAATAATATTGTTTGCCTTGATAACAACATTTAGTTGAAAAAAAAAAAAAAAAACAATTTTCCTCATTTGAAAAAAAAAAGGAATTGTTTCTTTTAATTGAATTTGTTTTTCACCTGTTTCTCTCTTTTCCCTCTTCCCCATTAGAGTGACGAAGTCTTCACGTCTCTTGTCTACCTAGATACCCTGAGACCAACACAGTCATCACCACATTACACTAAGTGGTTCAAAATCACTGACACAACACTTAGTTGTCGCACCACACATAGGCTTCTACTCCACACAGATCTGTGTCAGTCTCTCTTCTCCCTAGCGTGCCAACATGCCGCAGACTGCAGACCCCTTTGCAGAAGGGGAAGATGTGAACACTTGGCTGAGAGGCACGACAGACAGCCTCACCCCCAAGACATTTGAACTGTTATTATTTTTAATAATGATCCTAATGCTGAGAAGATTCCTGACACAAGATTCAAGCCACAACAACAACCACGAGGAGCTCGTTAAAATCACCAGCTCCCTAAGCTATGCCTTCACGACCCAGCTGAAACTGAGCGACAAGCACATCACCCACCTTCAAGAGGAACTGACATGTGCTCAACGCCGCATAGACAAGCTGGAAGTGAAAGTTCAAGATCAACTCAAAGCACCCAACGAGAGGGAGCGGGAAACAACGGAACAAGTTAAGAAGCTCCAAGCAGCCCTGACAGCAGCTCAGCTCGACCAACAACATGCAAAGGCTGCCCAGAAAGACCTGGTAAACAGACTCCAGTATGCCGAACAGCTTCTAGAGCAAGCCAAGAATGACATCAGCGACAAGAATGCTGAAATCAGTGCCTTAAAAGACCACCTTGAAAGGTATGGAACTGAAATGAACGATCTGACCCAACAACTAAACGACACCAACGATGAGCTCTACATGGTCAGAAAAGAACTTAAACATGCTTATGAGCAAAAACTAGAGCCAAGGCGAGAGAAACACCTCTCAGCCTCACCTCTGCTGAGCAGAGCAGAGTCCTGCGTCCAAGAACTGGTACACAACGAAAGAAGCGAAGGGCCACCACCCAAAACCTCACCTGCCCTCGCCACAGAACTCTTTCCTGTCAACGAAAGAAAAGAGCCCATCCAAGCAGACCTTGGAGCTGCACATGGGATGACCATCACAGACCTCAACCAGCTGTCTAAAAACATCAGCAAGTTCAACCCGAACTCCACAGAGGGCCACACCATCCAGGCCCATCTGCAAGATATCGACTTTTATCTAGAAATGAGACCTCATGTGACTGACAGAGACTGGTTATACCTCCTTAGAGCCACGTCCAGTTCCGAGGTACGAAACTTCCTAGATCGACAGCCCAGTCAAACGAAGTCAGACTACCAGCTACTTCGTGAGGTCCTGATTAAAGAGTTTAAAGACCCTGAGTCTGAACATGGACTGTTAACTGCCTTAGAAACCAAACAGGGTCGACAAGAGACTCCACAAGCTTACTACAACCGACTCCGACAAGCCTACTTTGGTGCACACAACGAACCTGACCTTGAAGAGGATGTGAACTTCAAAAGCCTCTTCCTAAGAAATGTACACCCTAGAGTCAGTCATCTAGGCGTCATGGCCTGTCCACGCTCCATGACCATCCAACAGTTGCGTGACCTAACACAGAAGGCCTACAACAAGCAGAAGATGGCCTCAAAGAAAGGTAACAAAACTTCCACACTCTTGAACTCTGTCACCAAAGACTCAAGCCTTGCACTGGACGACACCCAGTTGCATCACGACACCAGAGTCCTCCATCAAGAGCACAGAGAACGTGACCCCCATGTCCACGACAGCTATCAGCCCAACCGCTGGAAAAATCCATGGGACCAGCCACGCTTCTCAAGAAACCTAAAAGATAATAACAACTGGAAACATAACCAGACATCCAAAGGTAATCGCCTGACTCATCCAAGAGCAACTCGTGTGGGTAAGCGACAACGAAACCCACCTCAGCATCACTCAGACATGCACAATGCTGAGTATGCTCCAGAACATTACAGCTTACCGTCAGAAGACATGGAACAAGTCATGAGACAACTGAAAGAGTTCCTTCAAGATAAGCTGAACATGGATGGCCACGAAATTGAGTCATGCTCGCTGTGACCAGCGACAGAACGGAAGGCCGGTGATCACATGGTACACCACCATGTCAGAGATGATAAGCACCTGTTCAACAACCACCCAGAATGAGCAAGTCTCACCGCCAACCGTTGATGAAAACTGAGGTACCAGAGAACATCACCTCAGTCATCCATCACTCACTAGCAAACTGCTAAATTAACTCCAACTCCAAGAACCACATTCCTGTCTGTGCAACAGCCACCACCAAAGCACAGAAGGTCAGAAAGTCTGCCATATCCAGAAGGCAGCACAAGAGGAATGCAACATAGGAGACGAAGTTTGCATCCCAGCTTCACACAGCCATGCCAAACTACCTCCGACTGTCTGCTAAAAAACTTCCTGCCTTTCTGGACTGACCCCCATTAGATCATGGACACGCCCTCATCCAAGCCAAGGATGCAGAGAGCCCGTCTTCACTGATATACCTGAAAAGGGGGGAGACAACACAGACTGAAACAGATCTGACCACACTTACACTACACCACTAACACACACAACATTACCTACAACCAGAGGTAACCACATCTACTGATAACACATTCAACAAACATATTCTTCCCACAAGTAGAATATCCAAATTTTAGCATAACAAAGTTACATACACCACCATGAAGGAACATGCAGCTATCCTCACAATAGTTAGAACACCTGACACTAAGTTAAGGTACATGACTCCCTAGCTGCACATGACTTCCTAGCTCAACAGTAGTTGCAAGTCATGCTAGGAAAACCCACAGCAGCTATGTTTTTGTTTTGTTCTTCTTTTACCTATCCTTTTCCTTCCCCTCTTTCTTTAGTAGGTGAAACACCTAGACACCCTGCAAGGGTCAAAGGTCTGATATTAGGATTGACTCACCACACCTAAAATCCGCAAACCACTCTAAACCGAATGGAAGCCAGAGAGCTCCATGCACGATAGGTTAATTCATTTTACCACAAATGATGTCACCAGAAACTTAAAGGTGAACATTCTTAAGTTGACAATTTAGAAGAAACAAACAAATTTTATCACAAAATTTGATCGAAGAGTCAACGTACTAAACTAAATTAGAACAACAATTTCCAAAATTGAACTAAAACTATTCAGTTTACCAAACTATATTGACTAATTGAATATAACCGCCTGTACCCGAATAACCTGATGCCCTGCACCAGTACAGTAACTGTCATGGAGATGTTGTCTTGTTGTTTGCTGTGTTTGTGTCTGCTTCTTCTGCCTCTGTTTTTCCAGCGCTCGACGATGTCTTCGGCCAAACACCTCGCCGATCGAAGGGGGGTATGTAGGATCAGAACGAGTCAGACAAAGTTAAGATTCGATCCGAACATTGAAACATGAGGAGCCGAAATTCCAGAGAGGATCCCAAGGCTGCAACAGGATGTTCGTCATAAATCAGATTCCTAGCTCCAGCCCTCTGAAGAAAGCAAACCAACAAACCTCTTTCACAGAACAGCTTGCAACATTCAAACAAAAGAACACTTATTGATAATTCCAATTCAGGAAGGAGACGGTCAAATTTGGGGCAAGTAATCAGAACTGATGATCAAAGAGATGGCCGTTACTTGTAAATCTGTGATCGAAATCACGAGCTAGAGACTTCATTGGGTGGGTCAACCCAGCTCTCTACATAGGAGACAAAGATGGAGACTGAAATTCCTTAAGAGACCTTTTAACCTCTCTAGTCTTCACAGAGAACATGTCCTTATGTTCACAGAACGGTACAGAAACTGCCTTTTCACATATAGATGCACCAAAATCATCTTAAAAGGACTTATCATGTTTATGCATAACCCCATATCATGTATGTAACCCACACGATTAACCATCACGTTTTAATCACATGTTATGTATGTATTCTAATAACTAGGGAATAGTTTAAGAGTTCATATCCTTGTGTGGTATGTATGAGTTTGAAAAATCATGCTTTAAATGTTTCTTCCAATCAATTCTTTGTCAAATGTACCATAGTCTTGTTAGAGAAATCATGTCCAAAATTGTACTCTGTAAGAGCGGGAAAATTTGGACCATATGACTGATAAGATAACATGTTAGATTTATGAATGGGGAGGAGAAACATACAACACCACGAGCCAAGATAATTTCTAATTGGTCAAGACGTCCAGATAGGACGGTCTAGAAGCCGAGTTTAAATACTCAGGACACCATCAAACTCTTCTTCTTAGCTCTTCTTAGCTCTCTTCCTCTGCTTCTCTTCTTCTTCTCTTTTGCCACCGCGTTTTGACGCTGCTCTTTGAGCGTGCTCTGGCCTACATGCCAGCTGCCAACACAATGAGAAGAAAAACCACCTAGTCTCGTTACATTCTTTTATTCTTTTACTTTAATTTCTTGTCTTTCCGTGAGAGTTTCGTTAAGTTAAGTTTGCCGCAAAGTCCAGCTTCGACTGCACCCGCCCAAACTTCAACCAGACCAACTCCGCATCAAGAGCCAACGCCCAAGACTTTACTACGAAAGACCACTGAACTCAGCCAATCAGCAACCTCGGGAAACCCCTTTCTCCAAAGACGACAAGGACACAAGGGAATCCCTTAAGGCAACACAAGCAAGTACAACCTCCAGACTTTTGCTGAGTCGGTGCAGTTTAATATAAATTTTAGCCTCATTGAGAAACTCAATGCGAGGGTCAAATGATTGATGGTTCAGGTCTATAGGCAATTGCACATATTGCTGTAAACTTGGGATTTCACATTTTCATTCTGTAAACTCATCCTTTCCTCTCTTTCTGCAACGTGTGAATGTGTGAATGCGTGTGTTCATGTGTTAGATTAGATTAGTTTACATGTCTTAGGTTTATATAAATAAAGTCTTATTTATATTGAAAAGAGGAGTATCTTGTGTTTTGTGCTTACAAGTTAATGTCTTAATCTGCCGATCTTGTTACTGTGCTTATTAATAGTGTGTTCACTATATTTTGGATTTTAATATCCAGTGCAGAGTTGATGTTATACGGCTCGTTCAGTGACTCGCTGCCGATTCAGTGATCAGCCGTGAAACAGTGATTCTGTTCAAATTCCCTATAAAATCATAATTTAGCTCAAAGGAAATCATTTGACTTGTTTCCCTTATATATATTACTTATATATGTACAAATTTCTACACTGAGGAGGAAGGATCTATGAGATAGTAGCTCATCCTCCGACTAGGCCAAAATGAGCCAGTCTTCGAGGTAATTAGAATGCGGATTCCCATCTGTCTCAGCGGGGAAAGAGCCACATCCATGCACTTCGTAAAATGCGGGGAGCTAGGGACAGTACATTGATAAGCCACTCCTTCGAAGGCGGATTCGCCTGTGGTGGGAGGCTATCTGGATATGAAAGTAGGCATTTTTCAGATCCAGTGACAAGAACCAGTCCCCTGGGCATACTTGCGAGAGGATCTGTTTCAATGTAGTCATCCTAAACGGCCATTTCATGAGGGAGCGGTTCAGGTGTCTGAAATCGAGGGTGGATC
Source organism: Spinibarbus caldwelli (assembly GCA_039654775.1). Lineage (NCBI taxonomy): Eukaryota > Metazoa > Chordata > Actinopteri > Cypriniformes > Cyprinidae > Spinibarbus > Spinibarbus caldwelli. Next base: position 33,531,382 of record CM077230.1, on the reverse strand, counting down.
TCAGACCACCATCCTTTTTGGGGATGAGGAAGTATCGGCTGTAGAAGCCTGACTCGCTCTGAGCCAGTGGAACCGTTTCTATGGCTCCTTTCACCAGCAAATTCATCACCTTGGCATGCAGGACGTGTGCGTCCTTGCTCTGACCCGAGGTGGAAACCACGCCGCTGAATGACGGGGTTCTTTGAGCGAATTAAAGTGTTTAACCTCATTTTACTATCCCCAAAACCCAGTCTGACACTCCGGGGATGGCCTGCCAGGCCTCGGCCCATGTGGTGAGCGGTTCAATTGGTTCGAGTGACAGGCCGCCTAGCAGGGACCTGATGCTCGTGATAAGAGGAAGAGGAAATTTACTCTTTTGAAAATGTTTGTGTTTTATTTTTCCTCGTTATAACAGTGATCGGTTGTGTGGGCGCTACTTGAACGGGCCCAGTGTTCACAACAGTATTTATCACAAACACATTGCTGTCGGCACCCAGAGTTGAACTGGGTGCTCGGAGGCATGACAGAGGCCATTTGGGGGCACTAGACTCGATGCTTTAGTAACGAGAGTGTGGGCGTGGCCCAGAAGCGTCAAGAGTCTGAAGCTGTCAGTGATAATCATAATGACAGCCTTTTCTATAAATCTGCCTAAAAAGATCAAACCACTCATTAGAAGAGGGGTACTGATGATCCTTATGTGTAAACACACCAGCAGATCAAAAGTGCTGAGCACATTCTCTCAGATCCGTTCGTAGCGGACGAGGGGAGGGGTCACCTTCATAGAAGAAGGCGAGCCGCGAGCTCAGACATAGACTCTAGCGCTGACAGATCAAAGAGCTGTGTGGAGAGTGAAACGTGGGGACTGTGCCAGTGTAAATTCACTCAGGCTTGAACTTTCAAACCTGCGAGTCTGCTGATTCTTCTCCGAGGTAACTGGGAGAGGAGAATTGCCTTATAGAGGATACGCGAGCGAATCAGGGACAGCTTTCAATGAAAGCAGCCTGTCTGTGTGAGCGTAGCTTCAGCGACATACACACAAATGCAAAGCTGTCAATGATAGCTTTCTACTCTGACCCGTCCAAGAGGATAGAGCCGCTCATGTAACGAGGGGCGGAGATTCTCATGTGTAAAAACACGGCGGATCATAGCACTGTGAGAAGAGTGAGCACGCGGGCTCCTCAGTCGGCGTGGGATCATTCAAACCCAGTTGCTCAGCTCCGTGGCTCTATTGTTTCATTCTCCGAGCTTTGCTGAGAGAGGAGAAAAGGGAGAGCGGAGCTGCCTTCATTGAAGAAGGTCAGCGAGCGGAGAAGAGCGAGACTCATACTCTGAGTGAGCATTCCATCTCAGTGAGCACGCAGTCTCTGTGTGGGCGTTACCCATACAGGCGATGTGCTTACTGCCCTTCTGCATCGAGCAGGATTCCCTGCGCGAGCCACACTCGCAGTGCGACATTTGCAACAACATTGTTGGAAATTTTCTCTTTTAGAACTCACCAGATAGCCGCAGGGGACGGGCTGAGAGCTGCGTGGGCGCTGAAAGCAGCTCGGGCTGGAAGCGTGGAGCGAGAACAGCAGAGCGGCGCAGGTCGCTGAATCAGCTTCTATCCACAGCGAGGCATGTCAGTGGCGAGCAGCTTCAAGTCCTGAGGTCAGCAAAGGGAAGATTGTCGTCGCTGAAGGAGAATTGATCTGAATTCCTATGCAGCACCGCTGCCGAGTCATTGGTTTGTTTTTTATTCACTGCATGAACCAATGGCCGTGTTACACTTCGTGATTGAAAAGGTCTTCAGTCCTTGGAGAAAAAGGAGTTTTTTCCCATAGCGTCTAGCGACAGCACGAGTGAAGTATCGAATGGGAACACACATTAAGTCATCTGAGCTTAGTAATTAGGACTGTATTAGCTTACAGCATTGTATTAGCTTATTTTATACTACGGGGCCGTTGAATGCTTGAATCTGATTGGCTGACCAACGTTCTAAGGTGTGCAATTATTTTCAGGGAAACGCACAGCGAATGTAGTTCCAGGCACCACATTACATGTAAATATCACTTCACCAAATGATTTCAGTTATTTTAAAGCTCTTACAGCTTACAACAGCAAAATAACCAAAACACACAGCAACACTGGTCAAACAAATAAATATAGTAAACAATAAGATAAAAAAGATTTAAAAAAGTTTTGCCACAAAATTATGTTTTATTATGTACGGAAAGCACATACTCTTCACTATCTCCCTTGACGCACACACAGTTTGCAAACATGGATACATACATGCTTATGTTGTTAGCCGCGCTAACAGTTTTATCAGTAAAATAGTTTAGCAACTTAAAAGCTACATGACATTTCTCACAAGTGAGGTAACGACGGCACTGTTCATGAAGAAAATGAACTTAAAGTTTCACAATTAGTAGAGACACTGCTGCCGAACACTTTTGAGAGACACACAGACGCACAGTCACAGAGGTAATGTAATTCACACGCTTTCTCTCCCTCTATCTCTCTAATGACTGAATGATATTAAATAGTTGCATAAGTCTGCTATCAATGGCTGAGTCCTTCGTTACTATATCTAAAATGACGTTTTGGAATTAGCAACGCAGGCGATGAATGAAATGCAGAAGAAACTAATCCTACTCACAATAGCATTTTAAGTACAAAAACCAGACGAATGCCTTAAAATATCATCTGATCGATGTTTTGAGGTGTGGCAACCGTAGTATAAGTGGAATAATTGATTATTCCTTACTTATTTACCCATTATTCCTTTCTTATATACCCATTAGCTAGTCCCTTTACAAGTCAAGTCGAGTCAAGTTGAGCTTTATTGTCATTCTGCTACATGTGTGGACATATAGTGGAACGAAATCTCGTGTCTCACAGGACCACGGTGCTACATACTAGTTAAACAAGATAAACATACAACAATGCAAGTATAGGAAAAACAATAGAGCTATACAACAGTTAACCATCTGACTATATATATACTATAAATACTATAACTACTATACCTAGTTGACTACACATACACAAACTGAGACTGTACAAGAACTTTACATAAATACTGTACATGAAATTGTGCAAAAGAGATTTGTACATGAAATTGTGCAAAAAATATATAAGGGTAAGGTGTTCATGGTTTCAGAGGGGGACAGAGAGATTGGAGTTAAGGGCTCTCACAGCCTGGGGAAAAAAGCTGTTAAGCAATCTGACAGAGCGAGCTTTGATACTCCGGTACCTTCTACCTGGTGGCAGGAGCTGGAAGAGGTTGTGGGAGGGGTGGGTGGTACAGTTACTGCTATCATAAAAATACATTTATATGTAGGTTTAAAATTCTACAAAAGGCTCATTTAATGTCCAACAAAAAATATTTTGAAGGACCTATCTGATCCCAAAATGCCTATTCGACTCGAGAATTATTGCGCTCCGTCTGTTTAGTGCCCATGCGCGCAGCAGCGCTCATTCACTCGCGTAAGCCTCGCCTACTCCTGACAGCAAAATGGATATATTTGGATGACTTTCTAACATTTACGGATGAAGAAATGGACTGATGAAAACACAACGTCTCAAATGCATTAAACAGCACAAATATATATTCCCTGTTTGCTGTGGTGGATCGATTTGATCCGTGATCGACATTAAGGACTTTAATGCCCGCTTTTCCTCAGGTCTCCATAGTGTTGTGGTTGTGATACATCATATTCACGCAGCAGCAGTGATGACAGAACGCACTTGAGAAACAGTACAGAGAGGAGAAATCAATCTACATATAAAGTATTGGTCACTTTCTAAACGATAAATGTATTAGCGCAGCCGCTAGTAATTATATAAATAAATCATTTTTTTACTGATGCAAGTATGTTAGAAATGATGCATTGCGATACAAATGCCACGTGTATCCGATGCACACTTCTTTAAATCGATGCATCGCATCGTTTACTTTTTTTGACGATGCATCGAGCGAATCGGTGAATCTTCCCATCCCTATATACAGTAAATATATATATATATATATATATATTTCTTTGGTAACAATTTAGAATAGGGAACACTTATTCACTCTTAACTATGACTTTTCCCTCAATAAATTCCTAATCTGCTGCATATTAATAGTTAGTAAGGTAGTTGTTAAGTTTAGGTATTGGGTAGGATTAGGGATGTAGAATAAGGTCATGTACAATAAGGCATTAATATGTACTTAATTATTACTAATAAATGGCTAATATTCTAGTAATATGCATGCTAATAAGCAACTAGTTAAGAGACCCTAAAATAGAGTGTTACCAATTCTTTTTTTTTTTCCTTTGGACACTTCATTTACTTCATTTACCTTACCTTTACATTCAAAGAAAACATAGTAATATTTAAGGTCACTTTGTGAAAGAGTAGAGAAAAGGTAATGCAACTCCTGTAAATTACGACTCCCATTGTGAATGTATTTTGCTCCTGTTTTCCCCCAGCTTCAAATGAAATGCCAAAATGCCCTGACTGCCAAAGTCTACTGCCTTTGCATGACCGGAAGGGTCTGGAGAGTGTGAAAACTGCCCTGCAGAAATTCAACAAAAGATCTGCTCACAAATCTTACTTTAAACTGTTGGAAGTTGGAAGGATCAGCACAAAGGTGATGTCTCTCAAACTTAGATTAAGCTTAAATATTTTCTGAAAGTACATGAGATGAAATGCTTATAGTTACATAAGCTCAGTAACGTGCACCATTTCATTCCAAAGTTGAGTCAAAATACAAGGCCTTGATTTACTCTCTATCGCATACCTTGTCAGTGTTGTGCGATTGCTTAGCCCTTTGTTGTGAGAAACAGTAAAGTGTGTTTAAGCGCTAGCAAAAGATAGTGTAAAGAAATACTCTTTGAGAGAAGCAGTCAATCAGCAGAAGTTAAAAGGAGATCATAAGTGTATATATTTCTTGTCTCAATAGTGTTTAGCACAGTCATTGCTAGGAAATGCTTGTTTTGTTTATTGTGTTGAGACTTGCTGAAGTTGCATTTGGTCTCGTGTGATGACTGAAGAGTGTAAAGACCACAGACTCTACTGTGCGACTCCACCGGGCAGGGACACCGGCAAGGGACTTAAGTATCACTTTTTATTTGTCCTCTTTTCTACACCTTACTTCACTTCTGTTTCAGTTTTTTATGACCAACTCTTACTATGTGTTTCCATATCCCTACTATTACTACCACTCGCAAACCACACATCACACACTACAGGCAGCGCAATCATAATAACCACACTTTGCCTATGTCTGCTAATACACTACTTTCTTTTTCTATTGGTCTCTGGAATTGTCAGTTTGCAGTAAACTGTCATGAATTCAGCCTCTGTGGCTCCCTCCAATCGTCACCAGAGGGAACCGTCACCTGAGTATTAACTGTCACGAACTCCAGTTCCCATAATACCCCGTACCTGTGGCTGATTACCTGCACAGGTGTTTCATATTGACTCTGGTTCATTTAAGCTGTTCTCCCAGTCACCTCATTGCGAAGTCTTGTCTTGCCATGCAAACATTTCCGAGCGGTTCTCCCGTGTATGACCTGGACTATTTACTGGAGTCTGATTCTCTGCCGCTTGCCTACTCTGATTCAACCTGCCTTGTTATTTGATTATCCTGGGTGTTTGCCGCCAGCCCTGATCTTCAGCCCGAACTCTGACTTTGATTCTGCCCTGTCTACGTTGTGTTTGAAGCTTGTGATTGAATTCTGCCTGTTTGACTTGCATTCTGTTTTAATAAAGCTGCACATGTATCCTAACGTCACTGACTCCGCGTTACATAAACAAAGCACATTTCATTACATCTATTTCTAGTCATTCTAGACTAAGCCTCGTTGCCCTGACAGAGACGTGGATCAAACCAGAGGACACTGCTACTCCTGCAGCACTCTCCAATAAATTCTCATTTTCCCACACTCCCCATCTGACTGGAAGAGGTGGTGGTACTGGTCTGCTTATCTCTAATGATTGGAAATTTATTCCTTTACCTTCTCTGGGTATTAATAGCTCCTTTGAATCACATTCAGTCACTATTACCCACCCTTTTAAAATCCATTTTGTAGTTGTTTATCGACCCCCAGGACCACAAGGTAACTTCTTGGATGAATTAGATGTGCTGCTCTCAGCCTTTCCTGAGGATCGTATTCCCCTAGTTACGCTTGGAGACTTCAATATCCACATAGATAAACCTCAGAATGCAGACTTCCATACTCTGCTTGCCTCTTTTGATCTCAAGAGAGTGTTAACTATGGCTGCTCACAAATCAGGCAACCAACTGGACCTTATTTACACACGATACTGCTCCACTGATCATGTGCTGGTCACTCCACTGCACACCTCGGATCACTTCCTCCTCACTCATGGTTCCTGACACAACACATACCCCTCCACATGTCATCTTTCAACGTAACCTACGCTCACTCTCACTCTCCTGGCTATCTGCTATGGTTTAATCTTCGCTTCCTCCCCCTAAACAGTTAGCATTGTTGTGGCTTGAGCTGTGTCTTTCTTGATAAAGAAGTTTCTTGAAACCGGGGTTCCAGGTATCAAAATTAGACTTTACTGGCAACCAACAAAGCTGAGATGCTCAGCTGCTTATATCTGAAATCTTGGGTCTTACTGTTCTGGTTATATACTCTTCTGAATCTATCCACCATTGTTTTTTATACATCACGCTGTTTGTTTCTAATGGTGGTCACCAGATCCAATACATTATGCCGTTGGCTGTTTTTCAGCTGTGTTGAACAAGCCCTTCATTCTACTGTCTTCTCATATGACTCTTTTCTTTAACATATGACCATTGTCTGGTTGCTTATGTAGCATGTGTGCCTAGTATCATGTGCTTTTCACAGCTTTGCAGATACATTTTCCTTGTGATACCTCGAGATATGCTAGAGCTATAATAATGTATGAAACAAAGAAATATAGAAAACTACAACAATTCCCCCCGTTGAGACTTTCTCAAGTCTCACCTGCTATCTGTCCAAGAGTACTCCCTCATAAGTTTGCTTTTATTCATCCTGTTTATGCCAATTTTAGGCTTTATTTCTTTTATCAATAGCTCTTCTTATGGAAGAGTACTCCAATTGAGAGTGAGGCCAAAAACTCCCCCTTTTTCCTGGGTTGAGTAAAAAAGACCACATCTCCCTAACTACATTCTTTTGGGGGTGTTAAACACTAGAGATGTGTAAAAACATGTACATGAAATGTCTTAGCCTTAACCATGGTTGTCATGGTTATGTAGAATATATAAATGATTATTTAAATGATTAAAAATACTAAGAATCAAGGTTAGCAGAAACAAAGTAATACACTAAATAAAAATAAAAATTCAAAACATAAAATGTAACATCACAAAAAAAAAAATAAAAAATAAATAAAAAAATAAAAATAAAAATTCTTCTGGTTGGCCTTACACAGCAATTCTGTTGTATCATACATAATCAGACAGTTTTTTCAATATGGTCATTAAGTTGTTTGCTTGCAAGTGGTTGGCATGTTAACAAAATATTTGTCTGTTTTTTTAGTTGATGATTTCAGGTCAATACTTCTTTGCTCAGTTTGCCATTATGAAGACAAACTGTCCAAGAACAGTGGCATCCAAGAAACAAAAAGCATGCAAGGCTTTATGTGGGAATCAGGCTGTAAGTGCACAAGTTAATTACTTTCTAAATAATTACTTTAATTACAATAAAGACAAGTCAGTACAGGTTAAATCAACATTCTCTGAATCAACATAACTGTCAAAATTTCTTCCATTGTTTTTTCTGGCACTGTCAATTATCAGACTAGTGGAAAGAAAACTTCTAAAATAACACTACACATTTTTTGTTGTTGTTGTCGTTGTAATACACAAGTATTTTTTTTTTTATTTTTTTTTTTTCATGCACTGAAGCAGAAATGGTCTTAGGATTATGCATATAACCCGGTTCTCTAAGGAGGGAATGAGATGCTGTACCATGATATTGATGCTATGAGAACACCTTCAGTGTGACCGGTGTTTGTGGCATGTGTGGAAACATGTCAATCTTTATTTCAGTAGTCATATGATGTCAATGGTGTGCCAGCACATTATAAAAGGGCATCCACACTAAGCTGTGGTCACACTAGACTGTGAGGGAATGGAGGGGGCAAATGAGAGAGTGAGCCACAAATAGCATCCTACTACCTCTCTGCTAGTAGCCCGTATTGGCTGATGGTTGCTATTCGTATTTTTAACATATTTTATTTTTTTAGTTTTACATATTTCTACATTCCAGCAAAGAGGTGTGTTGATGTCTCATAGCCACCTTTAGCCAGTGTGCTGGAGAGGGTGACAGAAATTTGGATACTCAACATCACTTTTCTTTTCTGTCATTTGACCTGTTTCTTGAGAACCTTCAACCAATTCATGTAAAGATAAATGCATCTACATCCACACTTATACCTCCAGGTCACAGTGATGGAGGGGCCAGCAGAAGGGCAAGTAAGATGATAATAGTCTCAGCCTCAGACGGCACGCCCACAGACCGTTGGTTAAAGCCTTATACATACGGCACACAAAACTGACCTATCAGTAAGCCCCTCCACTCGAATGCAGATGAGCCAATGGTAGTTGAGTATCAGTTGCACGGGGACCAGAACTCAGACATCTTTGTTTCAGTGCCATAGAGAAACATTGGAAGATTCAAAGCTCTCATCGGTTTGATGGTGTTAATGCTACAAAGATGGTAAAAAGATGTGCCTGGGGTACTTGAAACTGATTCCAGGTATCCTGAGAGGACAGATAATGTCAAGAATGTTAATGTAATCTAGTGCTTCAGCAAGGTATCTCTGGCATATCTATGACATTTTAACAACAAATTCAATTTGTACCACTGTAGTTGAGGTCAAGAAAAGTATTCATGACACTTTTATAAGATTATTTGACAGAGTATTAACACTTAATGACATTAATGACAAATTCAATTTGTACCACTGAATAAAAGTGGTCAGAAAAATATTCATGACAATTATAATGGCCTCATGACAGCCAATGTCAAAACCAACCACATGACAGTTTAATGTAATGTTAACCCATAAAGTAAGTAGTTTCTTAAGTTTGATAATTAATCTGCTGTGTCATGTTTATGACAGATTTATGAGGTTATGTTGTCCTGGTAATGTCAAATTGTCTCAAACTATCTCAAACAACAAACAAGACATCTCAAACAATGTAATCTTTGCATTAAAAATTACATAACTGAGCGAATGACACTTCATGACAGTTGTTTTACATGCATAAAACCTCCTTCATATTCATGACATGTGTCATGTCATGATTATGAAGGTGTCATGTCAGTCTTATGCAACAAAAAACAGTATACAATAATAACATATTGAGTGTAAATTATTATTTAATTCATCCTTCCTACACCTACCCTAACCCTACTCGATACTTTAAGTTAAACTTTTAGATTATTTCCTTCATTATTATTGAAAATACATGCCTTTCCGATGTGATATCTGATTTGAAAAGGTAGGAAAAAAAGTTCTGCAAAACGCAGATTCGAACCCTGGTCGATCGCGTCAAAAACGACCTCAACACATACTTCTCCATATATTGGAAACACTTCAGGAGTTTTTAAGTCATCATCGGATTGGTTGAATTATACAGGATTTATACATGATTGGTTGCTTTACCTGTCAATCATATGGCCTCTTGGGCAGGCCTTGGCCATTCAAAGCGGTCAAGGTTCCCAGACCTTCTGCTGTCAGTCTGAAGGTCTGGCTACATGAGACTAGGATGTAAATGGCAACAAAGTCCACTTTTTTGCTCTATCAATTCATCCATCCTTCATAACCTATAGGACGTGTGCTAACATAAATATATCTACATCTACTCTATCTCCTCCAACTTATAGCACTGGAAGGGGTAAAAGATGAGAAAGTAAGATGCAAATAGCAACGACATCCACTTTTCCTCCCATTCATTCCGGAAGCATCGTAACACAAAGCCATCCATGACTATGTCATTCCTTGATAGCAGATGAGAGAGTGGAAAGTTACTGGCGACTCAGTCCACTCTTCTGCTCTGTCAGAATCCTAAAATGCTTCCCTACACCAGAGAGCAATTATATTACCTCCACCTTAACCATGAACGTTTAGGTGCATTGTGTAGATGCAGTAGAGAGTATTGCGCTTAATCTCTGGGTAATGCACCATCATCCCCTCATGGACCCCCCAGGGGAAGGAAAGAGGCAACAAATGCAAAGTTTGCTAATGGCTATTCAGTCCAATCTTTGCTCTGCAGTGTGCCTCATTACTGGATCTAACTGAATAATGCAGATCCCCTAAATCCCTCCCAAAGGAAAAAAAAAAAAAAAGGTTTCTACCTGCCAGAAACGGTGAAAGCACACAACATGTAACTCCTTGAAAGCCTGAGTTACACTGAATACTTCATCCAAATGGAGAGTGCTGCTCAATCCCCTTTCCTTAAACTATAAATCCAAGGCTTCATTCCTGTCAGAGCAAACATCTCATCTCTAACTTTTATGCCCCAACATCCTCCGTTTTGTGAAGGATGAGGGGGTGGAAGTGGGTGTAATCTAAGGATCTCAAGGCTTAGGCTGCTCAGACCTGGGAATGGAAATAACCTTCTTGTATTTACTGTGGACACAATACTTCATTCATTGACTCATAGGATGGGGAGCACTGGCAATCACGCTCACTTTCTGACCCTCCCTCCAAAAACTAGGACCTGTTACTGGGTCTAAAGTGTTTACAGGGCCTAAAGGACCCCGACTGCGGCAGTCAGGACCCTGATAATAGCTCACAAGTGACTCTTCAACCTGGGGCATCTTCTCATATCTTTGCTCACACAGTCCCCTCATATTTTAATAATTTAAATTCACTGATGTGATTATGATAGCCAAATATGTTTTACAAACAGTAGGCTTACAAGTGAAGAGTTGACAACCCATCAGGAATCGCTGACCAAATTTACTTGGTGCGACTTCCTGATTTTCCACCAGCCAGCCTTGACTGAGTCTAGCTTGGGACTGGGCCATCCCCTCAACCAACTCCTCCCGGGGCTGAAGGAGGAGGCAGGCTCACTGGAGACCTCAACTCCCATCACATCTAACTTTTCTGAGATAGACAGGGCCAATCAAATGCTCAATGCAGGATCAAAAGAGACAACAGAACAGGCTTCTGGATCCTGATTGAGAGCTTCAGAACTAGAGGGTGAAGCTTGAGAAAGAGATATACCAATCTCAAATTCATCTACCAGCTTTACCTGCACCACCACGATCGAAGTCGCCATGCATCTTCACCAGCTTCCTCACAGTGAGGTCAGCCCGCTCCCTTGGGAGCTGGCCAAGCATGTTCTCCTCCTAAACAGATGACACAGAAAGCAAAAGTGTCATCTCTGCAATAAAACGGGAGGATGGTGATGCACATCTCTTAAAATAGCTAGAACTTTCCATTTCTTTGTTTTCCACTAACCACACACACACACACACACACACACACAGACAGACAGACAGACAGACAGACAGACAGAGAGAGACACAAACACATACACACACACACACACACACACACACACCCACACACAGACAAAGTACACTCTTAAGGAAAATGGTTCTTCGGGATGTAACAATAGCAGAACCCTTTTTAGTGCTAAATGGAACCTTTTTTATGGGGTTCCATACAGAACCATGCTTTGAAAATACTATATAGGACCTTAATGGTGTTATAATAAACCTTTTTAATGATAGTTTTTCATTAATATAAGTATTATTTGTATATATTATTTATTAATATTGTTTTTTTTACCGCTCTATCTGCCTGGTCTTATAATCTATCTTACCTATCTTATATCTTATAATATACTTGTAATATCTTATAATATAAGTGTCTATTAGGGTTTTACATAAAATCAACAACAACAACAACGTGTCAATTTTATTATTATTTTTTTTTTAATGATGTGAAATTGTAGCAAAAATGACAGTGTTCTAACAACAGTTATTAATACATTAATGAATGACAATGGACATTGAACATAAATAAATGCTTAAAAAAATAAAACAAAATAGAACATAAAATAGTGTATTGAAGACCAAGCTCCAGTAAAATATCTTCACAAGTCAAGTCAAGTCGAGTCAAGTCGAGCTTTATTGTCATTCTGCTACATGTGTGGACATATAGTGGAACGAAATGTCGTGTCTCGCAGGACCACGGTGCTACATACTAGTTAAACATAAGATAAACATACAACAATGCAAGTATAGGAAAAGCAATAGAGCTATACAACAGTTAACTATCTGACTATACATATACTAAAAATACTATAACTGCTATACCTAGTTGTCCACACATACACAAACTGAGACTGTACAAAAAAACTTTACATAAATACTGTACATGAAATTGTGCAAAAGAGATATATGTACATGAAATTGTGCAGAAAAAATATATATTTTGTACATTATTGTGCAGATTTTGTGGGAGACAGTGCATAGTGCAAAAAGATTTTGTAGTGCAATGCTCAAGTAAACGTATTATTTTGTAGTGCAATGTTCAAGTAGACATATATTTTCTTAAGAGTCTTTGTGGCAGGGAGTGTTTGTAGAAAGTGTCTAGTGTGCATATAGTGGGATGAGTGCGATACTACAGGTGGTTTGTATAGCCCACTCACCTGTGTGTAGCACATTCAGGCACATTCACAATCCTCTATGATGCCTTTAAGTTAATCATTATCTGTAATTTGGCTTGATTGAATGGCAGTTTCTCTCTGCAGATGATGAGGTTGTAGTATCTGAAAGGCACAATGGAGTTTAGATATACAATATGTCTCCTTTCATTTGTTTATATGAAAACAATTGTTTATGAAGGCCAAAAGTAGTATGTGAGCACTTCACAATGTTAAAAGGAAAAAGTAAAGTCATGGGATAGCTGGGTATGTTTATGCATAAACCCTAGTAATAAAAATATCTAACAAAATGGATCATAAATTCAATATCTGTGTTAGTGAAGAAGAGGATAATATCCTTAACTGAATAGAGCTGGTCACACGTACATGTTCTCTTAAACTAAAAAGAGAAAAGACATAGAAAAACCAATTAGCATTTGAAAGTTATAATTTATAGACATTTTAAGAAAGAAATTATTTACCTGTTGAGAGTGTTGACAGTGTGTAGCTGGATGGCTGAGCTCCAAAAAAATCAGTAATGATGCATCTTAGAGTGTAGCCTCGGTTAGGGTTTCACATTAAAACAACAACAACAATAACCACAACAGCAGAATGTTGTGTGAATTAAGTATGTTTTTATTGACATGCAAAATTGGCAGTGCTCATAACAACAGTTATTAGCTTAATACATTAATGAATGACAATTGACAATGAACATGAATAAATACATGAAGAAGTAAAACACAAAATAAGAACAAAAAATAGATGTGATGTAAACCAAGTTTCAGTGAAACAATCACATTCCAATCAATATGAGTCCATTATTTTGGTGTGATTAAGTGGTGATTTTTCTCTGCAGATGATGAAGTTGTAGGATGTGATATATCTGAAATACACAGTTGAGTTTAGAGTTACAGTGTGTCCATGTGTTTATGTAAAAATAATTATGTTTATGAAGGCCAAAGGCAAAAATGGACAGTATGTGAGCCCTTCACAATCTTAAAAGAAAAAAGTGATAAAAAGTCATGGGATAGTTTTAATATTTTTTTGTGACTGGGTATTTTATACATAAACCCAAGTAATAATTTAAAAAGTCTAACAATATGAATTATAAATTCATTGTCTCTTTTACTTATTTAGTGGAGGAGAGAAGTTTCCAAAGCTTAGCAGAGCTGCACACACTTAGGCTATATGTGACCAAAAACTAAAAAAAAAAAAAAGATAAGAACATGTTTGTTTGGAAACCGGTTACAATTTTAAAGTTAAATTTGTATTTAAATTTAAGAATGAAATCATTTACTTGTTGAGAGTGTGTTGAAAGTCTGTGTGTAGCTGGATCACTGAACTCCAGAAAATCAGTAATGGAGTGCTTTGACAGTTACAGGTTTGAAAAACAAAAGGGCGGGAACAAAGAACCCTAAACTCTAACAAAGAACAATTTTAGCATAAAAGGGTTCTTCAGAATGCTATGGTTGTAAATAAAACCATTACTGCATGTAAAGAACCTTTAAAGAACCATATTTTTTAGAGTGTAGCTTCTATGAAGCTGATGATATTTTACATGATCCTTTTATAGTATGCTGACACACTGAAGGTCATAGCATCAACACCATGGCCCTGTTTACACCTGGTATTAAGTTGTGTTTTGGTTGATCCAATCACAAGTGGACAATGCTAAATACAGGGTTTTGAGCTTGTCCATTTTTGACCACATCCAGAGGTAGTCGAAAACGCATTCAACTGGATTGTGCTCGTAGTGTGTACGCTTTCGAACAGCCACTAAAGTCCACCTACCTCGCTGACTGAGCTAATTTCAACTCATTTCTCATTCATTAATCTAGAAAATTAGAATGTTACGTTTTTTTACGATTGCTTAAGCACGATTTTAAAAACAAGGCTCTTTTTGTCAAAACACAACAGACAATTCACACATCCAAACACACGAGAATCAGAACAACTCAGATCTTTTGCAAAATGAAGCACTTCATTCAAAACTTTACAATAATTTAACAAAACCCAATTTTGGCACCGTATGGCACACACATGGTTCATACAACCTGATTCTGTTTGAACCACTTACACACTGTGGTGCTCAATCTTAAACACATGTAACATTTCTACATTTTTCTGGGTTTGATTTTTTCAGAAATATTGTTAGAGTACAGTACATGATCGACCAAACACAACACACAAAACTAGCACTGTACATTGATGAAAATATTTCTCTCCACATTGTAAAATCAGTCAATACATCCATGCATTTCCAAAGGTTGCATATTGCACTGAAAATCAGAACATATTCTAAATGCAATGTAGAACATAAACAACAAAATTATTTGGGGAGAAAAAAAGAAGCATGAAAAATAAACAAAACAAAACTAAAAAAAACCCCTCAACATCATCTCTTCGCTGCATCTGGCCATAGCACTTCGTCCACATCCTCTCTCGCAAGACAGTGAGGGAAGAATCTTCTTGAGTGGCGAATCCATCCTTGCACAGACCCTGAATCAATCAGGTCACAGGCCTCCTCAATGGCTTGAATGAGGGATATCCTGACATAGGGCTGGAGATCGTAAACCATCCATCGCCATGCGAAAAAATAAAAAATAAAATAAAAAATTGGGGAAGGGAGAGTATGTTGGGAGGTATTGGAGTGAAAATTGAAAATGAGAAAAAAGAAGTGTGTTTAGTGTCTTGCAAAACACTGTGTGTAGTGTTCTGCAAAAAGTGTGAGGCTGAGAATGTGCTTATAGTTCTGCAGATCTGGACTGAGGTTTTGCTCCTTGAGTGTAAGGTTTCACTATCTGTGTGTTATTTTCAATTTTAGAGTGTAAGAAATCGAAAAAAACTGTAAATTAGATTTGAATCAAATTACAATTGATAAGTGTATGCAACCCATTAAAAATAAATGTTTTTTTTTTTCAGTGGGTTAGTTTTGCATGCACATAAACAGGAGAAAATGGAAGAAAAAACAAAAAACAAAACGAAACAAAAAAACAAAAAACAATACAACGGCATTGTCACGCCCCTGGACTGTTTTGTTGTAGTTTTTGCTCCCCATGTGTTCCTTGTGACCCAGTTTCTCCCCTGTCTGATTGTATTAATTTGCTCCAGGTGTGTCTCCTTAGTTCTTTGATTGTCCCGTCTTTAAAAGCCCCAGTCCTTTCAGTTAGTGTTTGTCGGTCTTTGAATGTCTTCTCGTGTTCTATGTTCCCTATATGGATTAAAGACTCCCAGTTTGTGAATTCTCCGTGTCTCCTCGTTCCTGGCTCCAGCGATCGTGACAGAAAGACCGACCCAAACAGTTACCTCCGTGTCCACCCTCCGTTTTGTTTTCCGTTTTCTATCAGTGTTTTTGTTTCCGTTGTGTTGCCCCATGGATCCCTACGTCCGGCCCGAATTCCTCCTCCTCCTGCTGGAGCAGGAGGACCGATCTCTCGAGGACCATACAAGACTGTTCCTGATGTTAGCTAACGCCACCAGCTACCCGGACGGCGCGCTCTGCACATTTTATAATGCTAGCTTGAACACCGCGTGCAGAGCGCTGTCGTCCGAGGATGGTCCTCGAGAGGATTTTGCCGCCTTCGTGGAGTGGACACTGGCGAGGCACGGATCCCCGTTCACCGTCTGTGCCGAGGGGGATCTCGCCAGTGCCACTCCTGACCCAGAGCCCAGCCCACCAACTCCCCGCAGTGCGGAGCACCAGCCCGAGCCCACCGATGACGGAGAGCCATTTCCCGCTACGATCCACGAGCCAGCGCCAAGCCGAGCGACTGAGCGGAAGATCGTCCTGGAAGTTGAGCCCAACACGTCAGATCAGGTGCGAGAGCTGATCACGTGGGAGCCAGCCGTGGACGGTGTGAGCGCGGAGTGGAGCTCCGCCCCCTGCACCGCGGCTGAGGGTGAGCTGATGATACATCTGGGGCTGCTAGACTTTGAAGGGGATCTGTTGGACTGGGAACATGTTCTGGAGGTCGACGCTTCCCCTATCCTCTCTCCGTCTCCGCTGGTTCCAGCCAGCTCCGCTCCTCCCGAGCGCCCCCCTGTGCCCGCTTCCCGAAAGCGTCCTCCAGAACCCGCGCCTCCAGAGCGCCCCACAGTGTCGGCTCCCATTCCTGAGTTAACCCCTGGAAGCCCGGAGGATCTCAAATGCCCACCCTCCCACCCGCTCCTGCCTCCTCCACCGCTGTCGTCTGGCAGCCCCTCTGCTCGCCCTCAGCCCTCCATCAATGCGGTGCGAGCTCCGCGGGTCTGCCATCCTCCATCGCCGTGGCTGGAGAATCCCTCACCTCCACCTCCAGCCTCCGAGGCCCAGACTCCACCTCGGCCCGTAGACCCAGCGGCTCCACCTCGGCTCCTAGCTCCCTCGCCTCCACCGTCATCCATCGATCCACCAGCTCCACCAGGCTCCCTCGTCCCTCCGGCTCCGCCTTGGTCGGGCGTCGACCCGCCATCGCCTCGGGACTCCTCTCCTCTGGCTGCGCCTCGTCACTCCGTCCCACCGGCTCCGTTGGGCTCCTTCCTCCCTCCAGCTCCACCTTGGTCCTCAGTCGCTCTGGCTCCGCCGCGGATCTCCGGAGCTCCGCCTCTGCCTCGGTTGCCAGAGCTCTCGGCTCCACCCTGGCCCCCCGGATCCTCGGCGTCACCCTGGCTCGTCGGCTCTCCGTCTCCACCTCGGGCTCCTCCTCCACCTGCTCCGCCTCCGTTGGTCGGCCCCCTGGAGTCGGCGGCTATTCCTCCTCCATGGCTCCTTCCTCCGTCGGCTCCACCGTGGGCCATCATCATGGCTGTGGCCTGGGTCCTGCCAGGCTCCTCCTGCTCCGAGTCCCTCCTGTCTCCTCCCTGGCTCCTCCCTCCTTCGTCGCCTCCCTGGTCTCTGTCTGCCGGCCCCCTCCCGGTTGTCCGTCCTCCTCCTGAGCCGCCGCCATTGTTCCCACCCGTCCCCCCCCTCCCCTCTGTTGTTCCACGGTGCGAGGACGCACCTTCCGGGAGGGGGGAGTAATGTCACGCCCCTGGACTGTTTTGTTGTAGTTTTTGCTCCCCATGTGTTCCTTGTGACCCAGTTTCTCCCCTGTCTGATTGTATTAATTTGCTCCAGGTGTGTCTCCTTAGTTCTTTGATTGTCCCGTCTTTAAAAGCCCCAGTCCTTTCAGTTAGTGTTTGTCGGTCTTTGAATGTCTTCTCGTGTTCTATGTTCCCTATATGGATTAAAGACTCCCAGTTTGTGAATTCTCCGTGTCTCCTCGTTCCTGGCTCCAGCGATCGTGACAGGCATAGGAATAAAAAGGAATAAAGTCTATTTCATTTCATTTTTATGGCTGCACCACAAGTTTAAAGAAACAGAAACGGCTGAAAGCACATCCTGTTTCTTTTCTCAATTTTACAAAAGCATAGTTTTTATATATAAAATAAAAGTAAAATAAAGGTAAACTGTCTTACTCCTATCTTTATGACAGAATATTTAGTTGTTGTTTTTTTCTGCTGTGATGAAGACAGTATTCCTGATTGTGCTGAAGCCTCTCATAGCCCTATTATTTATAGCATTGCTAGAGCTTTATAAACCTATGTTATTTATAACAAATTTCATTATAATTGATCTTATTTTATAATTGTATGTATAATTTTTAACTATAGTTTTATAGCTGCTTATTTTCTTCTCATTCTTTTCTGAATACGGGTAAAACTGAAAGGATTTGCTGAGAACTTATAGGTGACTAATGATGATTTTCTTTTCTCTTTCTCTCACTTAGTGCAATTTTGACTGATGTGTAGTATTTTTTTTTTTTTTTTAATCCATGCAGCAAACGTTTTAAAAATAGCTTTGGAAAAAAAAACAAAAAAAAAAAAAAAACAAAACAAAAAACTGCATTTGACTCATATGTAAATTGTGAAAGCTATTTCACAATTTTAGAACAAAAGATCAGAGAAAGCCCACACACTGGCCCATAGACCCTCCCCTCAAAATAAATCAGGACAGAAGTAGTTGAAAGTGGATAGAAGAGCTGGACTAAAACACCAGGTGTGAACAGGAATGTGTCTTCCTTGTGTACTTGTGATCCGATCAACCAAAACACATCTTAATAACAGGTGTAAGCAAGGCCCATGACACAGTGTTGAGTTTCCTCCACATCAGTAGTACTTACCAAACTCAACAGTTTTATTTCTATCTTAACGAGGTTTGTAAATATATTTAATTTTCAACTTGGCCTTATCCAATGTTCAGATTCCTTTTCTAGAAATATATGTAAATTAGCGCATATTCATTTGCATAATGCATCATTTGTATATTTGCATTAGTGCTGTCAAATGATTAATCGCGATTAATCGCATCCAAAATAAAAGTTTTTGTTTACATAATATATGTATGTGTACTGTTTATATTTATTATGTATATATAAATACACACACATACAGTATATATTTTGAAAAAATAAATAAATAAATAAATATATATATATATATATATATATATATATATATATATATTCTTATATTTTATATTATATATAAATATATTTAATATATAAACATAACACATTTTTCTTAAATATATACATACATGTGTTTGTATTTATATATACATAATAAATATACACAGTATGCAAACATATATTATGTAAACAAAACTTATATTTTTTATGCGATTAATCGCGATTAATAATTTGACAGCACTAATTTGTATATAAAATGTCATTTAAGAAAACATGTAATACAAAGCAATTGTCTCAATGTATTGTGACTGATCCGCTGGGCAAAGTATCGTGACTTTTTTTTTAAGCAAGATTTTTTTACCCTATTCACCTGTAGGGTCTTGCCTTAACAGTAGGCAACAACATTAAATCCTTCAGTTTTTTTCCAAGCCCTGTAGTTTTGAATACCTCTCTCCCTTTCTTTAGCGGTATGGCTTCTGTAAGTCTTCTAAGTTCGGAAATGAAGAGCCAGAAGTGGAATGTGAGATATATGAAGCTCAGGTATACATTTCAATAACATACTCTTACAGTTTTTCTCAATTGTTTACACACATTTTCTGAAAGCATGCCTCATATTCTCAGAACTCTACACACAAATCCAAAAAAAAACACACACAATGGGCAAAACCCCTCAATTCTCCTGCAAAATGAAACTTTACATTCAAAACAATGTTATTTCTTCTCAAAATGGGATTTTGTTTTCAAATGACAGACACAAACCATCATATGTATAGACATTTATAAGAACCAGCTGAACACTGATGTGCTCAATGTAAAACACTATGATAAATGTAAAACACTTCTTCTCCATTCATCATAATGACTTAGGCCTTGTTTTGGTTCAGTGTTACACTTACTACAGACAGTACAAACATAAGTGTGTTGTAAAATATTTGAGAATATTGTTTTTATACTCAGAACACACAAATACACTGTAAAATTTTATTTTATTTTTCCTGCAAAAACAATGTACACAGTGTACATCCCACTCCCAACCAACACAAAGTTGCACATACACTACATACAAAACAACAGAAGAATTTACTGTATACAGTTACAGTAAAAAAAATAAAAATAAAAAAATACCTATGCTGCATCCTCTCTTCTGTTGCGGTCTGGCCACAGCACCTCATCCACATCACAAGCAATGTTTTCCCTGGCCAAGCAGCGGGGGAAATATCGCCTAGCATGGCGATTCCAGCCATGAAAAGCATCAGCTGCTATATCTCCACATGCGTCCTCCATAGCTTGGAGAAGAGGTATACGCGTTTGTGGATTTCGGTCATACACTTTCCATCTCCAGGCAGAAAAAAATTCATCAATAGGATTGAGGAATGGAGAATATGGAGGGAGATAAACAACTAAAAAGCGTGGGTGGGCAGTGAACCAGTTACGAACCAGAGCAGCCCTGTGGAAACTTACGTTGTCCCAAATGACAACGTACCTGAGCTGCTCTGGGCCATCTACCTGATCTGGTGGAATGAGTGTGTTGTGTAGGGTGTCAAGGAATGTGATCAGATGGGCGGTGTTGTAGGGGCCAAGGGTAGCATGGTGATGGATGACACCGTGGTGGGTAATCGCTGCACACATTGTGATGTTCCCTCCGCGCAGGCCAGGGACTTCAACAATGGCACGCTGGCCGATGATATTCCTTCCCCTCTTTCGTCTTTTTGTGAGGTTGAACCCAACCTCATCAATGAAGATGAACTGGTGCTCCACTGCAGCCACCTCTAGCTCAAGGACTCTCTGAAACACACATGACAATATCAGAAATAGACATGGAGTGGTCACTATTGTGAAGCACAATCATTATGATTACAATATTGAAATATGTATAATTTACTGTATACAGTGTTGAGAGTATGCATCAATTGTGGGACTCACTTGCACATAGTTATATCGCAATTCTGTGACTCTTTCTGAATTGCGTTCAAATGGCACCCTGTAGACCTGCTTCATCCGGAGATGATTTCTGCGCAAGACACGGTCCAGTGTTGATAAGCTTACCCTATCAATATTTTGAAACATGTCATTGTTTTCTACTATTTTTCTTTGTATTTGCCGTAATGTTATGGCGTTGTTTTCTAGGACCATGTTCATGATTTCAGTTTCCTGTTCAGGAGACAGAACACGTTCCCGACCACCTTGTGTTGGTAATCTTTCAGTTCTGCCAAACAAATAGTAAAATACTGTAAATACAAAGTAGGTATACATTTCCTAAATACTTGAAACATACTTTACAGTATTTTTACAGTCCTACAGAACAGTCCACAGGCAATACTGTACTACTGTACTCATTGAGTACTGTATTGATATGCAGTACTGCAATTTTCTAGTGAGAGTAGATTTCTTACCTATTCTTATTTCGGAAAGTCCGGATGATGGATGCTACAGTGTACCTGCTCAAATGTGGCTGTACTCTTTGCCCAGCCTCCCTCATTGTTAGACCATGGTTGACCACATGATCAACCAAAGTGGCTCGGATCTCATCAGAGATTATGGTCCTTGGCCTTCCTCGTCCTCGTCCTCGTCCTCCCCGTCCTCCTCCTCTTACTCTCACTCCTCTGGCTCTGCCTCTGTTTCCAATGTTGGCATACATTGCTCCAAAACAGAAGAGCTCACCTGTTGCCCTTTTATGCTAAAGCTCTGATTGCTAATTGTAAAACTGTGTGACGGGTGTTTGCCCTTGTGATGAGTCAGTGTGCATATTTGAATGGCAGTGTGTTCCTTGTGAAAACAAGATATTTTCTGCATGAAAATTGTGCCAAAAGCAGAGAATTGTGTGTAGTGTTTTGAAAAAAGTGTGTTTTAGAACTGCAATTTGAGTGTAAAGCAGGAACTGTGCTTGTAGTTTAGCAGAATTGGTTCAGGGGGTTGGTGAATGAGTTACATGTTGTGGTCATTGTGTCTCAAGTACCAGAATTTGTGTGTAAACAATTGAGAAAAACTGTAATAAACTGTACTTGTGTGATCCTGATTTTTTTCCCTGCTGTCTAGCTATGAAATGCCTTTGCTCTAATTGCTTCCAGAGCTTCAATCCATTACAACACCCTGCTCAGTCAAGAAAAGACTGTGAATTCCATGGACTCCCACCCACCTTCTATTCAGAACAAACAGATCATGACGACAAGAACAGTAAAGAAATTCACGACAAGAACAGTAAAGAAACTCACGGCAAGAACAGTAAAGAATCTCACGGCAAGAACAGTAAAGAATCTCACGGCAAGAACAGTAAAGAAACTCTTGACACAAAGGGTAAAGGAAATCATGATAAGAACAGTAAAGACACTCATGGCAAGAACAGTAAAGAAACTCACAGCAAGAACAGTAAAGAATCTCACGGCAAGAACAGTAAAGTCACTCACGGCAAGAACAGTAAAGAATCTCACGGCAAGAACAGTAAAGAAACTCACGCCAAGAACAGTAAAGAATCCCACGGCAAGAACAGTAAAGACACTCAAGGCAAGAACATTAAAGAAACTCACGGCAAGAACAGGAAAGAATCTCACGGCAAGAACAGTAAAGTAACTCACGGCAAGAACAGTAAAGAATCTCACAGCAAAAACAGTAAAGAAACTCACGACAAGAAAAATAAAGAATCTCACGGCGAGAACAGTAAAGAAACTCACGCCGAGAACAGTGAAGAAACTCACAGTGAGAACAGTAAAGAAACTTACTACAAGAAGGGTAAAAATACTCAAGACAAGAATAATAAAGAATCTAATGGCAAGAACAGTAAAGACACTCACGACAAGAACAGTAAAGAAACTCACGGCAAGAACAGTAAAGAAACTCACGGCAAGAACAGTAAAGAATCTCACGGCAAGAACAGTAAAGAAACTCTTGACACAAACAGTAAAGGAAATCATGACAAGAACAGTAAAGAATCTCATGGCAAGAACAGTAAAGACATTCATGGAAAGAACAGTAAAGAATCTCACGGCAAGAACAGTAAAGAATCTCAGGATAAGAACAGTAAAGAATCTCATGGCAAGAACAGTAAAGAAATTCACGGCAAGAACAGTAAAGAAACTCACGGCAAGAACAGTAAAGAATCTCACGGCAAGAACAGTAAAGAATCTCACGGCAAGAACAGTTTAGAAAGTCACGGCAAGAACAGTAAAGAAACTCACGACAAGAACAGTAAAGGAACTCATGGCAAGAACAGTAAAGGAACTCATGGCAAGAACAGTAAAGAAACTCACGGCAAGGACAGTAAAGAATCTCACGGCAAGAACAGTAAAGAATCTCACGGCAAGAACAGTAAAGAATCTCACGGCAAGAACAGTAAAGAAACTCACGGCAAGAACAGTAAAGAATCTCACGGCAAGAACAGTAAAGAATCTCACGGCAAGAACAGCAAAGAATCTCACGGCAAGAACAGTAAAGAATCTCACGGCAAGAACAGTAAAGAATCTCACGGCAAGAACATCAAAGAATCTCACGGCAAGAACAGTAAAGAATCTCACGGCAAGAACAGTAAAGAAACTCACGACAAGAACAGTAAAGAATATCACGGCAAGAACAGTGAAGAGGTTACAGAATCCAAGTATGAAGAGTTTCCATACCATGGCCTTGTACCCCCTTCTATTTATCCAATCTGTCCCTTCCTTCCACCATGTCTCTGCCAGGGCCCTCCAGACCTTGTACCCCCTGGTCCTCAATAACTAACACTAAAATCTGCTGAGGAACAGTCAAAATTTAAAACTGAACAACATAAGAGTGTTAATGTCTACAGAATGTTCAGTCCAATAAATATCCTTTACTGACCTGTGTGGTTGAGTGATAATGGTCTCAAAACACAGTTGAACTGATTTTGTAAGGGGTATTACAATATTAAAAAAAAAAAACTTGCTGTAACAAGAAAATCAAATCATGTATAAACACACACTGTAAATTTGCAGTAATTAACTGGCAGCAGCTTCACCTATAAAGTACTGTATATTTTTAGACTATGTTTACATTAATCCAGATATATTTGAAAATGGAGTTTTTGTTTTAAAACGCTCTCCATCCACGTTAGCATTTTCTTGCTTTTTCCAAAGGTTTCTCATTCACACTGAAACGTCAGAAAATGTTAAATTCGTTTTACTGCACATGTGTAAAACCTCAAAAAACCTCACGGAGATGATACAGATAGAAAAGACATGATACGTTTTCATGCAATTCTTCTGGCAGGATAATTTTATTTAGGAAAATAACTCATTCACTGACGCGTTCAGGTCGCACTCACTCATGATTGTATGTCTGATATAAAATGAAACTGCCCTCAAACAGCAATCTCGAGTAAATTTTGTGTCATCTTTGCAGGACATTGATATGAAGAGTGTGCAAAGTAACAAATCTGTAGCAACAGTGTGAAAGTGAATGGCACATACTGTAACACGACAATACTGGTATAAACATAGTTTTACTACGGGACCATTGAATGCTTGAGTCTGATTGGCTGACGAACGTTCTAAGGTGTGCAATTATTTTCAGGGAAACGCACGGCGAACGTAGTTCCAGGCAGGTCTTGACCACATTACATGTCCATATCACTTCTCTAAATGATTTGAGTTATTTCAAAGGTCCTTACAGCCTAAAACCAGCAAAAGAACCAAAACACTGACTAAACAAATACATATAATAAACAATAGGATAAAAACGACAGATCATTTCCAAGTTTTTGCCACAAAATTACATTTTATTATGTATGGAAAGCTCATACTCTATCTCTCCCGCTCTCTCTCCCTCACAGACGCACAGTTTGCACACATGCTAACATACATGCTAATGTTGTTAGCGCTACTCTGGCGACTATATCAGTAACATAGTTTAACAACTAAAAAAACAACATGACTTCTCACATGCGAGGTAACAACAACAGCGCTGTTCGTGAAGAAAATTAACTTAAAGTTTCACTATTAGTAGAGACATTGCTGCCGAACACTTTTAGAGACGCACAGACTCACAGAGGTAATCTCACTCTCTCTCTCTCTCTCTCTCTCTCTGATAACTTAGTTATTAGCTGCATTATTCTGCTATCAATGGCTCAAGCCTCTGTTACTAGGTCTAAAATGACGTTTTGGAATTGGCAACGGAGGCGTTTGGATGAGATGTGGAAGAACGCCACTAGGTTACATATGTAACACTAGCTCCCCGAGGGAACGAGACGCTGCGTTGCAAAATGCTTTGGGAATGCCCCTGTGTTCCCACTCTTTCCCACTGATACACGTGTGTAATGCGTCCAAGGGAATCCCAGGTGACGTCACTGACGGGGATGACGTAGGGACCAGGAAGTATAAATGTGCGGTGGACAGCGGCAGCTTCTGGATTGAGAAGGAAGCACTTGCAGGGATGCAGGATGTATGGCTATGCGACGCAGTGTCTCGTTCCCTCGGGGAACTAGGATTACATATGTAACCTAGTGACGTTCCCCTTCAGGAACTCGAGCTGCATCGCAAAATGCTTTGGGAACGATTATGCCCACGTCCCCAGACTGACCAATCCCTGACCAGTGTGGATTGGCACAGCTAGGAGTGGCCTGAAGGTCAAGTCTATAGAACCTGATGAAGGTCAGAGGGGTGGACCATCCCGCAGTGTCACAATTGTTGTGCATTGAAACACCGGAAGAAAAGGCCTTGGAGGCCGCCATACCTCTAGTGGAATGAGCCCTGACCCCCAGTGGAGAGGGGAGATCAGAGGACTCGTAAGAAGTAGTGATAGCATCCACTATCCACCTGCTGAGGGTCTGCTTGTCTGCAGGAAGACCTTTATTATAAGGACCGTAACAAACAAATAAATGGTCCGATTTCCTCCACAGGGCAGCTCTGTGGATGTATGTGTCCAGTGCTCACACTGGACAGACACAATTAAGCTTTTCCTGGTCAGAGTTCTGAAAGGGAGGGGAACAGAATGCCTGAAGTATAATTGGCCATGGAACAATAGACGTTACCTTGGGGACATACATTTTCTGTCTGGGCTACAGAAAAGCTCTGGCCATGCCAGGAGCAAACCCAAGACAAGATGAGGCCTTTCAAAGTGGAGGGGGATAACCCTGTGGCAAAACAATCTTGTAGAAATTCCAGCACTGGACCAACAGGGCAGTTAACTGGGTCTAACTGACGATCATCACACCATGAAGTGAAAAGTTGCCACTTAGCAGTATACGATTTCCTCATGGAGGCAGCTCTGGACTGGGGTATGGTCTCCACTACTTCAGTAGAGAGACCAGAGGCTATGAGTTGTGCCCCCTCAGGGGCCACACTTTCAGCTTCCACAACTCTGGACGGGGGTGAACAATGGTGGCCTCCGCCTGTGAGAGAAGATC
Organism: Spinibarbus caldwelli; assembly: GCA_039654775.1. Lineage (NCBI taxonomy): Eukaryota > Metazoa > Chordata > Actinopteri > Cypriniformes > Cyprinidae > Spinibarbus > Spinibarbus caldwelli. Next base: position 33,504,963 of record CM077230.1, on the reverse strand, counting down.
CCACCGGATGGGAATCTCCCATGGACAGTCTTCGAGTAGGGCTACCAGGTCTGCAAACCATGGAGGCCTGGCCAGTACAAGGCTACTAATAGGAGACGATCCCCTTCTCGGTGAACTCTCTCCGGAACTCCCGGGAGCAGAGTGGTCGGGGGAAATACATACAGATGCAGCCTCGGCCACGTCTTTATCATAGCATCCAGTCCAAGAGGAGCTGAGCTGGGTGAGTGAGAGAAAACCAGAGAGGACAGTGCAAAGTCTCTTGAGTCGCAAACAGATCCACTTGTCCTCTGTAAAACTTCCTCCATATGTTCTCCACCACTTCTGGGTGGAGTCTCCATTCCCTGGGCCTCAGCCCCTGCCTCGACAGGATGTCTGCTTCCTGATTGAGGTGCCCCAGGATATAAACTGCCCTCAGTGAGAGCAGCTTCCCCTGGGCCCACAGAAGGATCTGGTGTGCCAGCTTGTAAAGGGGACGCGATCACAGACCCCCCTGCCGATTTATATAGGAGACCACCGATGTGTTGTCTGTGCGAACTAGCACATGATGGCTTCTCAGGTCTGGGAGAAAATGCTTAAAACTAGAAACACGGCCAGCATTTCCAGGCAATTTATGTGCCACATAAGATGGGTACCTTCCCACAGACCCTGGGCGGAGTGGACACTCATGACAGCTCCCCAGCTCGTGAGGGAGGCATCCGTCGTCAGCGTTACACGACGAAACAGAACCCCCAACACGGGGCTTTGTGACAGGAACCAAGGTTTCTTCCACATGTCTAAGGCCCATAAGCCTAGCCGCATGACCTTGATCATGCGAAATGGGTTGCTCTTCGGAGAAAACCCTTTGGTCCTGAGCCACCACTGCAAGGGTCTCATGTACAGCAGGCCAAAAGGTATCACGTTGGACACAGCTGCCATCAGACCCAACAGTCTCTGAAACTGTATGACAGTGAGTGACTGGCCTTCTCTTACTTTCTTTACTGCCGTGAGGATCTACTCAATCCGAGCTGTGCCTGCATTGTGGTCGAATCCCACATGACGCCTAGATAAGTGGTCCTCTGTACTGGAGAAAGCACACTTTTCTTTGCATTTAGTCTTAACCCCAACCGTTTCATGTGGGTGAGAACGACATCTCGATGTCGAACAGCTATCTGCTCTGATTGAGCTAGTATCAACCAATCGTCAATGTAATTGAGTATGCGGATGCCCTGGAGTCTCAGTGGAGCCAGAGAAGCATCCATACACTTGGTAAACGTGCGGGTTGAGAGTGCAAGGCCGAACGGAAGAACCCGAAATTGGTACGTTTTGCCCCCAAAAGCAAACCTCAGGAACTTCCTGTGTTGAGGAAGGATGGATATATGGAAGTATGCGTCCTTCAGATCGTCACAAACCAGTCATCGGACCTGATCTGAGACATGACTTGTTTGAGCGTGAGCATTTTGAACTTGAGTCGCATGACTGATCGGTTCAACAGACACAGATCTAAAATCGGACGCAACCCCCCATCCTTCTTTGGAACGATGAAATACCGGCTGTAAAACCCAGACTCTCTGTCGCGAGGAGGGACCACCTCGATGGCCTCCTTCCTCAAAAGAGTATCCACTTCTCGTTCCATAAGCAGAGCCTGCTCGGGGCCCACCAGAGTGGGAAACACCTTGTTGAATAGAGGTGGGCAAGACCCGAACTGAATTTTGTAACCTCTCTCTACAGTGTGCAGGACCCATTGTGACACATTTTGCAGAAGCTTCCACACTGCCAGATAGTCTACTAAGGGAATCGGTCTCTCGAGATTGACCTTTGGTGTACTTAGAATGGCTAAATCGGTGCCCTGAAGCGGAGGACCGGCAGGGAACGGCCAATCTAACTGTTCTAGAGACCTCCTTGGAGGAGGCGAGCCTCCCAGAACCGCTACATTTCTGGCCGGAGGCTGAGAACTGCGCTCGCTGGAGACCGCTGTGCCCTGAAGCACCGGGGGTGGCAGGGTTAACGAGACGATCTCCTGAGGGCACTGAAGAGAGACGCGCACCGTATGCTGAGGTGTACACCGCTCTTCCCCAGAGGGGCTTGCCCTCATAAGTCCTGAAGTTATTATGTCAGGACTTCTTGGCCGAAGCCTTCCTGCTGTTAATAACAGTCCTCAGATCCGTCACATCTCTGAAAGACTTTGGCCTGGAGTGCCGCCTCGACTCCTGTTCTCTTTGTGGGGGAGTACGAGTGGTGACGCTCCGTTTTTTGATTTCTTTGTGAGAGGAGCTTGTACACGGCTGGGGCTGGTCCTGCCTACCAGCCCCATAAGAGCGGCGATGGAGTGCAGGCAAGCGCCAGCCTGACGTGCTGCCGTGTACACTTTACTCACCAAAGCCGAAGAATTCCTAAGCGACATGGTGGGTAATACCAGGGCCTTGAGGGACGATGCCGCACCGGGCGAGAGATAACTCGCAAAACGTCTCTTCAACCCGGGGCATTGTCCCATAACCGCGCTCTTTAAGCCCCATCACGTTCGCATAGTAAGAGGCATTGGGACTAAAGATGCGGGCCGAGAAAGGTTTATTCCACAATCTGGACACCTCGGTGTGCAGATAGGGAAAGAACAGCAGGCCCCAGCGTGGAGGCAGTGACTTAGAGTGCAGGAATTTCTCATTGAGCTTGCTCTTAGGACGCTCTTCCTGCACTTCAGTCGGCCAGTCAATGTTTAATTTGGCCACAGCTCTAGTCACCACCTCCAAAAGCTCCTCAGACAGTATAGACTGTGGTGGCAAGTCCACAGATTCATCTTTGTCGGTACCCTCATCATTCTCCTCCTCAGTGGAAGATAAATGGAGCACCGAGCCCTCTCCAGGGGCGGAAGAAACTATTTCCAAATGTGCTTCCGTTCCCTGAGAGAGAGCGCTGGATCTGGCACATCCCTCTGCCATATCTATTTGCAAACCCCACGATCTGAGTTGCCGCTCTGCCTCGGCAGAAGCGGGACCTGAACCGCAAGGAACGCTAGAGAGAGTGCCCTCCTCGAAGAACGCTCTCAGGGAGCGGAGCGTCCACATCGTGAGGCGAACACAATGCGGACAGTCAGCTCCCTCGAGAGCTTACCGAGAGTGCTCCACTCCCAGACAAGCAACACACAAACTGTATGTATCCCCACCCGTAATGAAACGCAGGCAGGGAGGAACACACAGCCTGAAAGATTGCTTGTCCACTTTCTTATCTTTGCTTGCCATAATGACATCACTCATTCAAAGACAGACAACAATAAATAGAACGAACACACATAGAGAGCTTACTGAACAACAGAAGCTGCTGCTGTCTCCACCGCATGTGCTTTTATACTTCCTGGTCCCTACGTCATCCCCGTTGATGATGTCACCCAGGATTCCCTCAGACAGATTACACACGCGTTTCAGAGCGTGGGAACACAGGGGCGTTCCCAAAGCATTTTGGGACGCAGCTCAAGTTTCTGAAAGGGAAATGAATCCTACTCACAATAGGGTTTTAACTAGAAAAACTAGACAAATGCCTTGAAATATATCATCAGATCGATATCTTGAGGTGTAGTAACAATAGTATAAGCAGAATAATTGACTTCGGTCTGTTGAATTCTTAGAAAACAATGCACACCACCTTGGGTGTACATTATTTTCTAAGAATTCAATGCACCATCACCAATTATTCCTTACATATCTACAATATGTGCCACATGACTAAACATTCGTCATTGTTTTCAAAAGCCTCCGTTTTCACAGTTCACACTACATTTGATTAGTAAGCTATCAGTATACCTATAAGTTCACTTTTAGCATAGTTGCAGTACAAACTAAAAACATAGAGGTAAACTAGTTGTGTACTCAAAGTTTACTACTTTTATGCTTAAAGTATATTTAAAATTATACTTTTACATACTAGAAAGTGGGCCAATTTAGTCCCAAGGAGTATTGAAATAGTACACTTACAAGTATACTGCAAGTACACTGATATTTGTATACTTACTATAAAAAATATAATAATTAAAATATACTTGAACTTTACTGAAGTATACTTAATAAAATAAACTTGAAGTATACTTCTTTTTGGTAAGGGGATGCACATCCTTAGTAAACACAGGTCACAAGTTAACATGAGCACATTTTCTTGATTCAGCCAGCTGCATAATGTCATGCCAAGAGTAAAATCCTGACTTCAATCCAAATGTCTGCAGCTGAACCAGTGCAGTTACTGTAGCTAGCTCAGTGTGATCCTACTGTTGTCTCCCGGTTTACACTGTGACTTTTTTTTTTTTTAGTTTGAAACCCGTGCCAAGCAGACTTTTCTGTTTATTTTCCATACTTCAGCCGTCATACCAGTAATTTGTAATATTTACAAGAATTGGTTGCGGGAAAATACTCCGACAAAACCCTCCAGTTTAAAAGAACACACTCAAAAATGTCTCCTTTTCACTTCAATTCATTTTCTTCTGTTTTCCACACATATTTCTGTCATGAGCACCGCAAACACGAATAGATTATTTCCAGTTCCTGCTTACCACATTCACTGGTCCAGTTTTAAATGAACACACTTCAGACAGTTTCAGAGTTGTCACTTCTCTACACTTCGATTCTGTCCCAGAGAGTACATGACACATGGCATGATTTCTACTAATATTTCAAAATTTATTAAAATCATTTGCCAGGGCACCGGAATTTTTTCTGTTGCTCCCAATTCAGGCCATTTGCATGCGCAATATAGGCTGTACTCTCAAAATATTACTTTAATCTCATAATTGCTATAATTTAATTCTCGTAATTTTGACTTTATTCTCAATATATTTTGACTTTGACCAAGGAGGGATAATGTTCTTTGTTTTGTTTTTGTGTGAGTTCTTTTTTTATTTTTCTCTCCATGATTGGTTTCAAAGGGTGTACATTGTTTATTTTCAACTTTTGTATGAATCCTAATTTACCTTCAAGGGGCAGTGGCATTACCTTTACCAGCTGGAACGTTCGTGGCCTGGGTCATGTGCTCAAGCGAGCTAAAGTATTTTCACACTTGAAATCGCTGTCTGCCGATGTTATGTACTTACAAGAGACACATATTAGGCCCACGAAAGAGAAGATGCTCAAATGCAGCTGGGTTGCCCATATTTTTCAGTCTACATTCTCCAGCAAGGCTAGAGGAGTTGCAGTCTTAATCCGTAAAACAGTTCGTTTTAGACATGTTTCCAGTCTGAGTGATCCAAATGGTCGTTACATCTTGGTAACTAGTTACATTTACTCATTTCTTGTTACACTTCTTAATGTATATGAACCAAACTTTGATGACCCTGCGTTTTTAACTAAAATATTTAATTTACTGTCTGATTTCACTGATTCACGTGATTGTAGGTAATTTGATAATTTTTTGGACAGGTCAGCCCAAATAAACCAGTTGCCTTCTGCCTCCATAGTTTTAAATAACCTAATGTCCTCCATGAACCTGGCTGATATATGGAGGCTGACACATCCCACAGGTAGAGACTATTCTTTTTTTCACTTTCATTTATTCTAGAGAAGCCTTTCTCTAGAGGAGGCAGAAGCCTTTCTCTAGAATAGATTATTTTTTACTCTACTCCAAATTTATATCAAATGTGATTACCTCAAACTATCACAACATCTTAATTTCTGATCACTCTCTGACTTCAATGGTTCTTGACCTTGGCCATAAATGTAAGTCACATTCCTGGCGTTTTCACCCCTCTCTACTTTCTGATGCATCATTTTGCCAATTTATATCTGAAAAGATTTCTGAATTTTTTGAGATCAATGATAATTCTGAAGTCACAGACTCTACTTTATGGGAATCTTTTAAGGCTGTGACCAGGGGACATATTATCTCTTTTGAGTCATCGGCCAGAAAAGACAGACGTAAACGCCTTTCAGAAATAGAACAGGAATTATCTAAATTAGAACCCTCTTTCAGAATTTTCTCTAGCCCTTCCACCTTGCAGAATATCATTAAGTTAAAGTATGAATATAATACTATATTATCTGGTCAGGTATGTGATCAGTTGTCGAGGATAAGACAAAAATATTTTGAGTTAGGGGATAAACCTCATAAATTACTGGCTCGACAGCTGAGGAGCTTACAAGCTAATAAAGCTATACATAAAATTAGATCAAAAGCTGGGGACATTATTGTGGATCCTAAAGGTATAAATGATTGTTTTAGGGAATATTGTGAACAGTTATATACATCAAGAGCAAGAGGGGACATTTCTAATTGGCTAGGGACCTTGAATCTTCCTAAACTGAGTGATAATGCTCGTGAGGCCTTAAACTCTAACATTACTATTCAAGAGATTGTTGATGCTATAAAATCTTTCCCTAACGGCAAGGCAGGAGGGCCAGATGGTTTTGGTATTGGATTATATAAAAAGTACTCTGAGAAGCTGGCTCCCCTTTTACTGAAGATGTTCGCTCATTCTCTTGAAACTCAAAAATTTCCTGACACATTATACGATGCTAATATCTAACTAATATTGAAAGAGGGTAGGGATGAGACTAAGCCATCATCTTATAGGCCTATTGCATTATTAAACTCAGACATTAAAATTTTTACAAAAATATTAGCTAATAGATTAAATAAATATTAGTGCTGTCAAACGATTAAGCGCATCCAAAATAAAAGTTTTTGTTTACATAATGTGTGTATATGTTTGTATATTTATAATAAATATATCAATACAAACACACGCATGTATATATTTATGAAAAATAAGCTATGTTTATATGTTAAATATATTTATATATAATATAAAACATAAGAATATAAATATATACATGTAAATACATGTCAATATTTAAAAAAAATACTGTATGTGTGTGTATTTAAATATATACTGTGACGTGGTGGAAGTATCACACGACAAGGAGAGCTCAAATAAATACCCCGGAGGGTGGATTTATTCACAAAGAAAGGGTGCAGAGTGAAGAGTGGCTTGCTGAGGAGGTGCGGTGCTCTCCGTGGGTGATTTCCTTGGCGTGGTGAGTCGGAGCTGTGCTCGTGGCAGAGCTGGATCGGTCACTCGCTGGCGTCTGAAATCAAGAAGAGTAGGCACGTTAGTCCTCTGCATAGAAGAGACCCGTCTCTCCCTTACCCAGCCTCGCACGGGTTATCTGGCTGCGGGCAAACGAGCCTCAGGTGTGGCCGATCCAGCCGTGATGAGCGGGTGCAGGTGTTTCGGGTCCGTCTCCAGGGAAACGCTGATGAGTGTTCGGGACGCTCGTCACACTCCAACCCCCCCCCCCAACGCTCCGAATGGATAACGACATCGTCGAGGTACGCTGCTGCGTACTGCTGATGTGGGCGAAGGACGATGTCCATGAGCCTCTGGAACATGGCGGGTGCCCCGTGAAGGCCGAAGGGAAGGGTCCGGTATTGCCAGTGGCCACTTGGGGTCGAAAAAGCTGTCTTCGTTTTTGCACTGTCCGAGAGGGGTACCTGTCAGTAACCTTTTGTCAGGTCCAGTGTGGAAATATACCAGGCCCTTCCCAGCCGATCCAAAAGCTCGTCCACTCGGGGCATTGGGTAACCGTCGAACTCCGAGACTTCGTTGAGGCGCCGGAAGTCATTGCAGAAGCGGAGGGTGCCATCTGGCTTTGGGACCAGAACGATTGGGCTGGACCATGGGCTGCGTGATGGTTCGATCACCCATCTGTTGATCGAACCATCAGCATCTGTTGAATTTCCTCCTCAATAGCCTGCCGACGAGCCTCTGGGATGCGGTAGGGCCGTTGCTTCATGATGACTCCTGGGGGTGTTTTAATGTCGTGTCGGACCAGCTGGGTTTTCCCGAGGACGGGGGAGAACACATCCGAGAACTGACCGATCAGGTATTGCAACTCAGCCTTCTGTGTCGCCGACAGACCGGGGTTGGTGTCCACCAGAACGGGCTCCAAGGTGGCAAGGGCTACGGTCTGTTCTCTGGTCCCCACCCATCTCTTCAGCAGGTTGATGTGGTACAGCTGCTGGGGGCTCCATCTCCCAGGTTGCCGTACACGGTATGTCACTGGTCCCACCTTTTCCACCACCGTATACGGCCCCCGCCAAGTGGCCAGAAACTTGCAGGCGGCGGTGGGAACCAACACCATGACTTGGTCGCCCGTCTGGAACTCCCGAGGCTGAGCTGCCCAGTTATAGTGGCGCTTGGGCCTGCTGGGCTTTGGCCAGGTGTTCTCGGACTAATGGCATGACACGGTCGATCCGTTGCCTCATCTCGGTGACGTGCTCGACCAGGGACCGGTGTGGGGTGGGTTGTTGATGTTCCCAAGCCTCCTTTGCCACGTCGAGCAGTCCGCGAGGTTGTCTCCCGAAGAGGAGCTCAAACGGAGTAAAACCTGTGGACGCCTGGGGGACCTCCCGTATACCGAACAGGACATATGGCAACATCTGGTCCCAGTCTCGCCTGTCCTCTGCTGCCACTAGTCGCAACATCTGCTTGAGGGTTTGGTTGAAACGTTCGACGAGTCCGTCCGTTTGGGGGTGGTATACGGTCGTCCGCAGTTGCTTTATCCGGAGCAGCTGGCAGAGGTCAGCCATTAGCTGGGACAAGAATGGTGTTCCCTGATCAGCCAGGATCTCCGTCGGTATGCCAACCCGGCTGAAAAACAGGAAGAGCTCGTGGGCGATGTTCTTTGCTGTGGATTTCCTGAGGGGGATGGCTTCGAGATACCGGGTGGCGTAATCCACCACGACGAGGATGTGTTTATGTCCCCGGGCCGACTTCGGCAACGGCCCCACCAGATCCATCCCGATACGCTCGAAGGGCACCTCTATGATGGGCAGCGGAATGAGCGGCGTGGGGGGAGGTGGCTTGGGCGAGGTTTTCTGGCAGTCTGGGCAGGCTTGGCAAAACTGTTTCACCTCGGCTTCCAGGCCGGGCCAGTGAAACCGGTCTCGGATGCGCTGGATGGTGTTACCTCCCCTCCCGAGACCTGCTGGTAAACATCATAGAAGAGGTTAGTACTAAGGGAAGGGGACTCACCATCTCTCCCACTGTCAGATGCCAAGAGAACGGGGCGGCGGTTGGGCCTCTTCATTGGATGCCGTCCACGGCGGCCCCCTCTTGGGCTGGCAGGCTGTGTGGCGTTGCTCAGCAGGGGCTCGAAGCCCGGCCAGTCTCGTCCCACCAATAAGGTTACCGGCAGATCCTTCACGAGCCCCACTTCTACGGGCCAGGAACCCGGGGTCGCCGAGATGGTGACGAGTCGAACGGGTACCTCCCGCGTATCTCCATGAACGCAGGTAATCGGCAGTACAGTCTTGGTCTCATAGGGTGGGGGAAGAATCTTCGCCTGGACGAGACTAACGGCGCTGCCTGAATCGAGCACCGCTTTGAACGGCTGGCCGTTGATCTTAACCTCGGCCGTTGGAGCTCCCTTAGGCAGCTCCTGGTGCACCACACAACCTGCCCACCAAGTCCGAGCTTTGGGAGAAGAGGGCGCTGTTGGCATGGACTCGTCCTGAGGTTCGGGGGCCGCCATCCTGTCTATCGGCTGCGAGATGCCCTCCGGCACGCGTTGTTCCGGAGCCACCCTCCGGGGAAAAGGCGGTACTCGCTCCCCAGCCTCGCGTCGGTGGGCCGCCTCAGCCAGCTCAATCGCCTCCACTAGCTCCAACGTGGTTGTGGGATTCCGCATGCCGACCGCCTGGCGGAAAACACGGGGCAGGGCCCGGAGGAGGCGATCGATCACCACACGTTCCGTTACTTGGGCAGCCGTGGGTGTTCCAACCATCAGCCAGTGATGTGCCAGACGAGTGAGTTCAGCTGCTTGGACACGAACTTTGAGGCTGGTACATCCAGTCATGGAAAACTGGGCCGCGCACACTGGAGACAGCCCCACTCGGGCCAGAATTTCCCTCTTTACATCCTCATATCGCTCCGCCGTTGTAGTTGGGAGGCTGAAGAAGGCACGTTGGCACGTTGGGCATTGTTAATGGGCAGCAAATGTGATTAAAATTTCATCGCGATGGCGCCGCACATGGCAGCCACTGTGCTTAGCTCTCCAGTTGTTTTAGTGTTTTTGTTAGTTTTTCCTGTTTTTTGTTTTGCAAACACGATCAGTTTTACCAGGGAAGAACTGCTGAACATTCAGCAGAACACACCACAAAATCTTCTACCGGTTTTCGAGTATTCGGACGTTTTGCTGAACGTTATAGTTGGCGGAGCGGCGGCGCTGATCAAATGCTTCAGGACGCGCAGACGAGGGAAGCCAGCCGTCGCGCTCGTGAAGCTCAGACAGCGCGGATTTAGAACGGCGTTGCCTAGCATCCATCTGGCGAATCTCCGCTCTCTACCCAACAAAACGGACTAACTCCTTCTGCTCTCCCGGACAAACAGGGACTTTTCAAACTCTGCTGCTCTGTGTTTCACGGAAACCTGGCTGAAGGACGCCATTCTGGACAGCGCGTTACATCTGCCGAGCTTTCAGCTGTTTAGAGCAGATCGCGAGGCAGAATCAACGGGGAAATTGCGCGGCGGCGGGACATGCTTTCACATCAATGAAAGGTGGTGTACAGATGTAACTGTGTTAAAGAAGATGTGCTGTTCTGATCTAGAAACACTCTTCATTAACTGAAAGCCTTTCTACTCGCCGCGGGAGTTTTGCTCGTTCATTCTCGTGAGTGTTTACATTCCTCCGCAAGTGCACGTGAGCTCCGCTTTACAGAAACTAGCTGATCTGATCACAGAGACAGAACAACAACACCCGGACTCTGTTTTAATCATTCTTGGGGACTTTAATAAAGCCAATCTCTCCCGTGAACTGCCAAAATACAGACAGCACATCACATGTCCCACCAGAGACAGTAATATACTGGATCACTGTTACACAGCGATAAAGGAGGCATATCACTCTGTCCCACGGGCAGCTTTAGGACTCTCTGATCACTGTTTAGTTCATCTCATACCGACCTACAAGCAGAAACTTAAATCTGTTAAACCTGTAGTAAAGTACCTGTCTGCTTCAAACGCTCCACCATCATCCCCGTCCCAAAGAGCCCCAAGATAACAGGACTTAACGACTACAGACCTGTGGCACTAACGTCTGTTGTCATGAAGTCGTTTGAAAAACTGGTTCTGGCTTATTTGAAGGACATCACAGGACCCCTACTGGACCTGCTGCAGTTTGCTTACCGAGCAAACAGGTCCGTGGATGATGCAGTCAACATGGGACTGCATTACCTCCTGCAACACCTGGACAAATCAGGGACTTATGTGAGGATCCTGTTTGTGGACTTCAGCTCGGCCTTCAACACCATCATTCCAACACTCCTCCAGACCAAACTAACCCATCTCTCTGTTCCTAGCTCTATCTGTCAATGGATCACCAGCTTTCTGACAGATAGGCAACAGCTAGTGAGAATGGGGAAATTCATGTCAAACAGCCGCATCATCAGCACCGGCGCCCCTCAGGGATGTGTTCTCTCCCCACTGCTCTTCTCACTCTACACCAACGACTGCACCTCTAGAGACCCCTCTGTCAAGCTCCTGAAGTTTGCAGATGACACCACACTCATCGGCCTCATCCAGGATGGTGATGAGTCTGCTTACAGACAGGAGGTTGAGCAGCTGGCTGTCTGGTGCAGTCTAAAGAACCTGGAGCTCAACACGCTCAAAACTGTAGAGATGATAGTGGACTTCAGGAGGAACCCCCCTGCTCTCTCCCCACTCACCATCATGAACAGCACTGTGGCAGCAGTGGAGACATTCAAGTTCCTAGGGTCCATCATCTCCCAGGACCTGAAGTGGGACACTCACATTGACTCCATTGTAAAAAAGGCCCAACAAAGGTTGTACTTCCTTCACCAGCTGAGGAAGTTTAACCTGCCACAGGAGCTGCTGAAACGGTTCTACTCAGCCGTCATCGAGTCTGTTCTGTGTACATCAATAACTGTCTGGTTTGGCTCAGCTACAAAATCAGACACCAGAAGATTACAGAGAATGATTCAGACTGCCGAAAGGATTATACATCCAGAGTGAGGAAAAGAGCTCAGAAAATCACTCTGGATCCCTCACATCCAAGCCATCCCCTCTTTGAACTCTTGCCATCTGGTCGGCGCTACAGAGCACCGAATACCAGGAGAGCCAGGCACAAGAACAGTTTCTTCCCCCAGGCAATCTATTTAATGAACAGTTAAATGTTCCCCCCATTATGCAATAACAATGTGCAATAACCTAATATTTGTTAACACCTCCATCTTACCACATCCCTGCTTTTCATTCTATTCTATTCCATTTTATCATCTATAGCACAACTGTACATACCACTTATTTATCTCTCAATTTATTTTTTCAAATTTTTGTCTATTTATATTTACATGTGTAATTTTTTTTTTATTCTCATTATATTTTTATTGTCTGTGTGCTGTTGTTGTCTCTGTGTACATAAGTTTATGACACAAAAACAAATTCCTTGTATGCACAAGCATACTTGGCAATAAAGCTCTTTCTGATTCTGATTCAAATGCCAGGGCTCTTGTCTATTGGCAGGAGGATTATAAAGTGGATATCTTCACTGATACACCCCCCTGGGTTGCTATTCAAAAAAATTCATTTAAAAATAGTTTGCTTCCAGCCCTTCTCTTTTCAGATCCTGGATCGCTTGCATCTGTCAAGATTGATCATTTTATTTTTTCAAACTGTTTGAAAATATGGCATCAAATTAAGAAGGGCTGCAAATTACCTGACACTGCTATTTCTGCCCCAGTATATCATAATCATGCATTTCCCCCTTCTATCTCTGATACAACATTCAATATCTGGAGGCTGAGTGGAGGACTTATATATTAACAAACATTTTGCCTCATTTTCTCAGCTAAAAGAGAAGTTTTCTCTCCCTACAACACACTTCTTTCGACATTTACAGATTAGAAATTATGTATGTCATGCAATACCCAATTTTGAATCTTTGCCGAAGGAAAGAAGGATTTATAGGCAATTGTTGGGCTCACCTGATTCCAAACATTTGGTTTCAAATTTTGTAAATATATTTTCTCAAGAAGTGAGTTATTCTACACTACACAATTGTAGGCATCAGTTAATTCAGTTTAAGGTGATGCATAGACTGCACTATTCAAAATCTAAATTGCACAGAATTTTTCCTACTATTTCTCCTATTTGTGACCGGTGTAAATCTGCAGAAGGCTCTCTGACCCATCTCTTTTGGACATGTCCAAAACTTTACGATTTTTGGTGTGACATATTTAAGTGGTTCTCTGACATGTATGGTTGTGATTTTACACCTGATCCAGAAATTGCATTATTTGGGTATTCTCTTTCTCTCTTAGATTATAATGTGTCTGTACAAAGTACCATAATTTGCGGAATGATTATTGCTAAGAGTGTCATTCTAAGGCTGTGGAAATCAGACACTGTTCCTCTGTTTAAGACCTGGTTGACATATCTTACTTGAATATTGGGTCCCACTTTATATTAGGTGGCCTTAACTACTATGTACTTACATTTAAATTAATCATTTGGTGCAATGCACTTATTGTGTGCATACATGTTTTTTTACATTGTACTTATATTTTTAAAAACACCTATATGTAATTACATCTGTAATTAATTTCTGTAATTACTTTTATAATTATACTGGTGACCCATTCCTTACACCTTAACCCACCCTTAAACCTACCCATACCACCAAACCTGTCCCTAACCTTACCCATATCCCACCTCAATAGCAGCAGAAGTGTTTTGAAATACAATATGACCACAATAAGTACATTGTACTTATTTTTTGATGTACCTAATATAAAGTGTGACCGAATATTGCACATGGAAAGAGTCCAGTATGGAGTTATGGGTAATCTTGATAAGTTTTACAGTATATGGCAACCATTTCTAGATCATTTGGAACAATGTTATGTTGACTCCGACCAGCAATGCAGTGCTTAGTATGTTGTCTGCCCCCTATTGAATGCTTCTGTTTTTCTACTGAAACTGCTTATATGCCCTGATTGCCCTTAATAGTCAGTTTTTTTTTCTTTTATTACTATTATTTTTTATCATTATTTTATTTATTTTTATTGTTGTTGTTTTGTTTGGTGTCTATTGTGCAATTTAAAACTAATAAAAATACATTTAAAAAATATTTAAACTTTATTCTCATATTGCTATGACTTCACTCTCATAATTTGGACATTTTTCTCAAAATATTAGGACTAATCTTGAAATCTTAGATTTTTTGTTTTAACGTGGCACTTAAACGCTGTCGTATATTCATCAAATCTCACACACACTGCAGCGTTGCGATTACTAGTTTAGAGCACTGACACCCTGTGATGAAACAATCTCATATGTTTACCAGCCACTGTGTTCTCAAATCGGTTTATGTGGGATTAAAACTTCAAGTTCCGTTGAGTTTGGAAAATTCTGCACACAGTAATCATCAGAATATCTCTTCTCCAGTCTCTGAAAATATCTAGATTTTTAAATCATCCTGCGGACTCTCATTTTAATTGGCATTTAAGTCAACTAGATGATTATAGCACACTGAAAATATATAACCAGAAATAACTGAGCTGTATTATTTCAAAACGGAAGTGCGTCACAAGGCTTAGTGCAAGTAGTCCTTTACTCCCCACCAAACTCACCGCACACTCTTGGGGCATGGGTGTCAAATTCAGCTCCTGGACGGCCGCAGAGTTTTTTTCCAACCCTGCTCCAACACACATACCATGTAGTTTTCTAATGAGCCTGAACAAACACTAGTAACTCAACTAGACATTGTGTGATTAACATGTGAGATGCCCAGACACTTTTAGAAAGATTAGGAAGATGAAGAAAGTAATCCCAACAAACACAATAGGATTTGAGTGTTTTGACCTCTAATTAGTAAAAGAAAAAAAAAAAAAATTGTAAGACCTCATGCTATGTTTTGCTTGGTATTCTGTAGTTTTCTCTCTTACCTACAGATGTCTCTGTTGATCGCTGATTGTGAGACACAGCACATGTTAGCTCTCTTTACACAGATGTTGTCCATAAGAGACTCTGGTTGGCTCTTCAACAGTAGGGGGGGCTTGAGCAGCCTGGGCTTATATCCTGAATTGGGCTCTTTACTCTGGCCATAATCATGTAGGCTGCGTTCAGGTAGGAGCCAGCCTCATCCTCACACTGATCTCAGACCGTATGAGGAGTAGGGATGGCCGGGGGACGCAGAGGACTGGTGGCCCCTCAGAACACTTTTTTGGAGAATATAGTCCGCCGCTCTAATGGTGAGAAAAGCCTTTCACAATTTCTAACTTGTGAAGTAATTTATTCTGCAACATTACAATCAACTCACTCCATGTGCTTTAGCTGTGCCTTTGGGGTTTATCATAATCTCACATATAACCCTTCAGTTCTCTGGGTTTCATATATCTGTTGTATTCCAATGATTTCTTTCATATTTTTTATATGGCATTTCATGCATTAAATGATCTATTTATTGAGACTGATGTGCTTCTGTATGTATAAATACATACATATTCTGTATGTATATTGTATGCAATTTTAAGTTTTAGGGTTGATTAATTTGGGAATAAAGAAAAAAGTCTGAATCCTTTTGGTAAGTTTTTTTTTTTTTTTTTTTTTTTTCTTTAAAAGGTGCTTGTTTTTTGCTGTATATCACTTTTTCCTTTCAACTTTTCAGTTTGGACATTTTCTCATAGACAGACAGGTATATAGCTGATGTTTTAATGTGATTCAGTCCCATCCATCACTATGTGGTTCTGTTTCTGTCATTGTTTGCTTTGACATCTGTAGTTTGTAGATCTAGATCAGTAGAAGTGATTTCGCTTAATTGCTTCTCTGCATATTGTACTGTTTATGTGCTCAGGATATCATAGTTACATAATCAAGGGAATTTGTGGGAGGCTTCAATACTTTAACATTAAGGTCAAAATTTGTGTTAATAGAGATCTATGTTCTGCACTGAAGATTAATAATGCTGAAAACCGATAAGCTATTCTATAATTGTGCCTGCTGGTGAATAGGATAAAAACATCACTTTTTTACCCTGGGTTAACATTACTGTGATTAGTTATTGGTCCTTGGTAGATTTTACACTGTAAACATGTAAACCCTGGATTTATTATTCTAATTAGCAACAGAATTGATTATTGAAAACTGTTTCAATCGCATCTTCACAATGCCAGTTAACAAACTGGCTGTCGCTGTTTTCATTTTTATCATATGATAAAATTAACACTAAATGAAACACTGTGGCTGTAGAAAGCCCCTGGATATTTAATTAGATAATTTATGATTTGCTGTCTGTTGGTAAACAACATCCTAGCTCTGGATTGTTTTGTTTTACACTGAAAACTTTAATATTTAGTATTATGAAATGTTGTTAAAATCAGGGTTTAAGGTTCTCTAAACAATTACTAAAAATACAAAGAGAGAGAAAAAAAAAACAGATATCATTGTGTTTGACATATAGACAAATTGATACAAACCATATATTTTCTAAGAAAGTGTCCAACGTCGATGACTATACACATTTAATAGGGGCTGTTCACACTGGACATGTAGTATTAAAAAAAATAAAAAATAAAAAAATAAATAAATAATAAATAAAAAATCAGTACAACAAAATTGAAAGAACACATTTTCAAAATCAAATCACATTACATGTAGGGTTTGAAAACCCTCTGGAAAGCACTTTCTCAGAAGCACTCAGAAATATTCATTGTTTGGCTGGTTTCACTTCAGCAGCTGGTAAATGCTGTAACTACAAGATAACGGAAATACAGTATGTTATTAATACAGTGGATGTTAAAAGGATTTATACTTTATCACTTTCCGCTATCTGTTGTCAGAGCTCAGAATAATAGATAGTTGAAGGTTTTGGGACTGCACACTTCTTGTGGTGCCATCAGACAATCAGCCTGACTGTCATGATAACATCTACAAGAGGGCTGAGCTAACCAAAGGTAATAGCCAAATTAAAATAGTTTACATCTCCTTTAACCTAAGATTAATAAAAACAATCACCAACACAATGGCTTACTATGTGTTAAAGTAATGAGGCCAAAAAGTATCACCCATGGAATTGTTTATTTCTTCAAGAGTAAAGGTGTGGTCACATTTACTCCTGTTCAGTGAATTTTTGTGGGCGAATCAACATGGTTGCGAATGTTGCATGAGGGCGAAAGGTTTCCCCAAAGATGTCAAATTGATTATGTGAATTCGCTGTGTAGACCAACAGAAAGCTAGGCCTATACTTAATTTCATAGTGTCTTCTGTTTGACTCGTGATTCATACACTGCTACTCTAGTATTGGACGATGAATCTTTTTTGCCCTTAGAAATTTCACTGAAATTCCACTATTGTGATTGCACCTTAAGGCTAATGTGGGAGTTAGTTTTTCTTGCATCAGAATGAAAAATGATGTTTCATTACTTCCTGGCAGACACCAATTTTGTTTTGGGGAATGCCCAGATACTGGATTGGCCTATTGTCTACAGCAATGATGGATTCTGCAAGCTGTCTGGATACCATCGTGCTGAAGTCATGCAGAAGAGCAGCACATGCAGGTTCTTCCCTTTTTTTCTTCTTTATATACAGTATATGTTATATTAGTGTCAATGAACAAATCAGGACCCCTAAACCACGTGAAGCAGACTGATTGCAACCTCAATCTGTTAAATCATGGATTTGCTGGAGTCTCCCATATGAAAAGGCAACATGGCGCACAGCATGAGTTTATTGTTGTAGAGATTCTTGGTTATGTATGCCTCTCTGTCCTTATCTCAGCTTCATGTACGGGGAACTCACTGACAAAGAAACCTGCGAGAAAGTCCGCCAAACCTTTGAGAACTACGAGATGAACTCCTTTGAGATACTCATGTACAAGAAGAACAGTAAGTTTACAATTTGCAATAATTCGTTCATGCTTATCATATCTATAAACTAATTAAAAAAATATTGCTGATATTGCAGGGATGCCAGTGTGGTTCTTCGTCAAAATTGCTCCCATCCGAAACGAACAGGACAAAGTTGTCCTTTTCCTCTGTACCTTCAGTGATATCACTGCATTCAAGCAGCCTATTGAAGATGACTCATCTAAAGGTTTGATTTGACACACTTCCCATCACCCCAGATGTTTCATTACATGTAAATTGCATCAGGAAAGTGAAAGTTTCAAAAGATAAACGTTTGCACCTAAAGGGTCATATTAGTACCTAAAGTGTATATATTAGTACCTAATGGCTCGTTTCCACTGAGCGGTACGGTTCAGTACAGTACGGTACGGTACACAATTATTTCCGTTTCCACTGTCAGAAGTTGTGAATGGTACCAAAATAGTGAACCGTACCATACCACTTTTTTGGTACCCTTCCATTGGTGTACCTAGCAAAGGGTACCAAAAGGGTGGAGCTAAACTCACTGCAGAACGCTGATTGGTTGACTAGAATCGTCACTTTTGCGGGATACAAGCCAAGGGGATAAAGCTTCTCCTTCGCTGGTTCAGCTCTGCATATTTACATCAGATTGCACAAACACACACACAAAAAAAAAAATAACAGTGTATTTTAAAATGTTATATTTTCACACAGACAATAGCTGTATAAACAAGCCATAAATGTTACAAAAGATACCACCCCAGTGACTACTTTTGTACCTTTTTTTCGGAGAGTGCATAGACTAAGGCTCGTTTCCACCGAGTGGTACGGGTCAGTACAGTACAGTACAGGTATGGTACGATTCGGGACCGAACACCCTGATCCCGCTTGCGTTTCCACTGCCCTTTACTTTATAGACGTGGTGTATGTTGGAAAGTAGCGATCGACGATAAAGTGCGACAATAAGCACAACTCTGCCTCTTTTATGTCAGTTTTAATGAACAATAATAGCCATTATAAAGGTATAAGTACAAAGTATAAGAGGCTTATATAAGAGGAAATAAAGAAAAAAAGCAAACAATTCAGTCAAATGTATGCTACAAAGTCAGCGCTGTACTACGGTAAAGTTCAAAATAAATATAAAGTTAAACTTTGTGCTCAGTCAAAACGATATGAGCAGGAACAAATGATAGATACATGAGACCACGAATGCCTGTTAAATATACACAAAATGAATTGTATCTCATGTTTAGTCACTACAGAGATATCAGAGCCAGCGGCAAATGTTGGAAGGACTAGCCGAGCTAAGGCTGCTCTATGCGGATACATGCGCCGGTGATCGCCTGGAGCTCTGAAATCGCCATAGCAAATTTTCAAATAGGCGCTATCTTTATAAATAAACCACAGATTTGAGTTTTAAACAACTACATTCTCGCCTAAAAAACTCTTAAAACTATATTTCATGAAACAATAACAGTAATATTTTGAAAATTACGCGGGTTTTTAGGCAATGACGTTTCAGAAATCCACAAGAACAGAACGCATATTGAGAAACGGCTATTGTCTGTGTGAAAATATAAAATTATAAATACACTGTTATATTTTTTTGTGTTTGTGCACTCTGTTGTAAATAAGCCCAACACTCATGGACAGCAGAGTGGAACGAGTGAAGGAGAAGCTTTATCCCCTTGTATCACGCAAAAGTGACGATTCTAGTCAACAAATCAACGTTCTGCAGTGAGTTTAGCTCCACCCTTTTGTTACCCTTTGCTAGGTACCCCAACGGAAGGGTACCAAAAAAGTGGTACGGTACGGTTTGCTATTTTGGTACCATTCACAACTTCTGACAGTGGAAACGGACATGATTGCGTACCGTACCATACTGTACTGAACCGTACCGCTTAGTGGAAACGAGCCACAATTTATCATCGTAGACAAAAACCATTTTATAATATTGATTTAATAAACACTGACCTTATATTTCACCTTTATTTTTCTCTGTTAATTAAGGCTGGGGTAAGTTTGCTCGTCTGACACGGGCGTTGACGAGCAGCCGTGGTGTTTTACAGCAGCTGGCTCCGACTGTCCACAAAGGCGAGAACGTCCACAAGCACTCCCGTCTGGCTGAGGTAAATATACGTGTTTGTGTGTGTGGCTACATGTGTGTCTGTGTGTTCAAGCACTTTCATCAAAGGTCCGCTCTACCCATTTATACCTGAGCACTCTCGGCCAAGAGTGTCTGCTGCAATCCCAGAAGCCCCTCTGCTCTCCTGAGATAAATCTTCAAAATGTGCGGCTGCTGTTCACGTAACACACTCCACATGAACGTCTCCCTTTAGTTTCTACATTGGCTCCAAAGCCCTTCCTGAGCACATTCTGATTCTGAGGAAGCAGTGGATAACATTATACTGGTTTGATAAGACAATACAGCCTCCTGTGTTTGAAGCGGGTCAAGTGCTCAGTTATGTGGCAATAAATAAAAAGATTCTTGTTCCAAAAGCTCAACTGATAGATAACAGCACATAGGTTTTATTCCTAAGGAACCTAGGAGTCCTTCAGTTGCTGCTGCACGGATTTTGACTTGCAACGAATGATTATGAAGCTGAGGTGTGCTTTAGTTACATTTTTAGTAGACTACAATACTTTTTACATGTATGCGTAAAGTTGTATTGGCTAGCATACTGCTATTATTACCTACTGCATGCTACGAGACAAAGGATAGTGGCTCTTCACATCAGAATCTGGGGCAAATTCACTAAACCATTGTACGACTTCTGCATGCAGTAATTCAACACAAAACTAAAAATATACTTTAGTTTTGATGTGAATGCTTAGCGTGTGCTTAAAGCTATCGCAAAGTAAGTATACTTCATTTCATGGCATGCACGAACGCAGGCATTTAAAATATGCACACTTAAGTTTCATCTTTGTCTGTTTCTGCGCTGTTTATCTTCACTAAGGTTATCCCTGTAAAGTACACCAGATCATGTTAGTCTGCTGTATCCTCCATGACCTACCAAGATATAACTTATTTTTTTCCCATCAGGATATTAGCAGTCATGTTATACAGTGATGTTGATACCAGTTATAAAGAGTTGCCAAATACTTGTGTTGAGTCATCCGTGTCCTAGAGTTCATGATTACTGATTAGCAACATAGGGAACTAAGGAAAGGAATGAAACACAGCATTAGTGAATTCAGTCTCTTGTTTCAGTTTCTTTATAGTGTGTTGAAATCATAGGTTAGGTGTGGCAATTACAATTATTTTCTCACACATACTCACACATACAGTTTCTTCAGCTTCTTCAGTTTCATGTTTTTATTAGATTTTAAGAAAGTCTTTGTTCGAAGACTTTAAAAGATTGAACACAATAATTACACAAACAATCTTTGAAAAGTAACAAAAATGATGAAGTCATAGTAAAAAGCTGTAAAATGTCCTTCATATATGTTAGTTTTAATAAAAATCAACCCCTGGGACATATAAATGCTCATAGTTGTAGAAACACCTAGCAACCTGTGAAATGATTGTAACGTCAATAAATGCCATGATAGAAAAACAGGCAACGATATTGTTGAGACAGTAGTTGAGGTAGATGCAGCCATTCTTACTCCTGGCTTTTCATTGCATTTTGTTCACTGTGGTTCCGTTGCTTGTTGGAGAAATATGCACACTTGCACTTGTCTGGCTGGATTTCAGAAGAGTTTTAAATGTATTGTAGTGTCTGAGACTATTAGGTGCACTGTGACATGGCTACGATCTGGGGCTTTTTGTGGCAGAATTGAAAGGCTGTCTTCTTGTTTGTATTTGGCTTAAATTCTTTTGGATAGAAGGAAGTGTGTGCATATCTCCATTCCCATGCTGTCATTGTCACAAAAGTGTGGAAACTGTCACATTCTGACAGTCTCTCTGTTTAGAAGTTTGTGTTCAAATACATCAGGATGCAGTTTGTTGAAAGAGGAAATGTTCTCCTGCTGTCTCCCATAATGTTTAAAACTTCTGTTCAGACAGTTGTGTCTTCTTCTTATTACCCATCAGGTTTTGCAGCTAGGCTCTGACATCCTCCCGCAGTACAAACAAGAGACTCCAAAAACACCTCCTCATATCATCCTGCACTACTGCACCTTCAAAACTACCTGGGACTGGGTGATTCTCATTCTCACCTTCTACACGGCCATTATGGTCCCCTACAACGTGTCCTTCAAGACCAAGCAAAACAACGTCACCTGGCTGGTGGTAGACAGCATTGTGGATGTGATTTTCCTGGTGGACATTGTGCTCAACTTCCACACCACCTTTGTTGGACCTGCTGGGGAAGTGATTTCAGACCCAAAGCTCATCCGGATGAACTATGTGAAGACTTGGTTCGTCATTGACCTCCTCTCCTGTCTTCCTTACGACGTCATTAACGCCTTTGAGAACGTTGACGAGGTGAGTTTTCTTCTCTACACTGTCAAAAGCTTGTCAATGGGTCAATACCCTTAAATCTACCCCTAAAAGATACATTTTGCACTTCTTGTTAATGTTTAAGTCGACATCATTCAGAATTGTTTACCTAGAGAAGAACTGGCTTTAGGTTCACGGTGTAGCCTCGGGTCTCCCGAGGTTTATTTTTTGTCATCAAGTTACCACCAAAATTGAGTTTTTTGGTTCTTGCCACTGTTGCCTCTGGCTTGCTCACTTGGGGATTAAAGCATTATGTCAAGTCAAGTCAAGACACCTTTATTTCTATCACGGTCATACAATACAGATGTGTCAAAGCAGCTTCACAGTATTAAAACAGGAAAACATCTGAATCAATTATGGAAGCTCAGCTGTAAAGCAGCTCTTTATTTATCTCGAGTCAGTTCAATGTTGCTACAGTTCAGATCAAAAACAGTGTGAGGTTCACCAATTTGAAATTAGAAATGTTCAGTTCAGTACCAGTATTGATGTTGCAAGATGCGAATCAGCTGTAAAGCAGCTCTACACAAGATGATAGCGCTATCATCTAGCTTAATTCAGTTTTTTCTTTGTTGTTGACAAAAATTGTTTTCTTTCTAGCAGTTCCCTGTTTAAGGTAATAAGAGGTGTGCGATATGACCAAAATCTTATATAAACAAATATAAACAATTATATTAATATAAACAATTTTCAACCAAAATCTTTACCACAATAGTAATTTTCGACTGCAGTAAGGAATGGCATTGCAATATAGCATTCTGCCAGAAATTAGAGAGGTTAATATCTGAAGTTAAAAACTGAAATGAAAGCCATATGCTGCATTTCCTAACATTAGCTATGTTTCCATCACCCTGTTATAATGCACATTTTGAAGTATTGCATAAGAAACGAGTGATAGAAATGCCAAATTTAGAATAAAAATCCCTTAATTCGCTAAAGTTTTTTTGCTCGCTTGAGGTGGTTTTTGACGTGTGAAAAAGGGTTATTGCATATAATGGGAGATGGAAACACATTTGCCGCATAAATTTCTCCATGCACATCAAAAAAGTCATGTGACTTTGCACGATGGGACAGCAAAACCTAACTAACCAGTGTACTGATCTCATTCCACAGCATCTGAAATGTTGTTTTGGTCATTCTGAAATGCCCGAGCAAAGTCTGTCTTAAATTATTACTGTATAATAGTCTTACACAACTGCGTTCCCAAACAGCAGCATCTGCCTACGAAAGCAATGACCGCATTTACTGTGTTTTGTCTGCCATTTATCATATATGGAAATTAGTACATTCAGTGGCTTCTCCTACTTTTCTTAGTGATATTTAGTGCCAGTTTATCAGGAAGTGATGATTTTGTTCTCTTTGACTCGCTGGGTGGAAGCTGTACTTATTCGCAATGTTTTATGCAATAGTTTTGCGCACAAGTTAAATTCGCAACTTTGGATGGAATCCTGGCTATTGTCGTTTATTATTTATTTATTTTTTTAAATGCTAAACTTTTTGATAACTGCCTTTTTTCATTTAAGACAAATGATTGCTTTTGATGAATTGATGCTTTTGGAGAATTGTTAACTCTCACTTAGAACAAAAATGACCTTTATCTAAACATCAGGCTGTGACGTTTTTACACTTTTTTGACAGTCAATCATATTTTCATCAACACTTTTTGAGTAATGATTACTCTTGGTTAGAACACAACCAACCAACATATAAACAATCCTTAGTGTTTGACTGTCTCTAGGTTTTTTGCTAACTCTTCTTCTTCTCTAATGAAATCTTGCCATGCTTTGTGCATGCAGTCATAATCATAAAAGCTGTTCTTAAAACACCACACAAATGGACTGCTAAAGACATGATTTATCCATTTTGGAAGTCTGACAAGTCACCCATTTCACCCACAGCTTGTACTAAACACTGCTGAATACAACTTATACTACACTGATGTACAATGGATACTAGATCTAAATCCAGAGGATCACTCACATCATTGTTACTGTATATACTGTATACCGTAACTATCTTTACTACTACTTTACTATCTGTAAAGCTGCTTTGAAACTGTGTCTACTGAGTCTAAATAAATTTGACTCGACTTGACATATTAGTATCTTAGAGTAATAATGTACCCCTAACGTACTAATATGAACATTTTAGAGGTAAATATGGTACAAACATGTCACTGAAGGTACTGCCACAGTGACAGGATGGTACATCTAAAGATTTTCTTCTGAGAGTGTAAAGTTGCAAGGCAGCTGTGCTTTAAAAAAAAAAAAAAAAACTACATGAATATTGAAGTGGTGTCTGCAAGCCGTGTCAGTCTCAATCTTTCTGCTGAAATTGCATTATTGCCTCAGTCAGTCTTGATGGTTTTGCCGCACTGAAGTGGTGTTTTCAGGATTGATTTCATCCTAGCATGTCAGGTATTTCCCTCGGGACATCTGTGAATGAAGCTGGCAGTGATTTTCTGTGAGTGATATTGCTACATCATGCATAGATTCTTTAAATCTCTGCGGTTTACTGCAGAAAGAAACCACCACAGGAGACATAGGCTTTACACCCTTCTAACATCCATCTGTCATTGGTTCGTAACTTCATGCCCCTCAGAAGTCATCATTGTTAATGGCTATGGTGTCCCAGCAGACATCATTACCAGTGCTGTGCTGCGTCCAGATCATTCAAGCATAGCTTCACTTCCAGCTTCTGCTGCACTGCAGGCTGCGTAAAAACTTTCTTGTCAGTTATTAATAGGTTCACCCCCCCCCCCCGTTCACAGTTAACAGGCGCATATGTGCTGTTTCTTTAACTATAGAAGAAGCTGAGAAGACATATGTGATTGCTAATATGTAAGCCCATTTACATCAGAACATTGTGTCTGTGGGCCAAAATCAGCAGCTACTAGGCTTATTATCCCCAATCAGAAGCAATGTCATGTAGAAGTCATGCTCATTAGTGGCTCGTGTATTGTGATTCAGTACAGAAGCCAACAGCAACAGCATGTGTGTTTCATATGAAGACTGGAAATATGCCAAATGTAGGAGCCACACAGTAATTAATGTTGGAATTGAACATTGACATTCTCTGAATGCTGGAATAGAAAAGAGGCTCATAATCCCGGGATACTTACGAGTGAGGGATTCTTTCAGGAGTGACTGTGGGTGGATTGTGTTCGCTCTGTACAAACAGCACTTTAATGACATTGAGATGCTGGAACAGGACACTCTTGCACTGACAGCTGTATATTGTAAAATGTCTAAGTGCCACGAACATTTTAACAGCTACAGGTTGTCATGTTTTGTTTTGTTAGGGGGAAGTCGTGGCCTAATGGTTAGAGAGTTGGGCTTGTAACCTGAAGGTTGCCGGTTCGATTCTCACACCGGCAGGAATTGAAGGTGGGGATTGTGAATGAACAGCACTCTCTCTGCCTTCGATACCATGACTGAGGTGCCCTTGAGCAAGGCACCGAACCCCCAATTGCTCCCCGGGCGCTGGAGCAATGGCTGCCCACTGCTCCGGGTGTGTGTTCACGGTGTGTGTGTGCGTGTTTGTTCACTATTCACTGCTGTGTGTGTGCACTTGGATGGGTTAAATGCAGAGCACCAATTTCACCATACTTGACAATACGTCACGACTTCACTTATATATATTATTTTTTTTAAATAGTAGAATAGTCTAGTAGTCTATAAATAAATCCAGCTTTGTACAAGGCACAGTGAGTGACAGTTTGGATTTTAGGTTTTAAATATTAAACTTACAGCTTTAATACAAGTCTTATTTTACTTATTTAATCAGACATATTTCTGAGTGAAACAAAATGTTCCTTGAGGAAAAAATTGGGTGGACTTTATTTATTTATTTATTTTAACTAAACGGCCAAGAAATAAATAAATAAATAAATAAATAAATAAATAAATAAATAAATAATAAAATAAAAAAAAAACATTTTTCTACATGAACCATAACTGAATATGATCTTGCATTCAGTTATGGAGTGGATGAACGTTTTGTTCCAGGAATCATCTTGTAACACAAATAAAGATATTTTTAATATTCTCACATCATTTGTGTCCATCCATTGAAAGTTCAGCTTCAAAAAGTTCATAAAGACATCGTAAAAGTAATTTATGAATTGAACAGTTTAATATTCTGAAGAGACACATCACTTTATATGAATAATAAATTTAATATAAATTTTATTCACATATAAACGTTGATCAACACACCATGCATGCTTTATTTTTTATTTTTATTTTTTGAAGTCGTTAAAAAAATATATATATTATTATACCACATTTTACAAGAAAGTACTATTCCAGTCATTCTTCTTCAAACTTTCATGTTTTTTGTAATTATTTCTGAAATTCTCTAGTATTATCTGAGTGAAATCTGTTTCAAAAGCACTGCATATTTTTCAGTGATGTGCAAGAACAAACCTCATTGGCATACACATTTACTGGTATTTACTATTATTGCTGTAACCTTTATTAAATTAATGTCATCACCATCATTGATACCATCATTGGCTAATCCAGTGGTGTGAGCTTAGGATGGGACAACTTCCTAACAACTTCCAGATGAGAAAAGTGTTTGGTGCCTCTGGTTACACATAAGATATTCAAATTAGGTATAACTGGATGAACCATTGGCAAGATTTAAAGAAAAATCTGGTAACACTTTATTTTGGTAGTCCACTTTAGACATTATTTGTTCTACTTTTAACTTTGTAACTACATGTAAACAAACAGTCATTAGACATTTAGTAGACTGTCAGCTTAACATCTGCTAAAACCTTATTTTCATGCTCCCCCAACAGACATTCTAGCAAGTTTTTGATTTTAGATTTTATGAAAATTATTTTTTTTCCTTTCTTTAAAATAATGTGCACAGGTGTATCATACACACTAAGAGCAGGAACTGGTAGTAAGAAAGTAGATTGGGTCACTTTCAATTTCATGTTAACTTTAAGCACAGCACCACGCACAACCTGTCAGGTGCTGTCCTTGGTCTTGGTTTTAGCACAGACTAAAGAACAGCAGAGTCATTCATTTAATCCCTCAGTGGGAAGTGCAGAGCTGTAGTTTCTGGGGCTTTACGTAGCTGTCAGGCCGATGTAGCAGAGCCTGCAGCGGAACAGGAGTGTCAGAGCAGGAGATTACAGCACACACACACACACGGTCCTCTTTCCCACAGCAGTAGCTGATGACACCTGTGCTGGAAACGTCGACATCAGTTATCCATCCTTTCTTTGCTGATGCTGCTGACACAGTACAGTTAAAGCCCAGCCACTTTGATACAGGGTTGAGGTGCTTCTGCAGGGTAGTGAGGCTTTTTGAACTGGTTGGTTTAGAGTAATAAAAATGTAATTTAGGTTTAGTGGAATAAGTTGACATGTACTTGCAATGTTACTTATAGTCAGTGGAATCTCTGTTGGAGGAGCAGACAGTCTCTAATACTCTAATGACTGCTAGTTGACATGTAGTTACAAAGTTACTTATTGTCAACCAAATGTCTAAAGAATGCCATCAAAATAAAGTGTTACCAACAATGTATTATTAAAGTGGTCATGAACTGCCTTTGTTTTTATTTTGTACTGTTATCTGAGGTCCACTTATAATGTTATCAAGATTTTTACATCAGAAAATATCATGATTTAGAAGTAATAGGCTATTTTCTGTCCTGTTTTTATCCCCCCTCATCATTTTTGACAGCCTACATCCTTCACAGATGGATGCTGCTGTGATTTAGGTTTAAAACGCATAAATAACTCAATACTGTACATATCAAACAATCTGTAAGAAAGCAATAGTGATCATGTAATGAAAACAGATCTCAACTCACAGTGTCGATGTCAGATCCAATACAGTCAGCACAGCATTGTCTTTTAGTTTCAATCTTTCTGAAAATCCCGCGTCGAATTGTGCCTTGTTTGTAAACGAATCTGTGGTAAAAATTAAGTGAACAAAGGACCGAGTTCTTACTGACGTGACTGGAATTACAAATAAAGTTCATTCACTCTTTCCTAACATTGGGATCAGAAAGAAGGCAATGCAAACACTGTTTTTCCACAGCTTGGCTCTGAACAGCATCTTGTTGTCTTCAGAGCATCTTTATTGTTTGGTTTCTGCTTAGACCTGCGTTTGCCTCTCTGTTTATTTACACTAAATGCATGAATCGGTGGGTGGGGCAAACAAGGCAGTGATGTAGAATCAGTGGGCGGGGCTAAACAGGCAGCGATGTAGAATCGGTGGGCGGGGCTAAACAGACAGTGCTATAGAATCGATGGGCGGGGCTAAACAGGCAGCCATGTAGAATTGGTGGGCGGGGCTAAACAGGCAGTGCTATATAATCGATGGGCGTGGCTAAACAGGCAGCGATGTAGAATCGGTGGGCGGGGCTAAACAGGCAGCGGTATAGAATCGATGGGCGGGGCTAAACAGGCAGCGATGTAGAATCGGTGGGCAGGGATAAACAGGCAGCGATGTAGAATCGGTGGGTGGGGCTAAACAGGCAGTGATGTAGAAGCAGGCGCTGATCTTCTGTGGAGTCATTGCTTATCCACACTATTACATCATAGAGTAGAACATTCCGCAAGCTGTAAATTGGCTTCAATGTAAGCTGTTTTTAGACTAACAAGAAAGTTTTGAGTTGTGAAACTACAGGATGTTTTTATAGCACAATGTTTTTATAGCCTCTTATATCAAAAGATCAAGGGAATTTTGGATTCTCAGCTCATGACCCCTTTAAATGAGAACCCAGTGCATTAGCATACAATGACAGAACAAGATTTTGAGAACCAATAACTGGTTGCCATCCATGATTCACTTTAATGCCACTATACACTGTACGATAATGATCTGACCCAGATGAAAGATGACCAATGTGAAACAGTCGTAGCAGTTTTTTAGGTCTTGACTCCTAATTGGTGGCCCTACATCATACTGTGACAGAGGTTAAAATACGGTTGTTGCCACAGACTTGCAACCAAAGATTGCTTGCGAAAATTTTCTGACAGTGTCAGAAATTCAGGAAGAACATCTCACTGCATATTTGCTACTATGACCTACCTGTAGCCTACTGACTACTAGCCAGGAAAAATGCAACATGAAATGACTTATTGATCAACATTATATGACTCTAAAGCTTAAATATCATGGAAGAAGAAGTGTGATTCATCTAGCTCCACTAGCCCATACTGATGACGTTTATTCTTCTATACTAACTTTCATTGTAACATATGATTCAATAGGTGTCATCATCATTCAGTCGTACCCACGTTAGCCTATTAGAACCATGTTATACAGTGTGCTTTAAATGATCTTTTGATTGCTGAAATCTCACAGTCTGTAGAAGGGTTAAGACTCTTTTTCGGACTGTCCCTACAATAATTGTACAGTATTGTAACTCACTATGGTTAAAATCATCTTCTGAACCAGCTATTCATTAACCAATTTTCTCTTTCTTGCAGGGCATCAGCAGCCTCTTCAGTTCTCTGAAGGTAGTGCGTTTGTTGCGTCTCGGCCGTGTGGCCCGCAAGCTGGATCATTACATTGAATACGGTGCGGCAGTGCTGGTGTTGCTGGTTTGTGTGTTCGGCCTGGCCGCTCACTGGCTGGCCTGCATCTGGTACAGCATTGGAGACTATGAGGTTATAGATGAAGCAAACAACTTTCTCCGTAGGACCAGCTGGCTGTATCTTCTGGGAGAAGCCATCGGCACACCGTATCGCTTCAATGTCAGTGGCACGGAAGTGTGGGAAGGGGGTCCCAGCAAAGATTCGGTCTACATCACGTCATTGTACTTCACCATGACCAGCCTGACCAGTATCGGCTTCGGGAACATCGCTCCCACCACGGATGCAGAGAAGATCTTCGCCGTGGCCATGATGATGATTGGCTGTGAGTACAATCCACATTCCTTGATTGTGGCACTACATAACCTTAGAACAAGAAAGACTGACTAAAGACTAGGAATCAATTTCCTCAAACAACAACAGTCAGAAAAAAGATTTCAATCTTCAGAAAAAAACCCTGAAAAGATGTTGAGGGTCACTGTGTCTGTTGTAAAGGTTTGGACTGCAGGTGTTTTCTCTCGTTCTCAGTGGAATATCAGTTCTATATAGAGCCAGTGGTGATCTAGATTGCATTCTGTCCAGACAGCGGCCTGGAGAACACTGTGATGAATTACATAATTGCTTAGTTCTGGGAAAGCTCTACTTTCCTGCACTGGCAGAATTCAGAGATGCTCCGCTTGATTTCAAAGCAATTTTCCAGATTAAATACAACTGGACTGCATCTGTGACATGCTCTTGACTACCACAGTAAATACAAGGTCACTCTTTATTTAAGTGTTCATGTATTCGGATACATAATTACAGACTAATTGTAATTAACTACATGTACTGGTAACAATTTATTTTGATGGTCTCCTTTAGGCATTTGGTGAACATGTCAACCAGCAGTCATTAGAGTATGAATAGACTTTCTGCTTAATATCTGTTAACACTTTGTTGTGATGCTCCCACAACAGACTTTTTACTTACTAAGTAACTTTGGTCACATTTTAGTTTGGGGACCAATTCTCACTATTGAATAACTATTTACTACAATTTTTGCCTCAATAAACTCCTAATTTGCTGCTTATTAACAGTTAGTAATGTAGTTGTTAAGTTTAGGTATTGGATAGGATTAGGGATGTAGAATATGGTCATGCAGAATAAGTACTTCATAAGCACTAATAAACAGCCAAAATGTTAATAATAGGCATGCTAATAAGCAACTAATTAATAGTAAGAATTGGTCCCTAAACTAAAGTGTTACCATAACTTTGCAAGTACATGTCAAATTATTCTAATAACGCTAACTCTAACCCTAATCTACTAATACTCTAATAGGAGTTAGTTGCAAAGAGGAAACATAATTATTTTACGAGATGGGAATGCATTCGTACAATGTGATTCATATGGAAACATATAATTTTTGTAAAAAAAGTAAGCATGAAGGTCCACAGGCCAAATCTAATCGTCAGTGGGGTGTAAGAAAATGTGGGAATGTACTACATTTACAAATGAGATTGTAAAAATTCATCTAGCCACCAATTCTCCAAAAGGTAAAATAGTGAAGAACTGCCATGAGAGTGTGTTGATAAATTTTATTTATTTATTTGTTATTTACTTATTTATTATTTTTTTAATACAAATTGAGAGATGTTTCATTTAGTTTTGATAATACTTTATTTTACAGTGTTCATGTTACAGATATAACACATTGAGGTATAGTCACACTTCCCTTTGTTCTGTGGAATTCAGTGGCACTTTTATGCATTGCTACACTATTGACAATGGGTGACCTTTTTTGACTGATATGTTGCTAATGTGGCTGCATCGTATCACCATTAGCTAAACAGAGAAAAGACTGTGTCTTGTTGGTATTGCATCTTGTAGTGTACTTCATCTTGTTCTTGAAGTAGGTGCATATTTGTATCTGGATTCTA
Organism: Spinibarbus caldwelli; assembly: GCA_039654775.1. Classification (NCBI taxonomy): domain Eukaryota; kingdom Metazoa; phylum Chordata; class Actinopteri; order Cypriniformes; family Cyprinidae; genus Spinibarbus; species Spinibarbus caldwelli. The sequence continues at coordinate 33,473,201 of CM077230.1, read as the reverse complement.
CCTGCTTAAAACCTAAATGTTTGTACGAGTCTCCGAGGTGACTGTGTTTGTTTTTCTCAAATTGTTGTCTGGGACAAGCTCACCCTGCATATCTGTTCAGTGTGTGTGAGAGTCTGTGCTAGTGTGTACATGTAGTTTGTCCCATTCGAGGCGTGAGTGATGCTACTGGCCGCCTGAGGGTGACGGTGATGCGGAGTGTCATAAAAGTGGGGGGAGACTGACAGAAAGACAGCAGATCACAGTGTGATCCTGCTGATGCACAGGAAACACAGCAGGCACACATTCAGTCAGTGTGACAGCGCTTTAGCCACACACTCACGCAGGGAGAAGATGACATTAGACTCCAGTTTAAGAAAATTAAGCCTTTCAATAATAACAATAATAATAACAATAATGAGAAGGGGAAATTCATTTAAGCTTTACATTCTTTATGCTAAGCTATCTCTCTCTCTCTAAATATAGATTATGGAATGAAATGTAAACAAACAAACAAATAAATAAATACATTAATAGATTAATAAATAAATTAAATAGCAGTGATCAGTGTTTTTTTCTGGGCTGCTGTGTGTGAATGATGGGACAATCAGTCTGTAAATGGGAGCAGCATAATTTGGGCCAAGGGTGCACACACACACACACACACACACACACACACACACACACTCAAACAGACACACACACTCTCAAGAGCCATTCAAAGCCAAAGCTTCCACTACAAAAGAAATACGGTGGTAAAATTATGTTAAGAAAAGGTATTACCATGGTATTTAAAAAAAGTAATTAATAAATAAATATAAAAATAAATACATAAAAATATATAAAATACAGTGTGTGTGTATGTGTGTGTGTCGCCTTAGGCAACACACACACACACGTATGTATATATATATATATATATATATATATATATATATATATATATATATATATATATATATATATATATCAAAAAACAGTTTACATGGTGTTTAAAATACTTAAAATCTATGGTAATGGTAAATCAATGACTGTATCAAGGCCAAAAATAATTACATTAATTAAAATAGTTAAACAAATTATCATGATGTGTGCATTCAAGATCTGTCAATATATCACTATGTTAATTAGCCTACTTTTTCCTTAATGATTGTGCCATTTGATATTTTTGAACCATTATTTAAAAACCATTGGTAAAAATGGAAAACTTGTAAAGAAAGAATAGATTTTTAAGATGCATTTTAGATGATTTCTAAGATGCATTTTTAGAGTTAGATTGATCATTTAATTATTTATTTTATATATTTATTTATATTTTTGGCGTTGACTCTAACCATATATTAAGTAAATGTAGCTAATTAATATTACTCAGTACTAACACTGAATGTATAATTACACTGTAACAAAAAATAAACTTAAAAATAAACTTAAAATAAAGTGTAACCATTTTTTGCCAATACATGATTTTGATTCTGTGTTGGCAGTTCTAGTTTCAGTTATGAGAGAGAAAGACATAAAGCAAGAGGGAGAGAGAGAGAGAAAGCTCTCTCATAGGGTCTTGACAGCCTGTCTGTTTGTTACTTCTTTCTTGGTTTCTTCTCACCCTGGAGGCTCATTAGAAGCTTGCTACACTTGAGTGAGATCACAGAAACCATTAAAGTGGTGATTATTTAATTAACAAAGCCCCTCTGAGAGTGGGTGGGGTGTCATTAATGCTGTTTGGTTTGTTTAAATATGCACTCAAAATGCTTCAGAGAATAAAAAAGATGCAGTTTATTGATTTTTTTGGGAATTTCAGAAATAAATTTGTCTGTTCACTCTGAAATAAATAAATAAATAAATAAAAATGCTGTGCACAGCCAATCATAACCAATAAGAAGATATTTGATGTTTCATATATGGCTACTGTATATATGGAGCAAGTATTTATTTGTATTTGAATATTTAATTGTGGACAGGTGTACCCAGAGCTACACTACAAAAATACCAAATGAGCTACAAAATTTTCACTTGTCACTTGTTGTACAGTAGCTGCTGGTAACTGGTTAGGATAAAAACACAAGATCACACATGACCTGTAGCTACTATACAGTACAGCACAGGACATGTAATGATGTAACCAATTGAGGAACAAACTTTTGTGTCTGACTGTGGTAATATCAGTAACTACAGAGTCTGGTGCATCTTGTCAACAGCTTGTTTTGCATGAGAGAGCGTCTCATCTCTGTGGAGGCTGCTAACGCATTACTGCGCTGTGATGTGTAGCAAATTAGCTCTAAAAGGGAAATGTATATAAATAATTACAATTAATTATGATTAATTACAATTATTTATATCGGCTGACAGTAATAAACTGTAGCAGAGTTAAATTGACATCAGCTGATCTGTTCGTCCAGCGAACATTCAGTGTAAGTTCATATCAACTCTAAGAAAGGATATTTCCGTGACCACAGAAAATATTTTCCTATTAATGCATTAGAACAGGGGTGTCAAACTCAGTTCCTGGAGGGCCGGAGCCATGCAGAGTTTAGTTCCAACACTGCTCCAACACACATACTATGCAGTTTTCAATTAAGTCTGAAGGACTTGATTAGTTGGATCAGGTGTGTTTAATTAGGGTTGCATCTAAACTCTGTGGGGCTCCGGTCCTCCAGGAATTGAGTTTGACACCCCTGCATTAGAGCATGTAGCGAGGGTCAAAATCGTAAAGGGGCAATTATTTGCAAGGCAGAATCAGAAACTCATGTAATTTGTGCACAAGAGTTTTATTAACTAAACGCTAACACACATAATTAATCTAAACAAACAAACATACAGTCACTCATACATGGGAAAGGGCAAATGAGACTTGATGGATGAAACCATCAGGAAAACCAGATAATGAAGCTATGGAAAGAGACAGTTAACCACCTGAGTAAAACCATCAGCGCCGTTTATAATGGGGTCTATAACTTATACTAAACCTCTGTTTCGTTTAATTAAATGTACGATACTTGCATTGCCTTGGTTGTTGACGAGTGTCCAGAATGCAGTCTTGGATGAAAGTCTTGATGGTTTCAAGGTCTTGGACTCGCGATCACGTTCTTCCGGGTTGAAGAGTGATGAATTCCAAAGACGTCCTGACTCGATGGTGATTGGGAGTTTCTTCCCAGGTAGAAAGTGAAAAAGAGCTAAGAAAGAGATCTGCTGAGATCTTTGATTGGATGGAAAGTCAAAGCTGTAAGGCCTGGCGCAAAACTTAAGGGTTGCTGAGGAGCTCACATCCTCCTCACCCTCTTAGGATCTAAAAGAACCGCAGACTGATTGTGCTGAGGCCTGCCAGACGCGGTAGCGCCGGCCCTGGGACCTAGCAACCAGAAGATGGAGAGGGGATGGGAGACGAGTGAAGAGACTAAAAGCTAGGCGGGTCACTGAAGTGAGGTCTTTTAAACACTATGGAGGTCACACCCCTGGGGGGTCAAAGAGCCAATGGTGACTTTAAATTTTGGAGGGAAAGTTTACAACTCTTTGTCTTAGACCATGGTATTTTGCAGATTATAATTTGCCTGGGGTTAATGCAAAAACTAATAAAGATTCTTAGGACACTAATATGTTGCATAGGTATTAACATGTAATATACACTGTCATTTAGATCATTCGAACACGAATTGATAGAGACCAAACATGTATATAACTAGTGATCTATCATAAGCATGCATAAAACAGTATACAATACACAAGAACATATACAAGAACAGTAGTAATCATACACAAAGACATGGGGATATGCATGGTAGGAAAGTCATAGAAAAATGTGTCTATGAATTAATGAACGACGTCATTTCCTATAGCAGTATGTGTCGGTTTTAGAGAGAATTGGTTAGGGAGGAAGATTCTTTCTACATACTTTTAGGTCATAAAGCTTATCAGATCTGGCTGATGTCAGGGTTCTGTCACTTCGGTCTAGTTTATTCGTGGTTTTGTGACAGAGCTCTGACACTCCCCTCTTGTCTTGTTTTTTGGTGAGCACGCGGCTTCGAGTGTGCTCGAGCTGCGCGCTCTCTCGTCTGCGTGCTCTGTTTCATGTTGGAGCGTGGTGTTCGGATCCCGGTACTCCTGTCTTGTTCAGGCTTGGTTCTGGGTTTTGCGTCGGGGTTTGGACACTTGCGCTCCAGGTTAGTCTTGCTGTGGGACCGTGCGCTCCTCTGTCCGTGTGTGTTGTGTTTTGTTCGGCACGCGGCTCAGGTTCGGCCGCGTGCTTTTTCGTTGTCTTGTTTTGTTGCACACAACTTGTGTTTTTTCACTGGCTGCATGCTTTCATGTTTGTCATGTTTTGTGTGAACACATGGCTTATGATTCTCCTCATTAGCTGCGTGTTCGTGTCCTGTTCTGCACATAGCTAGTGATTTTGTTTTGCTGGCCATGTGCTTGTGTTTTTGGTTTGTGTGAACACATGGCTTGTCTTGTTTTGTTCTATGTGCCATGTGTTCGCATGTCAATTGTCTTGACCCCTCCCATCTTGTTACCTGCTTATTGGTTAATTTACTCCATCTGTTTTTGCTCGTTACCCTCCTCATTTGCTCCCTTTATAATCTCCTTGTGTTTGCAGCCCCATGCAAGTTCGTTGTCTAAATGTGGTTGATGATCCCTTGTCCAGCCTTGTCCTGCCTTGTCCAGCCAAGAGCCAGTCTGTTTTCCCCTACGGGGTAGTTTTTGTTTGTTTATATTTTTATTTTGTGTTAATAAAGCCCTTTCTTCCTGCAATTGAGTCCTCGCTCTCATCCCTCTTCACGCAACCCTGACAGCTGAAGTGTCCTGGCCAGGAGATCGTTCACAGACATATAGGCACCGAGTCTGGTGTTGGGTGAGGGGTCTGTGACTGTTTGTTAATCTAATGAATAATTGATTTGTTAAATCTAATGAACAAATGTGTGTCTGATTTGTCCAAATACTACATAATTCCCCCCTTTCGAGCGTTGTTGTCCATCCAATAGACAACAGCGAGCGATGTTAAAGATGCAGAACAATCAGACACGCACCTGCCACTCATGGCTGGGAGACAGTGGTGGCTCTCGGGCTATTGGTTGCCTCCAGGAGTGGTTGTGGTGCTGTCAGGCGGTGTGCTGTAGTGATGTAGGCTGTAGCAAGGTGCGGGTCCTCGAGCTTGTGCAGCGGGTGTAGAGGCAGTGTCACCTGTTGATCTGAAGTGAGTTGGTCCGGGTCAGATGGTTGTTGATGTTGTTAGCCAGTAGGCTATCTGTGGTACCCGCGGTGTGGAACAGCCGGGTTAGACTCTCACTGGTGAGAGTGCAGGTGGTTCCAGGGGTCACAGGGAATGGTTATGGAGATTTTGTAGTGTGCAGAGAGTTTCAGACTGACCTAGTGAAAATAGCAGCAGGGCAGCCGGTGGTTGTTAGCCCTCTGTTCTGCTCAAACGTCACCAGAAGTCTGATGTTTGTGGTGTCGCTTTGCTCTTGTGGCGGCACTGACTTGAGCTTGCCTGAGTTGTGTTGGTAGAGGTTTCACTGTTGGGCATGTGAGCCCGTTGCTCCATCCAATGTTGTCTGGCTGCTTCTGGGGTGTTGACTGGTTTTAAGGGATGCTCCTCCCTTGGAGGGGTCTGATGCTGTGTTGCGTCAAGCAAGGAGTCAGAAGTTTGTCTTTCCCAGTACTCCTCAGTTGAGTTTTGTTCAAGGAGCTCTTTTGCTAGTGCCAGCAGCTCCTGTAACTCAGAAGTAGGCGTGTCCAGCTGTCCTTGTGCAGCTTCCGTTTGGCACCTGTGTGAAGGGTGCGGAGGAGGATGTTGTGGTGGACTGCTGTTGGACATACCGTGATGTTCGCAGGATGAGGATGGCCTTTTCCATGGTTTCTGCCAGTGGTTGGTCTGGGACCTGGGTCTGTTCCCATGGTAACGGCTCTGTCCTCCGCTGGCTAGTGGCTTTCTGTAGAAGGGCTTGCATTGTGGCAATGCTAGGTGCCTTCTGGTGCCTGTTTTGGATTCTGGGTTGTACAGTTCAGAATCAGTGGGGTCTTACAAACACCTTTGGTGGAGGCCTTGTGCTTGTTAAAGGCCTTCTGTGTCAGGTCACGCAGTTGTTGAATAGGCATTGTGTGGCAGGCCATAATGCCTACATGGTGACTTAAAATAAGGTGGAGGTTTCGGAGGAAAAGGCTCTTGAAGCTAGTGTCTTCCTCCATCCCAGGTTCACTGCGAGCTCCAAAGTAAGCTCGTTGAAGTCTGTGGTAGTAGTCATGGGGAGTTTCATGACGGCCCTGTTCGATGGCTAGGGCAGCGATCAGTCCATTTTCAGACTCTGGGTCTGAGAATTCCTTTATGATGGTTTGTTTAAGCTGCTGGTAGTCCGATTGGATGTGTCCTGGCTGTCGAGCCAGGAAGCGTCGCACTTCCGGGCTAGAGGTGATCCAGAGCAGATAGAGTCTATCTTGGTGGTTCACCCTGGTCCAAGACTGCAGGTAAAAGTAAGTCTCTCTTAAGTAAGCAGCATGAACATCATGTTCTCCTGCAAGTTCTGGTGTGAATGCAGGGATGTGTCTGGCCATTCGGTTGAGGTCTTTGAGTGTCACTCCATGTGCCGTTTCAGGGCTTTCCTGAATAACTTGTGAACTGTCAAATAGAAGGCTTTGGCTCCCTCCTTCGTGTCTGTGTACGGGGGTGAGGGGGCTTGCACTGTTGGCTGTGTGACGTGCAGCAGGGTGCCTTTTACTTGAGTCCATGTGCAGTCGGTAGGAGTGTTTCAGTTCTCTCTGAACCATGTCAAGCTCCTCTTTAATGTTGCAGAATTGCTGAGTCAGGGTTTGGACTTCAGCTCTGGCTGCATGCAGATGGCCTTCTAAGGCCTTATCTCTGGTGTCGCTCTCATTAAGTTCCACATACGCTGTTTTTAACAGTGACTTTGTGTGTGAAACAGTTCTCTTTCCAAGTCCTGTCTGATGGCTTTTTCCAGCTGCGCTTGGTGTCCAGCAGCTGTTAGAGTCTCCTGAAGACTGGTGATTTCCTTCTGTTGCGCCATTCTGTAAGGTTCTTTGCATCCGTTCTGTGCCTTCTCTCGCTGAGCGGGTGTCAGTTCCCTGTAGAACTCTGTGACTTGCAGGTTCAGTTCATCTACCTCCTGTCTGAGGCCCTTGAGGGTGTGGGCCAAGGAGAAGATGATGCTAGTCAGCTCCTGGTGGTTCAGGCTGGGTGTCAGGTGTCCACTTGTGTCACAGTCTCACGGTTCCTTTCTCTGCCATTGTAGGTCGCTGGCTGCTTTGGGCTGAAGGATGTCCATCACGTGCTCTGCCGGGTTTTCAGGCGGTCCCGGTGAGCTGGCCGGGCTGAATGTCTGTGGAATGTCTGAGACACTCTGGCACGCTTGGGGGAACACCAGAGAGAGAGAGAGGCAGAACGCAAATTCAAGTACATACAGAGGTGTTAGGCTATCTGTATGGGGAACGGCTCTGTAGGCCTTGTAAGGTGTGAATAACTGGTGAGGAGCAGCTAGTGAGGTAGGGTGCTAAGAACACAAGGAGAGGGTTTGAGTAACTTTGTTGACGGGGCTGTAAGCAGTGGTCAGCTGCTGACCAGGCTATACATGTGGTCAAACTATTACTCAAAGCACTGATGGTTCACAGGTTTGGTCACTATGAAGGTATAAAATAAACAAAACTGAAATAAAATCAGGAAGAGACAGAGGGAGAAAGAAGGACTTTCCTTATTTAGTTTAAGCTAGGAGATATGACTAAGCAGTTATTTTGCCTCTCTCTCAAGTACTATGTAAATACATATGCATATCTCTTATGTATACAGCTGTATATAGAGTAAATAATGCACAAATCTGTACATAAATCTACTGTTCCAGATTCATACACATTAATATTATTTATTGTTAAGTCTTAATATTTAAATGTTTTTTTTTTCTGTTCTCATGTCAGATGTGTATGTATGTATGTATGTATGTACCAGGAGCACCTTAAAAAACCACAACAAATTCTTTGTGTGTTTGCGCACACTTGGCGAATAAAGCTAATTCTGATTCTGATTCTGATTCTGACTTGTTCAAAGGAATGTAGCCGGGTCATAAAACCTAGGGGACTAGCAGGGACACACCAGGGACACATTAACCACCTCAAGGTAAACAAACAGAAGTGTTTCTAAGAAGTGTTTCTAAGAAGTGTTTCTAAGGAGGGGTATAGAAGAGACAGGAATTAGGCTACTAATAACCTGTTCAGCTCATTAAGGAGACAACAGTTGCTAGAACTGCTCTAAACCTATACCGAGAGGGAAGATGATGATGGTTGAATAACTAAAATAAGGTAAAGGTAAAATGAAAATGTCCTAATAGCTTTAGGAAACTAAAAGGAATAATACTAAAAAATAAATAAATAAACAAATTGATTTAATTAAATCTCAGATTTAATTCAAATAAACTTAGCTGAATTGGTACATTCAAGCTAAACAAAGGTAAATTAATGAGATAAAATCAAGAAGAGGTAGAATAAAGTAAAATAAATAAATAAATAAAAATAATACAAATAGAACCAACGTATGTGAGGAGGGGGAAACCTAAATCTAAACAGAAGGTGATAGCACAAACAGGAAGTGAAACCAAGAGTGAGGGGGAGAGAGAGAGAGAGAGAGAGAGAGAGAGAGAGAGAGAGAGAGAGAGGGAGGAGTGGCTACACGTTACACTCACAGGTATCTTAAGTGTTAGTCGGATGCTATCAGTTAACAGTTGAGGTAAAGGGCTTAGCTTAAATGCCTGTGCGGCAGCTGAGAGTTAGCTTAGGCTGCACTCAGTTGTTTGTTTACACAAGGGTCTGTGACATGTGTGCTGTTATCAGATTGAACCAGAAGAGGCTGCTCTCCACTTCCGGGGTCAGACATTGTTAAGAGACCGATGCGAGCTTACAACACGGGCAAGTGGAGCAGAACTTACGCTGCTGTAAACATGCATGGGAACTCACCCGCAGTCAGTTATGACGTATCGCATACAACTTCTTTCACAAATCAAAACAGCACATTCACTTCACACACCATGGCAAATTACTAGTTAGCTAGGCTAGAATCAGAGGCGGACAAAGTACACAACTTCCTTACTTGAGTGAAAGTACAGATACTACTGGTCAAATACTACTCCACTAAAAGTGAAAGTTGTAAAGACAGATTTTTACTTAAGTAAAAGTATGGAAGTATGTGTTTTTAAAAGTACTTAGGTATCAAAAGTAAAAAGTAAATGCATTCTATTATTGTCGCATTGTTGTATACTTACAATAACTTATGCTACTAAGGAAACCTACTGAATACACTGATTAGCTTGTATTATCTTTGAAATTAAGAGCTTTTATGTTACAAAACCTATTGAAATGGAACAACTGAATGAAGACAATCATCTTTATTTTTTTTTTATTTAACACTCCTACAACTACATTGAACTCATTTTAATACTTGTTTAAAAGTTACAAAGTTCTTTTTCAAAGAGATATTGAAGTCTATAATATGGTTTATTTTAGGAAACAAAGCAAAATTGAAAAGAAAACAAATCTTTAGTCTTTTCAGAAAACTGGAACATACTCTCTCAGTATGGTCATGGGTGTGCACGTTGCGCCAAAGAACCGTCTTTTTGAATTTTTCCATCAACTGATCAGTGTTCATAAAATGCTCAGAAATCAGTCATCTTCACAACATATGGCTAGGGTTGGGTATTGTTTGAATTTTATCCATTCTGATTCTGATTCTGCTTATTGATTTAAATTCTTATTGATTCCCAGTCTAGATTCTAAAGTTTTCATTTAGCCTACTTTTTGATGATTTGTTTGCAAAAAAAAAAAAAAATATATGCATTTATGTGCAGTGTTTTGACAATAAATAATGTTCAGATTTATATACTTCCCTGACCAGTTTTTAGCAGCAGTTTACCAGTAGGCCTAATATATATATATATATATATATATATATATATATATGTGGTAAAGTGAGGGCAGCCATTTTTGACAGATATATCAGCCTACCATTTGTATTGCCATAGTTTAACTACAAAAATTACAAATTACAAAATTACAAAAAGTTACAATGAAACCATGGTAAATTTGTGGTTACTGAAGTTTTACTACAAATAGCATAATTATGGTTACTATAGTGAGATAATAGTAAATTTGTGGATACTGTGATTTTACTGCAAATACCATAGTTATGGTTACTATAGTAAAAACATGGTTAATTTTCCAAAGGGCTTTAATGAGTTAACACATGCCTTTTTATAGCGCTTTTAGCTGTGCAATAGCATGGACGTTTACAATAGTTTAGTGGGGAAAATCCCGAGGTTGCCAGATTTGCCTAAAATAAATCAGCCAAATGTCCGTTCAAAGCTATGCGGAAAACTTCAGGGTTAGAAATACTTTAAGACTTGGCAACACAGGAAGGTCCTGGCAGATCGCAGGCCAAATTTTCGCAGAAAAACAAAAAGGGTTCAGTAAATCTGAAAATGCACACACTGTAAAAACTGCTATATATAACGACTTTCTACTTGGGGACCTTTATATATAAATGTAGTTGAGTAAAAAATACGATATTTGTCTTTCAAATGTAGTGAAGTTAAAGTCGCAAGTTTCCAGAAAAAATAATACTCAAGTAAAGTACAGATACTCAAAAAGTGTACTTAAGTACAATACTCAAGTAAATTTACTTAGTTACTGTCCACCTCTGGCTAGAATTACACCATTAATTCACTATTCAATTGCATCACTTCAATGACTACAATGATACGCTAAGGTTACAAGAAGGCCTTAACTCGGGGAGATGAGGAACATCGCTCAAATCATCATTTCACTAAATTATATAATAATATTTCTTCACCACGCAGATTAATTTGTGCCGCTAATCTGAGATTTCTTCGTCAGAGAAGGTTTACACATTTAAAGCTGAAATGGGGATTTCTTTGCCCAAAATCAGATTATTTTATTCTGGTACCATTTATACGGGATGCTATTTCTTCTGAGATTTCTTCGTCAGAGAAGGTTTACGCTCTACTAACAACAGAAATTAAGATTTCTTCGCTAATATCAGGTTATTTCCTTATTGTACGATTTAAACACGCATTAAAGCATTAAATCAAATTAAAATAACTCACATTTGTTCATAGATTCAAATTTAACGAATAACTTGGCAAATAAGTCAAGTCACCTTTATTTATATAACGCTTTTAACAATACAGATTGTGTCAAAGCAGCTTTACAGTATTAAATATGAAAATAGTGTCCATAATGCAAAAGGAGAATAGTAAACACTCAATTTTCAGTTGAATATTTAACAAAAACTTACATATAGTGCAAATCACTATTTACCAGAGATGACAACTCAGTCTCATGTGCAAGTTGTAGCAAGTTGTATAATGGCTCTAATGTCATTGGAACACTTTTCAAATCTCTTTACATTAACCTCTCTCAAAAGGGAATATGCAATGAATCCCAGACAAAATATATACTAGCTTCGAAGGGAAAGTTTTCCCCCTAAAGTCTGTGAAAAATCAAAATGCAAGGGACATTATAGTACAAAAAGTTTCTCAAAACCCATTTGTGTTGCTGTTGAAAACCCCAGGACTCAGCAGGAGATCAGAAACATTCACAGGGGGTTCTGCGAAGGTTCCACTTTTCCATATAAACCACCAGCCTGTGATGTTTCTATCATATTGGTACAATAAATGCAAATAGAAAAGTTATCCGAAATGTTGTTAAATATTAAATGTTGTCAGAGGCTACATAATTGCATGGAGGTTTTTGGTTTTTGCAACAGATGTATATTATTAAAACTGGAAGTGGGCCGTTGAATTTATCTCTGTTCAACCAGAAAAAAATAAAAAATAAACAAAAAATCCGTTCCTTTTTCCGTCAAACGATGACAGATTTAACTTTCATGTTCATCTTCTAGACACCTGTGCTTTTCTCTCATGAGCCATTTTCATTTCCACATGGTGAAGAAAAGTACAGTATGTGGTAAAACAGCCCTAATAAATAAATTAAAAAATTACCATGAGTGACTTCCTGAAATATGGGCCTGAGATTCTTATCTGTTGATAAAATTAAAAATATATGCAATGAATGTCAGTGTGGCCCAGTGTTGTTTTGTACTTTCATTATGGACAAAAATTGTCAAAATGTTCTTAATTTCCAGTGATATCGTCGACTTGATTGCACAGATACTACTTGAACTGAATTGAACTGGACGATGACATCATTTTATCAATGATGAACTGCCTTTAACTGAAAATTGAGTGTTTACTATTGTCCTTTTGCATTTTTGACACACTATTTTCCTATTTAATACTGTAAAGCTGCTTTGACACAATCTGTATTGTTAAAAGCGCTATATACTGTAAATAAAGGTGACTTGGCTTGACTTCAAAGTATCATCTTTAAGAAAATTCACCAATATGATCTGATCTAAGCCGATCTAATCTGAATTCCTCATGTTGACCAGATCATTCAGTGAGTTGTTGACTCGAGAATAGCTTCAGTCAGACCAGTCTGATTCGCCAATGAATCATTCAGTGTGATCTGTGAACCAGTTCAACAGGTTCATTGGAAAGAATCAGCTTGTTCACAAATCAGATATATCGCTGTGGTGATTTCTTCAGTTCAAAACAATGAGGAATGTTTTTATTAGTGCTGTCAAACGATTAATCACGAATAATCGCATCCAAAATAAAAGACTTTGTTTACATAATATATGTGTACTGTGTATATTTATTAAGTATATATAATAACACACACATACAGCATATATTTTGAAAATATTTACTTGTATTTATGTATATATATATTTATATTCATATAAATTATATAATATATAATATATAAACGTAATATATATTTACATAATACATATACACACTACACACACATTATGTAAACAAAAACATTTATTTTGGATGTGATTAATTGCGATTAATCATTTGACAGCACTAGTTTTTATTAAATGTATTGGAGTGAAAGTACAATATTATGCTTTGGAATGTACTGAAGTAAAAGTAAAGGTTCTGAAAATAAAATACAGTACAATACTGAAGTACAGTCACAAAGTAATTTCTTTATTCATACTTTTACTACTCATGATGTTTAGCTCCGAGTCTTGTGTCATGAATGCATGCTGTCATCACAGGTGTATTAGTGTGTTCTCTTTTAGACTATATTGCAGTTTACAGTCTCTGGCTGTGACAAACACTTGCTTTTGTCCCAGTGACAGGCCTTTCTCTCAGCGGTCTACATGATGAGTGATCAGTGTCCACACACAGAGCCATTCTTTCAGACTGTGACACTCACATACAAAACATTTCTAGAAATAACCACTGAGGTTATATGCTGAGAGGACACCAGGCAGGTGTGACTGCAGAGTAAAGCAAGATTTCTGTGGAAACTGCATATGTCGTAATATGATGCCATGCTCTCCGGTATCTTTTTATAAAAATGAAATTTACATATAATGCTTCTAAAATGTGAATATATGTATTCTTACTGTACTCCAATGCTGCAGTCCTGCAGATTTAAGTTTGCATTCTTTTAATTCAGCCACTCCAGTCTTCTACTGGCAGCACATCTTCTCATACAGATTCACCAAACTCAAAATCAAATTCAAACAAGCTTGTGTTTTCTGTCTCCCACATTCGCATACGTATAAATGGAAGTCAATAGAATGAAAAGTGTAGTGCCCATGCATGAAACTCATTGGTCCAAAATACTGCTCCAGATAAATATATATCAGACATGAAACGATTGGCGGAGATTGTCACTTCATGCTACATTTTCACATTCAGTTTACATGTCACAGTAAATTTGTTACAACACACCCAGTTAGTACAGTGTTACAGAAATTATACACAAAAATATTTTTAAATCAGTTCTGACATTTTTTAAGATTAATTTTTGGTGTTTTGCCTTTTATTATGCTTAGACAGTGGAGAGCAGACAGGAAGCAGAGTGGGAGGGATCAGGAATGGTCCTCGAGCTGGGATTCAAACTCGGGACATCTGTAACACAAGGGCGTTATATGTCAGCCAGCTTGCTCACTAGGCTATCGGCACAGACAAATTCTGACAAATTTTTGGATTCATGAACACAATCATATTTTCAAAATGTTAATACAAATAAATATAAATACAGATAAACCATGCGTAAATATTTCAAGTAAAACATTTAAGCATATTTAAAATGTTTTTATATAATGTTGATAACATTATTTACTTTAATAATATCTAGTAACAAACAGTGTTGGGGAAAGTTACTTTTAAAAGTAATGCATTACAATATAGCACTACTCCCTAAAAGGTAACTAATTATGTTACTTATTTACTTTTTATGGAAAGTAATGTGTTATGTTACTTTTGAGTTACCTTTTAAATCTGGGCAGGGCTTGCTTGTTTCTTTTTAATATAAAAAGTTCTTCTTTTACAAATGTAAAAGCCCTTTCACAACAAAAGTGAAATGAATACACCTCAGGCTGAAGGAAATGTAAATTCATGTCTGTACAGTAGAGGGTGCAGCTCAAACAAATTGCATGAAGAATATGACGCAGGAGAAGAAAGTTCAACACTATTCAGCAATAACAAAAATGAAACACAAATGTGTCTTTTTTGCTTAGTATGGTTGCATTTGATCATCGGAGTCCAGTAGCAAAGGCATGGCTTAATAAAATGGGATTAAATACATAAATGATAGTTGTCTTATTTCACATATTTAATTATTGCAGGTTTGTATAATATTCTGAGTTTGCATTTGACTGTTTTTATTCATTTTGAGGAACACTGAATGTGTTTTTGTGCAGGTGAGATGTGTAAAAACGTTCATATTTAGTCTAGATCTACAGTAACATCATGTTCACACAGTGCACTTACTGCACTTACTCCCGATTTCTCTAAACATGGCACCATGAGAGCTGCCAGTCAATAAATGGGAAACAAAGTAACTGGCGTTACTTATTTGAAGAAGTAACTCGATTCCGGTATCTGCCGAAAAGACCTAGTTAAAAGAGTGCTAATTGTGAATGATTGGAATTATTTAATGTACACAATACTACTATTAATCTGAAGTTTACAAAGCATTTGTGGATCCAGAGGAGTATTTTTGGGAGGGTCTATTTGATACTAATCATATACAGTATTCTTTTGTTATTCTAATAGGTTTGGAATCCAAGTGACATGCAAGGTTATAGTGGCAAGTTGTGAAATTTCTTGGCAAATATGTCTAACAAAACCCCTCAATAACGACATCCTCATTTTGACTTTGTATTTTTACATTACTTTATGTTCCACCATGCCGCTCTCATATGAAAGGGTACAGCAGTCTTTCCCAACAACAGCAATGTACATATATATCAATTGTTCAATTTTCAGTGGCAGCTAGTCTGCATACAAAATAAAGTACAAAACCTTAGTGCAAGTACTTAATATCAAATACTTATTTCTGGGTAAATGCATAGTATAGATGCCCACCACTAGTATCAAATCAGCTATCCACTGCCTTACACGTGATATTTCCCGTCACCAGACGCGTATCATCTTTAACATTCTGCACATGTGGAGCTGGGATTGATTAATATCACCTCTGGTGAGCAGGGAGGCCTCAGTAGGCTGCAGAGGGTGACGGGCCGGTAAAAAAGCGCTGACTGGAAAGCCAATTGCCTGAAATGTAACTGATCCAATAAAGCAGGGCTGTAATTTAGTCGTATTGCTGATGGAGCGAGGTGAGAGGACTCAAAAATTGCATTTGGCTGCAGTGATGATATTCAAGAACAACATGTCATGGCTATTAAGCCTGTAGTGTTTGTGAGGTGCTGCAGGCTAACCAGTAGCCTGCACAACTACATTGCTCCATTGGAGAAACTGCAGCTTGACATGCTGAGGTTGAGCGTTTCAGCTTCACCTGGAAAAACACTTTAGAGCAGCTTCAGGACTGTGATCAATATCGTGGTTTATATGACATACTAATGGACCTGAAAGAGACATCAGCAGCTTTGGGGCGTAGCAGCTGAGATCATTAAGGTCAGAGGTTTAGCTTGTTGCAGAGCAAGCAAGTGTCCGGTTTCTGAGATTGCAACCCCATTGTCTGTCCTTGACCAGGGCGTGTAGGTTCGCTCTACTGCCTACAGATAAAATATTACTACCTAAACGGATCCTCCTAAGTGAGTGATTTGAGATATTCTCCATTAAGAAACATTCACAGATGTCACACAAGAATATAGTGCAAGAGAACGCACTATTGCTTTTTTTTTGTCCAAATTAATTTACAGTACATCACATTTTTTTCTATAGTTTAAATTATATACATTATTTTATAGGTTGTGTTTTACAGTTTAAGCTGTTTAATTAGCTGAACTTTAGAGTGTTTTTTTTTACCCACTTAAGTAGCACTTCAGTACATCTTTATAAATAATTCATATTTACTTCTATTTTCTTTGAAATATGTTCAAAGTGTTACTGCTGAATTTACTGACAAGCATTTATGGTAAACTAAAATATACTTAAAGCTGCAGTCTGTAAGTTTTGCCTCTTTGTCGCCATCTCTGTTTGAAAACCTGGAATTGCAGCCGTGTGCGGAATTATCTTAATGCGTGGGGATGTGAGTCGGCATGGCTCAGCCCGGATTAATCTAATGTTCTAAAGAGTAAGTGTGGCAGTCAGTCACCACACCGGAGTGAATATTTACTGTAGCCTACTTCACAATCACAGATTCTAGCCTACGCCTTGGAAAATGTGACCCAAATAAGTATTTTCACCGTATATTGCCATCTGAACAAGCAAGTAACAAGTCTGCCACGTTTGTTTTGACCAACTGAGGAAAAAAGCATTACAATAAATCTCGCTACCAATGGTGATTAAATCTAAAGATCGGTTAGCTCATATCACATCAAACCGTGCAAATTATTATTATTGTTATACTTTATTCTCAAATTATTAATGTTAACAACATCAGCATTGCTTGACTATGATTATAGTGTGTATTAGCATGTAGATTTAAATTTCTGTACAGTCTAATATCTAATTGCCATGCCATTCGAATTTCATATTAAGAAATTATTTTAACCCAAAAAGCAAATTATGCTCACTTTGAACTGGTTTTCTTTAAAATAAAAATCGTGTGTAATCCCAGGCTATCTGTAATCAGAACCACATTTAAAACTGGAATATACTTTCATTTCATTCACATGTGTTTCATAAATACATAATCCTTTCTGGATTACAATCCGCAATCAAAATGATACATTTAATCATTCCAGCTTCTGTGAGAAAAGGCTATAAACGATCCACCACCTGCAGGATCCTCACATGTGATAGCCTAGTAGCCGGGAAAACTTCTTTATGTTTACAGACATGACGTAATTACGCAGTGCCATGCTCGAATTTCCCGCGAAAACCTACCCGTACCACTCAAATTAGAAAACATTATTATAAGATAACCGTTGTGAATCGGGCTAAAGTGAGGCAATAGTTTTGAAAACTGGCTGGTTATGTACTTTCTCAAATATTGATTTCGGATCATTTTTAACCAAAAAAAGTTACGGACTGCAGCTTTAAGTGTCATTTCTATCGAAATTTTGTATGTCACCTATATAAATACATTTGTAGTTACACATTTGTAATGATGAAGTTGTGATTTAGGATTTTTAAAATATATTTATTGTAAATTTAATAAAAATGAACTATCTACAGTTAAAATTATAACCAAATATTTTTCTTGTGCTTTAGTATGTTAGTTAACATACTAAACCACATGTAATGTGTTTTACTCAACATAACATTTATATATTTTTACATATTGAATGTAAAAAAAAAAAAAAATACTACACTTAGATGTACTAAACTGCAACTACAAATATATCTAAATACATTACACAAGTTTTAGTGCAACGATTAATTGCAATTAATTGCATCCAAAATAAAAGTTTTTGTGTACATAATTTATGTGTATGTACTGTGTCTATTTATTGTGTTTATATAAATACACAGACATGCATGTATATATTTAAGAAAACTTTTATTTTGGATGTAATTAATCACGATTAATCACTGTCTAGTAGTAATAAGTTTGGTTGCACTTTATTTTAAGGTATTCTTGTTACAGTGTAATGATACATTTAAGGACTGAGTAATATTAAATAACTACATGTACTTACTATATGGTTAGGGTTCGGATTAGGGTTTGGTTTAGGGTTACTTGCATGTAATTATGCATAATTTATTGTTATTATAATAGTAAGTACATGTAACGTGTAACAAGGACACCTTAAAATAAAGCGTTGCCATAACTTAGTGATGGGCAGATGAAGCCTCATGAAGCTTTAAGCTTTTCAGCCAAGTGGTTCACAAAAGGGTTAATTTCTGGAGGCTGCATTTGCTCACAATATCACCTGGTGGCCAAAGAGTGTAAAACAAGCAGATATATTACAGACAGAGGTGTAAAGTCCAGGGGTCAGAAAGCTAATGATTGTGGTTACATACATCTTCCTAAACTCTATTTTAAACGTTAGAGCTATGAGTGATGCAATACCAAAATAAAACGATAAACTAACTAGGCTGTCTAATAGGCGGAAATTAATCTGCACGCAAACAAAGTCTGCGGTCGCGTTGAGCCTTTTGACAAGAGAAAAGGCTTCAATAGTTAACCAAAGCTAACGACTGTGGTTACATACATCTTCCTAAACTCATTTACCTCAGAGGAAGTGTTGCTCGATGAGGATTCGTTGCGACTTTCAATCTTGAGGAGCAGGGACGTGCAGAGAGTTCCTCAGGGGCAGGGGCTCAAATGTAAAATAGGGGCAATGTAAAAAAAAAAAAAAAAAAAAAAAAAAAAAATTATTATATATATATATATATATATATATATATATATATATATATATATATATATATATATAGGTCAAAAGTTTGGATACATTACTATTTTATATTTTTGTAAGAAGTCATTTATGGTCATCAAGCCTGCATTTATTTGATCAAATTTTTAATATACTTTAAAATACATTTTATGCAATTCTGATTTATTATCAATATTGGAAACCTGTGATACTTTTTTCAGGATTCTTTGATTAATAAAAAGTTTAAAAAGCACAGCATTTATTTAAAATATATATTTTGTAACAATATACACTGAAAAGCTTGAGGTTTTGAATAAATGCTGTTCTTTTTATTTTTTTATTTATCAATTAACCCCAAAAAAGGTTCCATAAATAAATAAATACATAAATAAATAAATAAATAAATAAATAAATAAATAAATAAATAAATAAATAAATAAGCAGCACAACTGTTTCCAATACTGATAATAGATCAGCATATTATATCTGAAGGATCATGCACTGAAGACTGGAGTAATGATGCTGAAAATTCAGCTTTGATCACAGAAATAAATTATATTTTAAAGTATATTAAAATAGATAAACATTCTTTTAAATTGTAATAATATTTCACAATATTACAGTTTTTCTGTATTTTTGATAAAATAAATGCAGGTTTGATGAGCATAAGACACTTTCATAATGCTGCATAATTATCAAAAATGGTAATATGATAAAATCCTTTCATGTCACCATTTCGCCAGCCTACACTTCACATAATAGGCCTGTAGGTGGCACTTGGGCTTCATTAATGATAGTTTCATGAAATAGTAAACGGTGCTTCATACACAAGCATCCATTTTCTCAGCGATGAAATTTGATTTATAAAATGAGACAAACCGCAGATCCAGATCGCTCTACAAATAAGCTTGTCTACCCCATGTCATTTTCAACCGATTTATGAATAAGAACGGAAAATGTCTGCTCCAATTCACATTATTGTCCAATGAAATGTGTCAGATCATGATTGGTTGGTGTATTATACATGACAAACGGGCATTGATGAATTATGTAATATTCTCTAAACTATATAATATATGGATTTTTTTATTAAATCGACACACTAACTTTGATTACTGATGGAAAAAAAAAGTTTAAAATATTGTTTAGTTTATTTTGTTTCCTTCCCGTCGATCTATTCACTGAAAGAACCATATATGACTCCAGAGCCTATGGTTTCTGAACAGACTGTGGAATATCAGTCAGTCGAGCAAAACACACGCAACCCATAACAGCCTCAGATTGACAGATATCTAAAAATAAACAGGAATTTTCCGACTTTTGAGCGATTAGTTACCGTTTTGTGCACATTGTCATGTTAATTATAATTCAAATTCATTTTGTTTTATTGACTACAATATTATTGCTATTTGTCTGAGATGTTCACTTTTGAATAATTTTGATAAAGGGCAGGGGCTTGAGCCCCCAAAGCCCCCCTTCTGCACGTGCCTGTTGATGAGACCTAATGCAGCGAGGGTCCCGCGGAGTGAAGAAGAGGTGGAGTTACGAGGATTCTCAGACAGTTGAAGTGTCCAATGGAGTTAAGAGATTTGCACTCAAGCTGTTTTCAACACTTTAGATTGGTTATTAATTTGTAAAAATAACAGACCCACGTGGGGACTGACCAATAGCATAGATTTGTGAAAAAATATGAAATTGACAAAATTTGGACATACGAGGTATCCACCCGACAGCGACGATATGCTGGTTCTTGATGTCTGTGTGTGTCGAAATAGCATTTGAGTTCAAATATTTATGTGCATTACATAGATTTAAAATTCATTCAATATAACTATTAGAGCAACACTTTCATTGCATGATGTAGTTTCACAGAATTAGTTAATCAAAACCTGAACATATAAATGAAAAAACAATTTATTTTGCATGTAAACAGGTGTTCATTATACAGCACTGATCTCTCTGCTTTATAACAGCACATGCAGTGTTACAGAGAAAAATCTAACACAAGAAGTCAAGGGTCAAGAGCCCAACTAAAGCAAACACTGATCTCCATGATGGTGGCATCATTTTAACAATAAAACATCAACATCTGATCCTCTGTAATTCTCAATAATAGCAGGTGTTCATCACTAATGCACAATCATCATTTAATTAGTCACTTAATTATCTCATTAACTCTTTGAGGACTTGAGATTTGACTCGAGACTTGTTTGTGACTTGAAAGGAATGACTTGGTTCCTCCTCTGGTGAAATCAGCTGCTGAGTTCATGGGTGGAATAAACACATGGCAGGACTTTTACTTTCTGACCCCTGAACTTTACACCTCTGTCTGTAATATATCTGCTTGTTTTACACTCTTTGGCCACCAGGTGGTATTGTGAGCAAATGAAGCCTCCAGAAATTAACCCTTTTGTGAACCACTTGGCTGAAAAGCTTAAAGCTTCACGAGGCTTCATCTGCCCATCACTACCATAACTGTTAACAGAAATGACATTAAACTTTACTTTAGTTTTCCATTAATGCTTGTCAGTATTCATCAGTGCACTCTAACTATATTTCAAAGATAACTGGAGTAGTTATAAAATTACACAAAAAGTTCATTCAATATGAAATTAAACTATAATACATTTTCATTTAAGTACAATTTACATTCAATTAAATTGCATTCAGTTTACACTTAAGTATATTCTAATAAAATACAATATTTTCATAAGAAGTGCTGTTTTTAAAAGTATGCAAAAGTGTAATTCTTCAGCTCAATAGGATTTGAATGACAGATGTAAACTCAGTGTGTTTCATTCTTTTAGCGCTCCTTTATGCCACCATCTTTGGTAACGTAACCACCATCTTCCAGCAAATGTACGCCAACACAAACCGCTACCACGAGATGTTAAACAGCGTGAGAGACTTCCTGAAGCTCTACCAGGTTCCCAAGGGCCTCAGCGAGAGGGTCATGGACTATATCGTCTCTACATGGTCCATGTCCAGAGGAATTGACACAGATAAGGTATTTGGCACAGAGTGCACTCAGAGTCTCGCAGACTGAAGATCTTTATCCAGGGAGCTTATTTTCTTCATTCATTGTAGAGGTCATTTGTTCTGTCTTTGCCATAACATCCGTAGCATTGGTGAATAATGTCCCTCTAATGTTTAAGATCACAGTCTAACTGTGTTACGTAAGACTTCCAACAGCTTCTCAAAATCTCATAAATTATTCGTGAAAGGTTCGGAGAACCTCCAGTTTTTGTTTTAACACGATGCTAATAAGCTTTACATCATCATGAAGCAAAATTTGATGATTTTCACTGTTTTTAAAATTCTACTGCAGGTGTTGCAAATTTGCCCCAAAGACATGCGAGCGGACATCTGCGTTCATCTCAACAGGAAGGTGTTCAAAGAGCATCCGGCTTTCCGTCTGGCCAGCGACGGCTGTTTGAGAGCGCTTGCCATGGAGTTTCAGACCATCCACAGTGCCCCGGGAGACCTCATCTACCACGCGGGCGAAAGCGTGGACAGCCTCTGCTTCGTGGTGTCGGGGTCTTTGGAGGTCATCCAGGACGATGAAGTTGTTGCTATTTTGGGTGAGAGTATTTCTATTGGTGCTCTGAGGTCTACTACTTGACTAGAGCCCATCATGAGAATATAATTATCATAAATATTTAGTCAGTCAATCAGTTGCTACAGGTAATTTTTTCCATACATATTTACCCACTCTTAAAGTGCCTCTATTATGGATTATGAAAGGTTCATATTTTGGTTTTGGGAGTCCCCAACAACAGGTTGACATGCATGCAAAAAACACTTTCATTGTCTTATAATATGCATTTATTTTTTACCTTATTTGCTCAACAACTCCCAAACGATTCGCTCAACAATTCATTTTTCCAAACCCCTCCTTTACGTGATGCTAATCTGCGGTGATTGGTCGATTTCTTTTCCATTTCATCTCGCCTGTAATGCCTGATAAAGCAGCATTTTTAAGCACAGTGATGCTTTGTGTACAGCGGTACCGGGGAAACAGCTATTTTACACTTTCAAAAGTGTAATTTGTTTTAAAAACGACTCGTTTCAATGATTCAGAGTCCACTCTTTCTTTTGAGAGACAATAACTTTATACACGGTGCACTTTCAGATTTAAAACTTTGCAGGATGTTTTCATTCACATAGATCTGTGTTATACACTGCATTAAAGGTAATTTTCAAAAATCTATAATAGGGGCACTTTAAATAAAAGTGCAAAAATATCTTCAGAACATTCAATAATGCAGTATATTAAAATTATTCTGTTTCTCTGACCTTGGTTTACCTATAATAGGTTTTGAACTATTCTTTAATGATAATGTTTCTGGCTTGAATCCCTTTTAAAGATTTTGGCAACAAAATGATTATTTTATGCTGCAGTTACTCTGCATGGTTTAATGTACAGATTCTTTATTTTGCCTAATAAAATAATACTCCATTAAAAGTATAAGTACTGACTTTAATTACAATATATGATTTTCATTTACAATAATCAACACTAAAATTTGGCGTTAGTAACTTTTTGCACCATCAGTTGCATATTCAAGCTCTGATCATTTTGCAATTCTTGGCTTATTTTGACGAGATCATTCAAGAAACTCAAGAAGAGCTGAAGTCAGATCAGTTTGATTCACTGATGAATCATTTTGGGTGATTTGTAAGCTAATTCAGATTGCCATGTTTACGAATCATTCTTGCATTTAAGAATCAGTGGTAATTTTTTGATTTGCAATAATGAGGAATGATATGGGTAAAAAAAGTTGAGCAAAAAGTTGAGATATGCTTTGGAATGTAGTGAAGCTAAAAGTAAAAGTCCAAAATAATAAAAAAATAAAACACTTTAAAAACAGATTCAAATAAACAGATTCCTTTGGTGTTGTCCAGTTGTTTCATGCACATTTCTACCTGATTTAAGAATAAATAATAATTATGTTTGTAAAAATGAATGTATTTAGGTTAATTATATTAATTAATTACGTTATGTTAAATAGCATGTTAAATATTACTACTTTTAGGTTACCATTTTTCAATGTAAAATAAACAACTAAATAGATATTTAATATGAATCACTTTCGCTTTTATAGCTTGCGTGTCACCATTTTCAGATAAGAGTATTTAGTTGTAGATCGGATCACAAAAATATTTTGGACCCTTTACGTAACACTTTAATATATATATATATTAGAATTAGAACATCATTTAACAGTGGGCCAAATCAATGCTAAAAAATAAATGTTTTTGCACGTATACAATAAGATCCAGTTAAAATACCAATTATCACAACAAAACTCTAATATAACAATAACCAGTCAACATATAAAAAAGATCTATGACTCATAAACCAATAAAAAATAAATAAAATAAAAAAAGCATTATGATTAAGCATGAGAAACAGTAATAATGCCTTTCCAAATGCCACTAATAAGCTTCGAGTGCCATGAGAACCTCTCTGGATTTGCCCTCTCGACAGACACGGCAGATACAGATCTGCTGTCCAGTGGGGGTCAAGTATTATGCTGAGATAAATATTTGCATTGCAGCCCGTGTGGGGCGGCAGGTCTCTAGCAGAGTGTGTCAATTTACTGGAGGTGTAAATCTGTCATTGCAGGGTTAGAAACAGAGCAGAGTCATTCGCGGGGAGGAGATCTGCTCTAGCGTGAGTGTGAATTGTTCTTTAAAAGAATGAAGGAATGTGAATTTTGTACAAAAGCACAGTTGAAGCCTTGTCAAAAAGACATATTTGTACATTTTAATGACATTTGAGCAACAAATATACACATCTCTTTCATTGTACATTTCAGCTAAATTGGCTAAGCACACTTAACTGCTTTGTGATTCAACACACCATCCCAGTAGGCATATAGATGCATGACATCTTTGTAATTAGATATTAAAGCAGATGAAAAACTTGATATCTATGTTCATTAATATGTGTCAATACTGTATTACATGTCATCACACAGACCATCTGACAGTGTTGAATAGGTGGAAATGTTCTACATGAACAATGAAACATAACAAAACCAGATTTATTTCATTATATTCAATGAATCTGTTGGTTTGGGATATATATTGTGCATGGCCAACTCTTTTTGTTTAAATTATCTTCTTTCTAACCACATGTACAGTATATGCAGCTCTACATTGTGTATAAGGTTTACTATCTTTAAAATATTCTATACAATTTTTTTTATACCCATGTATTTCTGTTTAAAATAGCCTAAGCAATGAAATTAACTAATTTTACCATTTCTAAAGTGTAGCATAAAGCTCACAGCTGATTGGTTCGTTGTTCACCCCCAAAAATAAAAATTCTGTCATCATTTACCCAACCTGATATTGATCCACAACTTTTTTCATGTCTTTCTTCAGCAAAACACACAAGAATATATTTTGAAGGAGAGCATTGGGAACCAAATAACATTGAAGCCCACTGACTTCCACTGTATGGACAAAAAACATTAAGACTCAAATGACTTCTCAAAAAGAAAAAAAGAAAAACAAAAAAAAAAGCATACGGCTTTGGAATGACATGAGACTGAATAAATGATGAAAGAATTTCATGTTTGGTCTAATCTATACACTCTTAAAAATAAATGTGCTTAAAAGGTTCTCCACAGGATGCCGTAGAAGAACCATTTTTGGTTCCACAAAGAACCATTCAGTCAAAGGTTCTTTAAAGAACCATCTCTTTCTTAACTTTTTATAATCTGAAGAACCTTCTTTTGCCACAAAGAACCTTTTTGGAAACAGAAAGGTTCTTCAGATGTTAAAGGTTCTTTATGGAACCATTTAGACAAAAAAGGTTCTTCTATGACATCGTGAATCACCTTTATTTTTAAGAGTGTATGTGACACAATGTTGCACCGGTTGTAGTTACGGTGTTACATTAGCATCATTTCCGTGAAATTTCTCTGTCTAAAAAGCTCCATAGTCTATTGTCAATAGTTAATGATGTATGAAGTACAGATCCCAAAGAAGTTCCTTTCAAACCAAGTAGCTTTCTGTTTGTCAAAACTGCAAATTTGTGTCACCAACTTGAACCCGTTGCATGTCTCACGCGAAACGCGATTTCCCAGTGGTAAATGTCTCCACACTTTAACCATGTTACATAATGTCAAAGCTATTTGTGTCAGTGTTAAACTTTTGCCTTCTTCTGGGTCACATTACAGTAGACTTCAGTCTTATTTACATGCATGAACTTATTTAATGTTCCCCTGAAATGACATTCTCAGCCTGAGCAGTTTCATTCTGGAGTGCATATTGAGTTTCCTGTGATCCATGGAAATTTGCACCTATGCACAAATCCGGGACATTTCCCTGATGGTATTTGAAAGCCTAATGGAATTCATTCTTCAATGTCCCCCTCTCTTTTTTTCTCTCTCAGGAAAGGGGGATGTGTTCGGGGATGTATTCTGGAAAGAGATGAATTTAGCTCAGGCCTGTGCAAATGTCCGTGCGCTGACCTACTGCGATCTTCACATCATCAAACGAGACGCCTTACAGAAGGTTTTGGAGTTCTACACAGCCTTCGCCGGACACTTCTCACGAAACCTGGTGCTCACCTACAACCTGAGGAAAAGGGTGGGTACCTAGACACTTTAAAAATAGCTTAAAACCTAAAGTTGCAAATGAGTTTGACAAATAATCTCACGTTTCTCAACCCTATTTCTGCACATTTTGGATGTCAGCATTATATAACACACTGATTAATTCATTAGTAGGGGTCTCTATATCTTGAGACCATGGTACTCTATTACACTCTAGTCACTGGATTCACTAGCTGCTTTCACACATGAAACTTGGTAATTATTTTCATTGATGCAAACTGCCAGATTGACTTATCTTGTAAATGTACCATAATGTGTGTGCTGTTCACACAAGCACCTTCTTCCAGTCTTTAAGATACCATTCATACACCAGCACCAAAAAAAGTGAACCTGTGCAGTTGTTGCTTTAAGGAGGTATTTCTATCTGATATTACATACAATTCTAATTTTGTTGTTGCAACCTAGTTCAATTAAGATTATGTAACACAAAACAAGAGTATGTTATTTCAACTTAAATTCATTACGTTGACCCAACATACAATTTCCAATAAAACTCAGAATTAACACATTCAAAACATGCACACCTGCACCATACTGATCAGTGAATTTTGGTTTAATGAAAAATTATGATTTGAAGCTATTGTATATTTTAAGTTGGAGCAAAGTGAAAATTACAATTGACAGTGCTACTCTTCAGCACAATGGTAACCACTGTAAAAAAAAAAAAATATATATATATATATATATATATATATATATATATATATATATATAATGTCACATGACTGGCAGCAACAAAACATTAAACACTAACAGATCACATTCTCACTTATTACAATCGAGTCTGACTTTTGTTTCTTTCATACCAAACTTCTTATTGATAATTAACTGAGGTTTAGACGTTGATGTTTTATTGAAAATAATCAAGAAGTCACCGTTATGGAGATAAGTTAAACTTATAATAAACGCAAACTTTATAATTGTCAATAAAACATCAACATCTTCACTTAAGTAATTTTATCTAACTGGAGAAATCAAGTTACCTCTACTAACAGTTATGCTTCAGTAAAACTTGTTTTTTTCAGGTTGGTTGAATTCACTTGTAATCAGTAACCTTAAATCATTTATTTAATTTAAACAATTCCAGTTATTGTAGATGTTACCAGTTGACATACAATTTCTAAGTTGAACCGAACAAACATTAACATTTTTTTCAGTGCAGGCTTATTGGAAATACATGCCTCTACTTACATCTATACATATGATTCGCTGCTGTTGATATGAACACTAGAGGCAGTAAAACGCCAACAACTTTGATTCTTTTTCACACTTACAGGGCCAGAGTTTTGAGAAAAGAGAAAGCCTAATTTTCACACAATTCTTTGCACAATATTATGTTTCATGACTTCAAAACAATTTTAATATGCTGCAAGATTCGAAAACTGATACTTTTGAATGTTAGCGCCACATATGCAGCTTCATATGTATGGGTTTTCTAACTCGGTAGGTTTGCTCAGAAGCTCACGCGATATGGCATTGCAATTGTGAGGTGAAGAGCTCCGGTACAAATCCTGTGAAGCTATGATTTGACAAAACAGCTCAAACCTGCATATAAGGAAGTAATAATAGCACGGCTGCATCAGTTAAATGCGGGTTTATATCACTTTGCATTCATTGACACTATCGAGTAGTGTTATTTTCCAGCATGATAGAGGATTAAACTTTTAGCCACACTCCCCGGACTTGAAACGACATAATAAAAACGCAGCAATGTGTGCCTGCACCAACATAATAAAAGCGTGGACTTGGTCACATTTTAAATGCGCATTTTAGCGCCACTCACTAGACATTTCACTTTGAAAATGCCACGATACGTGCAATAAGGTACGTAATATCGGTATTGCAGAAATGTTGCTACAAGTGCATATTTCCAATGAGCTTTGGTTGACCATAATACTGTTAAAATCTGTTATGTCAATCAGGATCTTTAAGGAAATTACACTGTTGGTCACATGACAAAACCAACATGTTGGATGTAGTACGTACAGAATTCATTCATGCTATATGAGACATATTTTTTTAACAGTCAAAGAAAGTTTGTTCTTCCTCAAATTGCACAATGTGATTTTGGAAACCAAAGCTATTTAAAGTGTTGAAATGCGTTTTCATAAAAGGCGGTAATTTTCCGTAAAGGGCTGTACACATGTGTGAACTATAGCTGGTATAATCAGACTAAACTGTAAAAATGATCTAAACTCCTTATTTTGCATTGCATTTGAATGATCAAATTCCTGCAGCTTTGTGATGTTTCATCGGTTTTGTTATTATGTTTTCCTCTTGGCTGTCAAACGTTTGACCTTCCTTCATTTACTGCTGCTCTTCCGAGAACAATTTTGACAGCTTTTCATTAATGCTATAGCCAGTGCTGTAGTCGAGTCCATTGTCGAGTCCTTGTAATTAATCAATTAAGCAGAGGTGAGATTTTCAAAGAGTTAAAGAGTTAAAGTTAATGAGATAATTAAGTGACTAATTAAATGATGATTGTGCATTAGTGATGAACACCTGCTGTTATTGAGAATTACAGAGGATCAGATGTTGATGTTTTATTGGTTTGAAATGATGCCACCATCATGGAGATCAGTATTTGCTTTAGTTGGGCTCTTGACCCTTGACTCCTTTGTTAGATTTCTCTCTCTAACACTGCATGTGGTGTTGTAAAGCAGAGAGATCAGTGCTCTACAGTGAGCAGATATTAGCTGTTTTCATGTCATGCGATAGTCGTCATGAGCTGGCCTGGTTAAAATCAGGATAACTTTTTTTTATTACTATTTGTTTAGGTTTTACATAATCAATCCTGTGAAACTACAGCATGCAAAGCGTTGCTCTAATAGTTATAGTGAATAAATTTTAAGTCTATGTAATGCATATTAAAAATTGAACTCCAAGGTTATTGAGACACACACAGACATCAAGAACCAGCATATGAATCTCAACAATGGTGACAATCAACAAAATGCTTCA
Organism: Spinibarbus caldwelli; assembly: GCA_039654775.1. NCBI lineage: Eukaryota > Metazoa > Chordata > Actinopteri > Cypriniformes > Cyprinidae > Spinibarbus > Spinibarbus caldwelli. The sequence continues at coordinate 33,443,813 of CM077230.1, read as the reverse complement.
TGCAGCAATGCATGCTGGGTAACACCATAGTAAAAACTCCATCATGCACTGCAGTATGAATAATTATCGTCACCACTGTTGAGGACTGTATGATAAGTGTTCATGTCTAAAAGCCTGATTTGATACAGGTTTTTTTTTTTTTTTCTCTCTTCAAATATTGAAGCATTACGGTGGTATTTTGTAATACTTTTTTTTTTTTAAACCGTTCAATTATAGCTGAACATCAGTCAACAAACCAAATAAAAACCACTACATGATGTTCTTTCATCATGAGTTACAGGCAGAAAGTTTAAGCCCATCTGCTATTTCAAGATTTAATTCAGCAATGCACAAATGTTTGCTGTGAAACAACATTATTATTGTTTTGATACAGATTACCTTGAATTGGTAAAAGGGTCAAGAGCCCAACTAAAGCAAACGCTGATCTCCATGATGGCGGCATCATTTCAACCAATAAAACATCAACATCTGATCCTCTGTAATTCTCAATAACAGCAGGTGTTCATCACTAATGCACAATTATCATTTAATTAGTCACTTAATTATCTCATTAACTTTATCCCTTTAACTCTTTGAAAGTCCCACCTCTGCTTAATTGATTAATTACAAGGACTCGACATTGGACTCGACAATGGACTCGACTACAGCACTGGTTATAGCTGGTGTGAGTGAACACTGTTCAGTTTCTTCTGCTTTTGTCTCAGAGTTTGTCAGCTACATTGCATCCGTGTGGAGGCAGGGCTGAAGCCGGGCTGCAGCTTTGTTTAAATTCACATCTCGTTTCTCTGTGTAAGCACTTTTTACAGTGAAGTGATTATGAAGCCAACTGAGCTGGAAGATCTATACTCTCTCGCAGACACAATCCCTATAGCACTCCATTACTCATGTGACAGCTGTGGGAACAGTGAGCACTTCTGAATACTGAATGCATTGCTGTTCTTACTGTGCTTTCCTGTTCATTTATTCAAATGTGTTACTTTTAAAGGGATAGTTCTCAAAAATAAATAAATAAATAAATAATAATAATAATAATAATAATAATAATAATAAATAAATAAAGAGGTCAACCTCCTGTATGACTTACTTTTTTTAGCATAGTTATGGTTAACTAAAACCACTTTTTTGGCATGGTTATTTATTTTATTTTAAAACTAAAATAAAATAAATCATTTAAAAAAAATAAAACATAAAATGCAATATTAGATTAAAAACAAACAGTAATTGAATATTTACAAATACATTTAAATTAAAAGTGCTAACTATAAATAAATAAAAACTAAAAACAATGAAATAATAAAAGCACATTAAATCACTAACAATTAAACTAAAATTAAAAAATAAATAAATAAAATATTAAAGCTTCAAAATATTAATAAAAATAGTAGCAAAAGATCTTGGTTTCATATGTAAGATTGCATATGTTACAATAAATGTTAGGACACATAAATAAATAAAGTGAGAAAATTCAATATAGAATAGAAAAGAAAAGAATAGAATAGAATATGATCTATCTAGCTGTTTATCTGTAAAGGCCTGTTCACGACAAGGATGATTACTATAACTATAAAGTTTCAATAATCATTCTAATTCTAATTTCAACATTATTTTTTTCCAGCTGATATTCCAAAAAATATACATAAAAAAATCTATTCATATATACTGGTTAATCATAATTGCAGGTCTTATTTTTTGAGGTTTGCTCAAGGTCATTCCTGAATTAAACTGATGGTATTTTATTGATCAGATTATAAATCAGAGGTGAGCCAATAACATAAAAGAATAAAGAATGTCTGGTTGCTCTCTTTGGTCTAGTCTGACATTATAGGTGTGATTTATGAAATCTAAGGTCTTGCTTCAGCATATAAAATGGTTAGAGGGCTGAAGCAATCATATCCTGTGTGCTGTGTGTGTGCGTGTTTGAGTGATTGCATGGCTATCATCAGAGTAATGGCCTTATTTGTTCAGGTGAGATTGTGGCGTAAGCAGCTCGGTGTATCTGGCTGTATTATCCAGGTATAGTCTAATCAGATCCAGCTTATTGAACTAATGCTCAAATCTTAAGCGTTGCTCTGTTGTCTGTGTGAGTGCAGGATGAAGAGAGAGACAGAGGCAAATATTAGGTAGCTGTGATCAAAGCTGGCCGTTTAGTTTTGTAACAGTCAGAAAATGGCCATGTAGTCAAGAGCCGAATTAATGGAGCACAAAGTCAAACTGACCTTAGAAGAACAGAAAATAGAAACCTGATACAGACATATCTTCATCATCAGTCCCCTCCTTCAGTCCCACCCTCAATGTTTCTCTCTCTGTCTCTCTCTTTCTCTTTCTGTGATGAATATTCTAAAGAAATATGATTTAAGACTTATGTCACATGACTCAAATCAGCATTACATCTGTCTGTTTATTAGTGATAGATAGATAGATAGATAGATAGATAGATAGATAGATAGATAGATAGATAGATAGATAGATAGACAGACAGACAGACAGACAGAGAGGCAGACAGATAGATAGATAGATAGATAGATAGATAGATAGATAGATAGACAGACAGACAGACAGACAGACAGACAGAGAGGCAGACAGATAGATAGATAGATAGATAGATAGATAGATAGATAGATTGATAGACAGATAGATAGACAGACAGATAGATTGATAGATAGATAGATAGCATAATGACAGAATGTTCCATTATCGTGAACTATAACCTTGAACACCAGAGCTTACGGACAGTGATATAATGGTGCTCTTAAAGCTCTCGGTCACAGATCGGTTAGTCTCAGCCTCAGACGTCACGCCCACGGAACGTTGGCTAAACGTCTGATGCATATGGCACACGAAACGTGACGCTGAACGAAACGAACTGTGATTGGTTGTTTGACATGTTGGTCAAACGGCCTCATGGGCGGGCCTTGGCCAATGAAAGCTACCATAGATTCCAGACCTTCAGCCGTCAGTCTGAAAGTCTGGCTATGCGAGACTACAGATCAGTGGTTTTGATTGTGTTCTGGAATGGACAGATCTGTATCCTTCAGTGTCCCCTGGACGGGGGCAGCACACAGCAGAGATCTGAGCACTGGACGCTGGTATTGATCACAGCGCTCGCTCTCTAAAAGCTGCTTATCTTACTGAGACATTTCTGTGTGCTTTTAATTCAGACAAATCTCTCTTGCTTTTCACCTTCCCTGCAAATATAATAATATTTAATTTCTCTTGTATCCTTTTCACAACATCTTTCCTTTTAGTTCTGCATTTGTTCAAGCGGGTCAGGCTTTTCATGATCTTCATTGGTATTTAAATTCAATCTCCCACAGACTCATCCTTTATTTACATTCTCCTCCATTTTCTGTTCCTGTCTGTGTCTCTCATACCATCGATCTGTGGCCGGGCTTGTGCTATAATTGTGTCTGTATATGATAATCACACCACACAGCTAAAACATGTGTGGCCCGACCTGGCCCTGTGCACATGTAACAACAGTGTCTTGTTTTCTTTGTAATATATGGCTCTCAAAAGGCCTCATACCGTTGATTTAGGTCACATCCAACCCTGGGGAAAGTATCTAGTCTTGTTTGCCCACAAAATGTGCTTAATGAGATTGTTGAACCAGTTTCAGGTGAGTGGCTGCTTGTGAAATATTATATTACAGAAGCATGTTCACCTTGTGAATAGATTCTGCTGATGGGCAGGTTTGGAAACTATCTCAAGCATGTAATTTGATAAAAAATGCCACTTAATGAATTATGTCCAACAAATTACTTCACCTTCATCACATGAAGGTCAAATAGACAGTTTTTCCAACACATTATTGAGTGTTCATATGTCTATAGCGTTGTCTTTAATTGCTGCACACAAAAACATTTATCAGTGTAGTCGGATTCACAAACAAATGATTCTAATGATACTTTAATTAATTGCACAAAAGATTTCGATCTCACAAATGATCAGTTTGCTACCTACTGTTTAAAAAAATCAGTAAATAAAACAGTAGACATTATTTTATGATAACTTTTATGTAGTGCACTGCATTGTGGTCATACGACTACTATTGTGGTCATATGACATGATACTCATGACATTGCATGTAGATAATAGGTAATAAAAAACAGAAAAAAAAAAAAATCAATAACCAACCCTTTGCTTTGGGATAGTATGTCGCTCTGAAATATTACATTTTTATGTCACTTGAGGGTTGCACAGTCAATTTTTGAATGGTTCATCTTTGAGACATCCAGCTGTTTCCTGTCACCTCTATGCATGTATAATGGACAATGGAAGACAATTTTAAGTCCTGTGACTCTATTGATCATCATGAGCAGTAAATTGTCACTGGTCACCTTCTCTGGAGCGAGTAAATGAAGATGGAAGTGTGCTAGAGCGCGTTAATGATATACTGTAACAGCCGGATACATTTTCACACTCATGGGAGTTTGTGCTGAAAGTGCAATTATCTTACTGCACCTCTTTAAAGACTCTAAAATCATTACTGTTAAACCTTCTGGTAATGTTTTAATGAAGCAGTTCAGCCAAAATAGAAAATTCTGCCATCATTTATGCACATTCATGTCGTTCCAAATCCACACGATTGCTTTCAAAACACAAAAATATGCAAAAAATAAAAATAAATAAAAAAGAAAGCTCTATTTTCTACAAATTAACAAAGACGTTGACACATTTTAGTCAACTTAATTTTAAATATATTTTTGGTCAAAAAAACTAATGATGCACTTATTGGCTAATGTTAAAGTCACCTTAAAGTCAAAACTAACTATTCTTATTATTTTTTATGGAACATTGCAGTGTTCATTATAAATGATACATCCATGCACATATATGTATGTATGTATGTATATGTATATGTATATATATATATATATATATATATATATATATATATATATATATATATATATATATATATTTTTTTTTTTTTTTTTTTTTTTTTTTAATACATGTGCCCTCATTATCTTTAATCAAAATAACTTCTCCCTCTTGCAAAAGGAAGGGACATCCATTCACTCACATGAGATCGCAGCAATAGAAAACGGCAACGACCCAACAATCCAATCAATTCCCAGCCTACATTTTTTCTTGTTCGAGAAGCTGTTTCACTCACACAATAAGGAAGTAAAGACAATTGCAACTTCTGTTTCATGCCAACTTTGAAAGTTTTTTCATTGAAACCAGTGGGTTATTGACTGCATCGATATGTAAAATGTGCTTTTGCCAGCTCTAGTGAAACACGTTTGTTTTGGACATGCAACACTATCAGACAGATGTAGCATGTTATGTTTTTCATGTTAACTCAAACTCCAGTAATTCTCTACAGATGGCTGATCAAGATTTGACATGAAAAATATGTGTTTGTTGTGTTCAGTCTGTTTTTAACTATGAACCTCTCTAACCCCCAAAACTCATTATCTTTGGCTTTGACACATCGTCCGCCTCCAGTCCAATACTGCTCCCTCCGCACATCTCACAGTCATCCATCTGATCCGATAGAAAATCCATTTATTTTTGCTCCTTACAATGCATTGAAGTGGCTTCATCAGGAAGCAGATTCATGTGACCTGGCAAGTAAACAAAGTCTCGCTGAGTCAGTCTGCGGACAGGAATGAATTAATGAAGCAACATCAACACATTAGGACAGCTTCCGTGTCCATTAACATATTGCTTGTAATTAGGTTTGCAAAAAATTGTTTGTCAGTTCAAAATGCCCTGTGCTTTTTCATCTGTTTTACATTTAAATGCAGTACCATTCAGTGTCCAACACCTTCAGTGATCAGTCAGTGATCAGTCTAAGTGATCAGTCTAATCTAAATAAGACTAATTAACTTAAAAGACTTCTCTCTCAATTGTGAAAGATTTCATTAGAGGCAAGAGTGATTTTTTTTATTTTTATTTTTTTCTCAGGGAATCAGTGCTTCCTTGAACAATAAGCGGATGAGAAAATAATCAATAAACAGTATTAACTGTAAACAATCGGTATACCGGGACATCTCATGACTCTTATCACGTCACATTTATGAGGAAAAGACTGGAATTAATTAAATTGTAGCAATAATCAAAGTAAATGCATGAAGCACTAGCCAACATAAAGAAGGAAAACAGGAATCCTGCTTTCATTCAGCCTCCAGGTTCATTCATAATTAAGTTTTAAAAAATAAATAAATAAATAAATAATTCCCCCCAGGGTATGAAAAGCTGTTGTCCACCATTTTGGAAGAACACAGCATGAACTATCTACAGGATATTACAGTCCTCTCCCATTTGCATGCTGACTTGGACAATTACCACCATGTCTACAAGCTGAAGGCCATTGTAGACCCAGATAAATTTGTCTTGGATGTAGAGAGAGATGTGTTTGAAGAAACTGACTGAGGTTTTGCCAAGTAAGACATATTACTGGATCAGCATCTTGGGGTTTGGGGGGTTTAGTGACCTTGAATTTTGCGAGATTCAACCAAAAAAAAAAAAAAACAAACAAACAAACAAACAAACAAACAAAAACGATGAGGTCAACAGGCCATTTCTGCATATTGACATTGCAAGCAACATAAATCACAGACATTTCTTTATGTTCTAGTAGTGACTGTTTTTTTTTTTCAACCCATGCTCATTGAAAAACAAAGTGCCTGTAGGAACATTTCAGCAAAATTATGTTACATTGCTTTTTCAAAAATTTACAAAACTTTTGAATTCATTCAAATTTTATCCAAAACAGATGAACATGAATCTGGAAATGTTTTATTATGCTGGTTGTTGTACTTAATGTGGAAGTTCAGAAATTAAATTCCTAATGAGTGGGGCTAAAAGGTTCAACGGTTTGAAAATAATGCACCACCTGTACTAAACCCTACTTTAAACCTGATAGCATTAACAAAAGGAAATATGAGATAAAAACAGCCCGATCTCACGGCAATTTGTACATATTTTACAAGGTGGCTAATTCGTACGAATTCTATACGACCTCACTAGTACAAATTTATATGATTTTTGCTAAATCGTACGTATTTTACGAGTTGCCAATTCGTATGAATTTGTATGAATGACCTACACCTAACCCCGCCCCTAAACCTACCCATCACTGGGGTTTAGACAAATCGTACAAAATCGTACGAGTGAGGACATATGAATTCATACTAATTAGCCACCTTGTAAAGTATGTACAAATTGACGTGAGATAGCATTGGACAAAAATGCATTTGCTTAAGCAACTATGTTATTTTAGCTTCTACAAGTCTTAGAGCTCTTTTATTGTGGCTCATGTTTCACAGATTCGTACCTGAGCGCTTCACAGTGCGTTACCAGGTGCACTACAGAGCAAGTCAGAAAAGCTATACATATGGAGCTGGTTATGTGAGATAAATGTTAAAATGTATTAGTTTACAAATCATGCACTATGGTAAAAGTGTTTTAAGGTCATAACATAGTATTGTGCAAGGAACTGCACAAAAATAAGTTAAACCTGTTATACCTACAACAAGTTATACCTGTATTTTACCTTTTATATTACAGCTTTAGATAGGGTTTGTGTTTGGAACCCTGTGTGTTTCTGTAGTCTCATCGTATCTGCAGCTCATGTTATTGGCTGTGATGTGATGCATTTGGAAATGAGTTACCATGAGCAAAAATGGCAGCATGCGAGTCACAGTCCTCAAGGGGGTCTTTTGGCAACTGACAAACACATGGGATTCAGAGTCATTCACATTAATTGGACCAGAGGAACCGAGGCCAACCATGATTTTAATCCAGGGGGGGAAAAAAATCATGTTAACCTTTTGTGTACAGTCGCTTATCAGCTTATTGTATAAATTGGATTTGCTATTTCAAAAATCGGTACACACTTGCTTCTACAACGCCTGATTTTGATGCATCATGAAGCTAAATATAGCAGTGAATAACCCCCTAGCAATACTTCACAATGAACCATGTGACTCGCTCCTCATTGTTCAAGATGCTCAAGGGTCAAGAGCTCAGATAGATGTAGTGAAGTGCACAGTGACCAAGGGCTCTGAAAATGTCTAGGTCAATGACGTGTTGCTCATTTATGTCATCCCAGCCATTAGTTTATTCATTAAAAATAAATTTTCTGTAATGAGCATGGTTTTAATTTCTGTTTTAAAATTCATTTTGATATTTATGGGGGACATAAAGTAAAAAATTCATGGCAATACAACCATCATGACATCATAATGAAGAAAATGGCCTCATTAAAAAAAAAAAAAAATACATACACACACACACACACACACACACACATACACACACACACACACACACACACACATACATACATATATATATATACTGCAACAGCTTTACTGCTTGTTAAAGTCATGTGGTGCAACCAACATGCAGAAAAAAAAAAAACTTGAAACAGGAAATTATGTCATAGAGAGATCTTAAAATACAATATAAATATATATATAGTAATTTATGTAATTTATATGCATAATGGTATGTGAAATGGACTTTTAAAACCCCTTTTTACTGTCATTTTATAGTGTTTATAGCATGATAACATCTATGTGTAAGAAGTTTGAAATTAAATTATTAATAGATTATTTTATGATTTTTAATGTTTTAAAGGGTGAAATCATCCTGTAGTGTCCACTTTATTGGACACTAACCATTTCCTCGTGATCTAAATACATATTTGTGCATGTTGGTACAAGGAGGGTTATATTTGCAATTTCAGGAAAATATATGTAATATGCTTTTTCACATGCATTGGTGTTATGTTCCCAAAATGTTTTGGTAACTTATAGAATGTTGTATAAATCAGCATTATTTACAAACATTGTTTAGTTTTTAGAAAGGTTTACCAAAGAAAGACATGATTCAGCATTCAGCCATTTAAATAATAATAACGATAATATATATATATATATATGCAGCATTCAGCCATTTAAATAATAATAACAATAATATATATATATATATATATATATATATATATATATATATATATATATATATATATATATATATATATATATATTATTATTATTATTATTACTATTATTATTATAAAACGATTAAGATGTATACACACGCATTCAAGGTGTAAGGAAAATGTTAGCACGTTTTTTTTTTTTTTTTGATAGCTGCACCACATTACAGTTTTATAATGTTTAACCTTTCTTGGTATAAAGGTTATTCAAAACCATATAAAACAACATGGAAAAAAAAACAACAACAACAACTTGGCACATTTTAAACCAATGATTATTTTTCTCATCTCTGTCAAAGATACTCTTATATTGACCCTTGTATGAATCAGCATTTAAGTATAAACTAAAAGCATATTTTTTATTTCAAGCTTCAATTCCAGCTCTATGCCAGGTTTTCTAAAACTGTAGGTCTATGTGAGGAACAGTCCAAAATTCAGACCAAAAGTCGTGATTTGCTTAAAATCCTGCCCTCTGCACAAGCTCTCAAATCTCATTTGTGTTGCATTCAGCACATTTAAATGCATGTTGTGCGTTATGGTCATCAAATGATGTCTTTAATACCGAACCTGCCGAGACTAATTGCAGCTTAAATATTGGTCTGTTCTTCACATAAGCTAACAGATAATCAATTCTTTTAAAACTGAGTTCATCCTCATGTATAATTATACTCTCCTGTTTGAATCACACAGATCATCTTCCGTAAAATAAGTGACGTCAAACAGGAGGAAGAGGAGATGCTGCGACGGAAGAATGAAGCACCTCTGAATCTTCCTCCAGATCACCCGGTGCGGCGTCTCTTCCAGCGGTTCCGTCAGCAGAAAGAGGCCCGTCTGGCGGCGGAGCAAGCAAGTCAAGGAGAACCAGATGTGGAGCGAGGCAGAGCGGAGACCGTGGTACATGAGATCACTGCAACCACCAGCGTCGTCACAGTCACTGAAAGTCCAGCCACACTGGTTACCTCTGTGTCCTCCTCCTCAACGTCTAGAACATCTTGTCAAGCCAAACTCTGCACTCCTGTGGCCCTAAAGGAAACTGTACAGGAAACAAGTCAGCAGAACCTCCCAAAAACAAAGGCTGGGGGCGGTTTAAAGATGCCACAGCCAAGTCTGATCTCTCCTGGTGTTCTGTGTCCAAAGCCGAGTCTATGGAGATGCTTCCAGACAGGACTAAGTGGAACTCGTGGGACAGCGGCATCACCAAGAGTGACGGGAGCGCTCGAACCCCTCAGGATCGGAGCCCCTTGCAGGTCGAGGGCAAGCGAGCCTTTTGCCCCATTCCAGAGCAGAATCTCCAGGCCTGCTTTATGGAACTGAAGCAGGAGCTGCGAGGAGACATCCTCTCCCTCAGCAGCAGAATGAGCGTGCTTGAAGGCCAGCTCGCCGAGATGCTCCAGCTTCTCAAAGACAGAAAGACCTCAGGATCTTCACACCTGTTTGACATAGCAAGACCAGATTCTCCAGATTCAGAAAAGGATGACAACATGTTCTCCTAACTGGGTTTCATATCTCATGCAGTGGGCTGAAGGGAGCACGGTTTGGTCCTGTTGAAGTGCTCATACACTCCTAAAAATAAGGTTTTTTTTTTTGTTTTTTTTTTGTTTTTTTTTTGCTGGGATCGGTGGCACCATGAAAACCTTCAAAGGAATAGTTCACCCAAAAATAAAAACTTTAATCTCAGGCCATCCAAAATGTAGATGAGTTTGTTTCTTCATTTGAAAAGATTTGGAGAAGTTTAGCATTATATCAGTTGCTCAATGCTGAATTTCTCCAAATCTTCTCCAAATCTGTGTAACATCCATGGAAGTTTTACATTGCACAGATAATTAAAATGTTCTTCACATCAAGAAAAAAAAAAAAAGATTATTTTAAGAACTGTGGAACACTTGGGGAGCCAAAAATCCATTTTGGAACCATAATTTTTTAGAGTGATATGGTGCAACGGCGCTTATTTATTTTTTGAAATTTTGTTGCCTTCAGTGGAACAAGAATTACACACTTTAATAATCAACACAATATCAATTGTCAATTTTTTTGTACAATGGTTGACATTTTTGTATGGTCATCTAAATCAACTTCTGTTTTTACTGTTAAATCATATGTCTGGTCATTTGTAAGTCAGTCAAGCAAAATGTGACAATTTATGAATGATTTCCTCAGCTCTTGTTTTATGGATAGACCAATTTTGCTACCTTGCACATGCACATACTGTTGAAGCCACATTTCAAAAGTCTTCAACCTGGAAAATCATCAACCTGGTTATTGTATGTTTGGGACTGACAAAACGTACTGTATGATGAATATAGTTTTTTGTTTTTTTTACATGGAATCATCTTGGTATCATACTATAAAATACTGTAGTCTGTTTATGTGACTAAATGCTGTGCTCTTAATAATGTGACAATATGCAATATAGCAATAGTGGCAAAAGCAAAAGAACCAAAATTCCCCTGTCCGTGAATCCTTGGTGGATGTTAAAACCGTTGCGCTTATTTTTGATTTTTAACAGCTTCATAACTCTGCCTCTTTTATTTTAGATCAACTTAAAAAAAAAAAAAAAAAAAAAAAAAAAAAAACACACACAAAGAAAATAGTTAAGGGAAAGTGTTATGCTGAATTTGGGACTATCAAAAAGTGTATAATGTACTGTGTGTACCATTTCTATCTGATGTACAAAGTTAACAAATTAGGTGGTGGATAAGCAATAATGATATATTATTATATTATTAATAACTGTTTAAGTGTATAAATGCGGGATATGCTATTGTCTGGAGTAATATGAGAACAAATGAAGCATGAAATAAGGAGCAGCAGTGTTATTTAGCATGTGATTTTTAGCATTCTTGCCAAAAATCTATCATCTTTTGTCATTTCCAAGAAACTGAAAGAGAAAGGTATATCATAGCGTGTCCAACCCAATGAAGTGTTGAACGCTTGTTTTGAAAAATTTGCACTGCACAACTTTAATGTTTGATTCAATGTATATCCTGTATGCAGAATGAATCAGTGTGTACACTGTGAAACTGACTTGATGGGACTTACTGATTGTACTTTTATTTTTACTCTGATTTTAGTCCGAAAATAATCAGAAAAATGGAACTGCAAAATATTTCAAAGCTAATAGCAGTTGTCTTACCTTAACATTAGCTATTAACAATTACTGTACTTTTTTTTTTTTTTTTTCAAGATCCAAGTATAGCTAAATTAGTGGACATACTTGATTAGTAAAGTATGATGGTTCTAAATGGAAAATCTAATACGATCACTTTGGGAATGAATATATACACAACACACACACACACACACACACACACACACACACACACACACACACACACACAGTTCTTCGTGTAAAGTCACTCACATCAGGTCATGGGACTTAACACAAAGGTTAGGTCTCATTTTCTTATCTTGAAAGTAATATAAATTACAGTATTTGTACTTATTTTTATTTTTTATTGTGCCCTGTTGATCTATATAAATGAATAACTTGAAAGCACAAGCAATTAAACTGTCGATTCAAATGTGTCAAATGTTCATATGAAATCATTTATACTTTGCATTAAATATTATTCATATTAATAACTTTAAATTCTCAACTTGCTAAAATCAATTTTAGTGAAGTATTTTTGTGATACACAGTGTTGTTGAAACAATGTTTTTGAAATTAGTATCTTCTGCTCACCAAGGCTGCATTTATGTGATTGAAAATAGTCAAAAACGGTTATTAAAATTTTAAAATAACTGTTTTATGTTTGAATATATGAAGAGTTTATTTGCAAAAACAGATCACTCCGTTTTTATTAGTTTTCATAAATCATATTTTTTAGTGTGTTATGTTTTTATTGTGTTTTATTGTGTTAGTTAGCTGTATTTTTTTTTTTTTTTTTTTTAGTTATTATTATTTAATTGAAACAACACAACTGCAGTTTGATTTATATTAATTGGAATCCAGGATAAAAAAAAAAAACAAACAAACATGATTTTTGAACATTTTTAGTCTTCAGTGTCACATGATCCTTCAGAAATCATTCTAATATGCTAATTTGCTGCTCAAGACACATTTCTAATTATTAATGTTGAAAACATTTGTGCTGCTTCAAATTGGAAACATGATGATTTTTTTTTACTTTCTTTCAGCACTCTTTGATGAAAAGGAAGTTAAAAAGAACAGCACTGAAATGTCTTTTCTGTCACTTTTGATCAATTTAATGCATCCTTGTTGAATAAAAGTATTTATGTATTTAAATGGTAGTGTGTATTTTCTGAAACATATACTCTGATCAAGCACAGCACAAGCGGCAGTAGCTCATGATAGCCTGTTGAATCCTGCCACTGTTCTTCGTGGGTTTGCTTTGGCTTTATTGCTCTAACTCCTTCAGACAGTCACAATTAAAAACGTCTACTTTCTCTGATGGGTCTCATAATCTGATTAGGGCCACAGAGCCCGTCTGATCCTCAGAGAATTCTAGGACAGATATTTAATTAAAGTGCGAGTTGATGTCTTATGCTAATCACCTCCGTCATGCTCTCTCCACAATTAAAGCTGAGTTACAGGCCCTTTAATTCAATTCCTTGACAGGTGAATTAAATGCACAATTAATATTTATTACACAAAGGACCATTTGATGTCAGAATTTTAGACATGCTAGTATCAGATTAACAGGTTAATTCTATCTTTAACCTGTAGAGTACACATTTCCAGTTCAGTCAGGAATCATATGGTGCAGGCTGTTGCAATAGACACGCGATCAACTAACAATCAAATCATTTACAACACGGCACAAGCTGATTGGCCTCTGCTGATTCTGCTGCCAATGTGCTTGATCGCTCAACATTTATATAGTCTGGCTCAAGTGTTCACTGTAAACTGGTTCTGCAGTCTGCTATCAGAGTTCCTCTGAAACCCTCCACCTCCCCAGCTCCACCTGTCTAGATCTGCTATGGGATTTATCTATGCCTATTCATGCAGCAGCAGCATATCTTACATGCTCACATGCTCTATATATGCTCTATATATTGGCAGTAGCAAGCCAACGCTTGTTTTAAAGCAGCAACATCAGATCAGATCTGTCAAGGCCAAATACGCTAATATTATCACATCCATGAACAAGATAACACTATTCTGAGAGTTATAAAGATTGCAATATATTTAAGCTTTTTTCTGCATATGAGGGTACTAAAACTATAATGGCTATAAATTAACATTTTTTTTTTTTTTTAATTGTCTTTGGTAACCAGTCAAAAGTTGTGATTAATTAAGATTTTTTTGTTTGTTTGTTTTGGAAAGAAGTCTCTTATTCTCACCAAAGCTGCAACAGTAATATTGTGAAATATTGTAACAATTAAAAAAAAAAAAAAAAAAAAGTTTAATATATTGAAAATTATGTAATTTATTCCTGTGATCAAAGCTGAATTTTCAGGAGTCATTAATCTAGTATTCAGTGTCACGTGATCCTTGAGAACAGATTATGCTGCTTAATATTTTTGTGGAAATCATGATGCATTTTCCCTGGAATCTTTTATGAACATAAAGTCCAAAAGCATTTATTTGAAACAAAGATTTTTTGTAACATTATTAATGTATTTATAGTCACTTTTGATCAGTTTCATGTGTATTACATTTTATTATATATTCACATAGAAAACAGTTATTTTAAACTGTAATGAGCTTGGTGTGCATATGAGTCTTCTTTCTGTATGTACTGTGTATATACAGCGGGTAAAAATAAGTATTGAACACGTCACCATTTTTCTCAGTAAACATATTTCTAAAGGTGCTGTTGACTTTAAATTTTCACCAGATGTCGGTAACAACCCAAGTAATCCATAAATACAAAGAAAGCAAAACAAATAAGTTCAGAAGTTAAGTTATGTGAAATAAAATGGAATGACACAGGGAAACAGTATTGAACACATGAAGAAAGGGAGGTGTAAAAAAGGCATGGAAAGCCAAGACACCAGCAGAAATCTATCAGTAATTAGAAAGCAATCCTGCCCCTTGTCAGTAGAAATTACTATTAGCTACTTCATTCCCAACACCTACAGTACCAGGATGAAGAAGATGAAACAAGGGTGGATATTTCAGCAAGACAATGATCCCAAACACAGCCAATTAAACTCTCGTCTGGTTTCAGAGAAAGAAAATAAAGCTGCTAGAATGGCCCAGAAAATCACCTGAATTGAATCCAATAGAAAATAAGAACTAAAGATCGGAGTTCATAGAAGAGGCCCACAGAACCTTCAAGATTTGAAGACTGTGTGGAAGAATGGGCCAAAATCACTGCATGCCACTAGTTTCTCCTACAGGAGGCGTCTTGAAGCTGTCATTACCAACAAAGACTTTTGTACAAAGTATTAAATAAATTTCAGTAGCTCAATACTTTTTCCCTGAGTCATTACATTTTATTACACATAAGTTAATTTCTGAACTTATTTGTTTTGTTTTCTTTGTATGTATGGATTACTTGGATTGTTACCGACATCTGGTGAAAATTTCATGATAACAGCACCTTTACAAATATATTTACTGAGAAAAATGTTGATGTGTTCAATACTTATTTTACCCTATATATATATATATATATATATATATATATATATGCATGTATATATATATACATATATATATACATATATATATACATACATACATATATATATATATATATACATACATATATATATACATACATACATATATATATATATATATATATATATATATATATATATATATATATATATATATATATATATATATATATATATATATACAGGTGCATCTCAACTGAAGTAGTTTAAGTCTTTGGTTCTTTTAATTGTGATGATTTTGGCTCACATTTAACAAAAACCCACCAATTCACTATCTCAACAAATTAGAATACTTCATAAGACCAATAAAAACATTTTTAGTGAATTGTTGGCCTTCTGGAAAGTATGTTCATTTACGGTATATGTACTCAATACTTGGTAGGGGCTCCTTTTGCTTTAATTACTGCCTCAATTCGGCGTGGCATGGAGGTGATCAGTTTGTGGCACTGCTGAGGTGGTATGGAAGCCCAGGTTTCTTTGACAGTGGCCTTCAGCTCATCTGCATTTTTTGGTCTCTTGTTTCTCATTTTCCTCTTGACAATACCCCATAGATTCTCTATGGGGTTCAGGTCTGGTGAGTTTGCTGGTCAGTCAAGCACACCAACACCATGGTCATTAAACCAACTTTTGGTGCTTTTGGCAGTGTGGGCAGGTGCCAAATCCTGCTGGAAAATGAAATCAGCATATTTAAAAAGCTGGTCAGCAGAAGGAACCATGAAGTGCTCCAAAATTTCTTGGTAAACGGGTGCAGTGACTTTGGTTTTCAAAAAACACAATGGACCAACACCAGCAGATGACATTGCACCCCAAATCATCACAGACTGTGGAAACTTAACACTGGACTTCAAGCAACTTGGTCTATGAGCTTCTCCACCCTTCCTCCAGACTCTAGGACCTTCGTTTCCAGATGAAATACAAAACTTGCTCTCATCTGAAAAGAGGACTTTGGACCACTGGGCAACAGTCCAGTTCTTCTTCTCCTTAGCCCAGGTAAGACGCCTCTGACGTTGTCTTTGGTTCAGGAGTGGCTTAACAAGAGGAACACGACAACTGTAGCCAAATTCCTTTACACGTCTGTGTGTGGTGGCTCTTGATGCCTTGACCCCAGCCTCAGTCCATTCCTTGTGAAGTTCACTCAAATTCATGAATCGATTTTGCTTGACAATCCTCATAAGGCTGCGGTTCTCTCGGTTGGTTGTGCATCTTTTTCTTCCACACTTTTTCTTTCCACTCAACTTTCTGTTGACATGCTTGGATACAGCACTCTGTGAACAGCCAGCTTCTTTGGCAATGAATGTTTGTGGCTTACCCTCCTTGTGAAGGGTGTCAATGATTGTCTTCTGGACAACTGTCAGATCAGCAGTCTTCCCCATGATTGTGTAGCCTAGTGAACCAAACTGAGAGACCATTTTGAAGGCTCAGGAAACCTTTGCAGGTGTTTTGAGTTGATTAGCTTATTGGCATGTCACCATATTCTAACTTGTTGAGATAGTGAATTGGTGGGTTTTTGTTAAATGTGAGCTAAAATGAACTTTTCCACGACATTCTAAATTATTGAGATGCACCTGTATATATATAAAACTAGACTGGTAATGTAAACTATTACCTGGCAATTTTCTTTTATGTTTGCACATTAGAATACCATCTATTTGTTTTTCCATGTTTCCACCTCCAGACACCCATCCCAAGGTCACTGTATTCTGTATTCCAGGCTTCGCCTCGCATTCCACTGCCTCCCCTTCTGTGCTGCTGAGTGACGACTGCAAACCACAGCCGACTCTGGCCAGACAGTGAGGGTCTTCACTGACCACCGCATACATCGCTCCAGTCTGGACTCCAAAAACCATTGACTACTGCGAGCCCTATCGCTGGAGTCATTCCAGTCATTTAGACTGGATCTCAAAGATTATGACTCAACATACACCTACCAACCACAGTTTATACCAGCCAGACTGACTACTGCTGTCAATTCTCACAATTTAATTATTGTCCTTACAGTCTGTGTTTTCCTTATTACTATATTGACAGTTGAAATCAGTTTATTTTATTAAAGCATATTGAAAAATGAAATCAGTTCAATTTATTTTATTAAAACATTATTGTAATACACAAGCTTTATAATATTTAAGTGCAAATAATGTAATGTTGGAGGAGGATGGGCTCATCCTGAGTCTGTTTCCTTACAAGTTTTTTTCCTTCCGCTACCTTGTGGAGTTTTATCTTATGCCGTTTTTTCTTTGTCACAGTCGCCTTTGGCTGCTTTGGGAGCTGTTTCAAGGCGTAATATATGTATGCATGAAATTCTGTAAAGCTGTTTTGAAATGCTTTGTGAAAAGTGCAGTACCGAATATTACTTAGAATCCATGGAAGCTCTTTGAACTGTATGGAAGGAGGTTAGCAAAGCAATGGGGAGATAGCTGGTGACAAATTTGTGGTCTCTAGCTTTAAACGTCTAAAGCCACCAACAGGTCAAAGTTATACTTAGGCTTCAATGTTTTTTCTTCGATCATGCCTAGATTTTTCAGGGTATTGAGATTTGCTGAAATCATGAGACTCTTTAGATATCTTTAAGTCTCTACAGATTCCTCAGCATACCAAGTACAGTGATATCAAATGTACATTAATATTGACATAAAATGGGTTATTTTTTAATGTATTGTGACAAAACCTGAGAGAGTTTAGGTGCATGAAATATAACACTGTTGAAGTGACTTTTTTGGTTTAATGTCCCTAGATATCTCGAATCACAGAATAATACCAATTTACACATGGTTGTATTGCCAACTCTTCTTACAATGTTCATGGGATCTTCACCGAAATTCACTTGACACTATGCTGGAAGAAAAATAAATAAAAATAAATAAAGTTTTGGATGTTTTGTTTTTGATGTAGCAAACTCTATACCATTTTTATCCCTGATAAATCTACTCAATTTGCCTGGTGGGTGTGGCAAAGGTACATTTTGAACCTTGGGTACTTTATATATTACTCAAAGTTAATAATTATTAATAATGGAACATGCCTATACAAACACATACATGCTAACATGAAGGACAGTGAAAGTGTGGTAACTGGAAAATTAGTAACTACTTCCACTTGCAAGACTTTAACCTCCAAGATTCAAAAAGAGGAAGAGGCCAGGTTCCACTGTCAATGTCAAACCAAAATATTCATCAATTTCTGCAGCTGAAGCAGACATTCATTTTCACTTCTTCTGTCTAGAGGGAAGTCGTACTTCTGGTGGGAATTTTCTATGTAAGTAATAATGTACAAAATATTACCACAAAATAAACCCCATCAGGGTGATTAGGAGTCAGGACATGTCTTCGGGCACTCTGAGGGATTTATTTTGTGTTAATAACCATACATTATATCCTGCTTATCACAGAGATAATGGCCAAACAAATTAACATTACAGTTTTTTACAATTGGTAGGACACATTTCTCAATACTAAAGTCACTTTTTCAAAACTCTACACACAGTGAGCACAACAGCAGTCTGTGTGAGCTAAACTGTGGATCATTTTTCATTGCTTTGGCACAACATGCATTCATTGAATATTACTTTCAAATTCCATGAATTCTTTTTTCATTTCGACACAACAACTGTCAAAACTCTGTGTACCTACAGGCCAATTTGCACACGTTTACATACTCTTTTCAAAATTGTGAAACTTGAGTTCAAAACAATAACATAATACCAAACTGAATAAAACAGCAATTTTCTGCATTTCTACAATAATATTTTACTAAAATATATTTAGAAAAAAAAAAAAAAATGAAATGCTATCAAAACCATTGGACCAACCACAGGTGATTCCTTTTGTAGCTGAAGACCTACACATGTGTTACTCCTTTACATAATTTCATTACCATCTATAAAAAGGGGACAATTTAGGAATAATTTGCATTGTGATGTAAACATGGACCAAGCCAGACATAGAGAAGTGGCTGAAAGAGCAAGAGAGAGACGTATGTGTGGTGGAAGAAGAATAAGAGGAAGATCAAGAGCTGTAGTCTCAGATGAGATCAGGGCAACTGTAATTGATCATGTAATATATCATGGTCTTTCAATAAGAGAGGCTGGTCTGAGAGTGCAGCCAAATCTTCCACGCTCAACAGTGGCATCTATTGTTAAGAGTTTTCCGGCAAACCAACAGGCAAGTTGTATTCTGCAAGACCATCTCCTCCAAACCTACTTGTGTGTAATTGCTTATGCATTTCTATTCACTGTAGGACCCAACGTTTACCTCCCAATGGTGGGAGAGGTAAGATGTTTACTGATGTGCAAGAAACAGCAGTCGTTGAATATGGTCATCAGAAACAATGCCATACAACTCACAGAAATTCGAGACAGAGTATTGGCAGACAACATTACATTTGCAAATATTCACAATGCAAATATTCAAAAAAACACCAGGTCAGGATGAAGCAGTTGTACACTGTGCCTTTTGAGAGGAACTCTGACCGAGTCAAGCAACTCAGGAACCAATATGTCCAGGTAAGATGACAAAAAAATACAGAACTGTTTTTTTTTTTTTTTTTTTTTTTAAATACAAACACACACAAAGACATGTTTTAGGTATAATGTATATTACTGTAATAGACTAATTCTTCTGTTGCCTTCTGAATTTAATTTAGAGAGTCATGGAGATTGAAAGCAGGCAAACTCCACATATATTCATCTTTGTGGATGAGGCTGGTTTCAACTTGGCCAAAACACGGCGTCGAGGAAGGAACGTGATTGGGAAAAAAGCCACACTGGATGTCCCAGGCCAGAGGGGTGCTAACATCACAATGTATGCAGCAATATCTACTGATGGAGTGCTGTTACACAAACCGCTAATTGGGCCATACAACACTGAGCGTCTCCTTTTGTTCCTGGATGAGCTCTATGGAAGAGTTGTGCCAGGTGAGGAAAGGGATGCAGTGAGCAGAAATCAGCCAACATTTATAATTGTATGAGACAATATGGCATTTCACCACTCTCATGCAGTCACAGAATGGTTTGCAGCCCATCCCAGGATGATGTCACTTTTCCTTCCACCTTACTCTCCATTCCTCAACCCCATAGAAGAATTATTTTCCTCATGGAGGTGGAAGGTTTATGACCACCAACCTCATTATCAAATGTCACTCCTGGACGGAATGAATGCAGCGTGCCTAGACATATCAGCAGAATTTTATTAGGGATGGATCAGGCATGCCAAAAGATTCTTTCCTAGGTGCATTTCAATAGATGACATACAATTTGATGTGGATGAGAACTTTATAATTTTTTAATAACTTTGAAAAATAAAAATTTATACAGGTGCATCTCAATAAATTAGAATGTTGTGGAAAACTTCATTTCAGTAATTCAACTCAAATTGAAAACTCGTGTATTAAATAAATTTATTGCACACAGACTGAAGTAGTTTAAGTCTTTGGTTCTTTTAATTGTGATGATTTTGGCTCACATTTAACAAAAAACCCACCAATTCACTATCTCAACAAATTAGAATATGGTGACATGCCAATCAGCTAATCAACTCAAAACACCTGCAAAGGTTTCCTGAGCCTTCAAAATGGTCTCTCAGTTTGGTTCACTAGGCTACACAATCATGGGGAAGACTGCTGATCTGACAGTTGTCCAGAAGACAATCATTGACACCCTTCACAAGGAGGGTAAGCCACAAACATTCATTGCCAAAGAAGCTGGCTGTTCACAGAGTGCTGTATCCAAGCATGTGAACAGAAAGTTGAGTGGAAGGAAAAAGTATGGAAGAAAAAGATGCACAACCAACCGAGAGAACTGCAGCCTTATGAGGATTGTCAAGCAAAATCGATTCATGAATTTGAGTGAGCTTCACAAGGAATGGACTGAGGCTGGGGTCAAGGCATCAAGAGCCTCCACACACAGACGTGTCAAGGAATTTGGCTACAGTTGTCGTGTTCCTCTTGTTAAGCCACTCCTGAACCAAAGACAACGTCAGAGGCGTCTTACCTGGGCTAAGGAGAAGAAAAATTGGACTGTTGCCCAGTGGTCCAAAGTCCTCTTTTCAGATGAGAGCAAGTTTTGTATTTCATCTGGAAACCAAAGTCCTAGAGTCTGGAGGAAGGGTGGAGAAGCTCATAGACCAAGTTGCTTGAAGTCCAGTGTTAAGTTTCCACAGTCTGTGATGATTTGGGGTGCAATGTCATCTGCTGGTGTTGGTGCATTGTGTTTTTTGAAAACGAAAGTCACTGCACCCGTTTACCCAGAAATTTTGGAGCACTTCATGGTTCCTTCTGCTGACCAGCTTTTTAAAGATGCTGATTTCATTTTCCAGCAGGATTTGGCACCTGCCCACACTGCCAAAAGCACCAAAAGTTGGTTAAATGACCATGGTGTTGGTGTGCTTGACTGGCCAGCAAACTCACCAGACCTGAACCCCATAGAGAATCTATGGGGTATTGTCAAGAGGAAAATGAGAAACAAGAGACCAAAAAATGCAGATGAGCTGAAGGCCACTGTCAAAGAAACCTGGGCTTCCATACCACCTCAGCAGTGCCACAAACTGATCACCTCCATGCCACGCCGAATTGAGGCAGTAATTAAAGCAAAAGGAGCCCCTACCAAGTATTGAGTACATATACAGTAAATGAACATATTTTCCAGAAGGCCAACAATTCACTAAAAATGTTTTTTTTTTTTTTTTTTTTATTGGTCTTATGAAGTATTCTAAGTTGTTGAGATAGTGAATTGGTGGGTTTTTGTTAAATGTGAGCCAAAATCATCACAATTAAAAGAACCAAAGACTTAAACTACTTCAGTCTGTGTGCATTGAATTTATTGAATACACGAGTTTTACAATTTGAGTTGAATTACTGAAATAAATGAACTCTTCCACGACATTCTAATTTATTGAGATGCACCTGTATATTGAAACATACAGCATCATGTCTAATTCATTCCTGTAACATATATTTTGCTGTAAACAGTAGTCCTAAGTAGGTGTCCTTCTTTTACAGAAGAAAACATTGTTTAATGCCACCTGTTGTTAGTGTTTTTAGGTCTTTGTTTTATAGATGACAAAGTGTGTTTGTTAACTGACAACCCTTGCTAGTGTTATGAAAGAATGAGCTGGTCTGAGACATGTATGAAGTGTTTTGATAGTTGTTGTGCATTTTGAAAGTGAAATGAACTGCTGTGGCAAGCTGAAAGTTGGATAGGAGAAGTGTGCGAAGAGTTTTGTAAAATTGACTTTAGTATTGAGAAATGTGTCCTAGCAATTGTAAAAAAAAACTGTAAAATAAATAAAGAATTTTTCTATTTTAAAATTATTTTATCTTGCATGTAGATTTACTTAACATATAAGACAAGCATTCCACAGTGTTAACTTATATCATATTTCATATTTATATATTTTACTTTCAAATCATTGTGTCCTTTCCTTTGTCTTCTTAAAACTATTAGTCGGAGCTAATAGCCTTGTGGGCAGTGCACTGACATACAGCACTGTTGGCTTGTGCTCCAGGTGTGTGTGTGTGTACTGGTTTTTGTGGTTTACCAGGACAAAATTTGTATAATGACATGGGTATGACAGAGGTATTACAATTTGAAGGTGGTTTATGAGGACACTGCCTATGTCTCCGTAATTCAAAAGGCTTAAAAAACATACTAAATGGTGTTTTTTTGAAAATCTAAAAATGCAGAAAGTTTCCTGTAAGGGGTAGGTTTAGGTGTAGGGTTGGTGTAGGGCAATAGCACATACAGTTTGTACAGTATAAAAACCATTATGCCTATGGAGAGTCCCTGTAAACCACAAAAACAAACGTAAGTGTGTGTGTGTGTGTGTGTGTGTGTGTGTGTGTGCACGCACGCGCACTTGGATGGGTTAAATGCAGAGCACAAACTACGAGTATGGGACACCATACTTGGCCACACATCACATCCTTTCATTACTTTTCCTTTTTATATATATATATTAAAATGATTTACTGAAGTCCAAGTTTTCCAAGGGGAATATCTACTACTGTCGGCTGGCATATTTAGTCATAATTTGGCACTAGCCTGATGTGGAAAAAGAAAAGGCAAACCAATTTTCACAAGATAACATAAGTAGGCTATTTCATGAGGCTATTGTATCTGATATATTTTTAAGCAGTTTTTACCAGATTGAACAAATGATATTGTACAAATTCAATATGAGAGTGTGCTAGTGTGTTAACCAGTAGTATGTGAAATGTAGTTTAGCACTCATTACACACACACACACACACACACACACACACATACAAACACTAAAAGTGAAAAGTGGGGACATCCCATAGCCGTAATGGTTTTTATACTGTACAAACTGTTCTCCTTGTAATACTTATGTCATACCTATGTCATTATACAAATTTGTGTCCTCATTTGTCACAAAAAAGCACACACACACACACACACACACACACACACACACACACACACACACACACACACTGTGTTAATTAACCATGTTTTTTTTGTCGCATTGATTACCATTTGTATAACTACATTTTACTACAAATACCATGTTAGTGTAGCAAAACCATGGTTAATTTATGGTTACCATGGTTTAACTATAGTAACCATGTTTTTTTTTTTTTTTTTTGGTTTTATTTGTAGTAAAACCATGGTTAATTTTCGTAAGGGAGTGGTAAATTTTTAGTACTCTACAAACTGAAAGATGTACAAACTGTTTTCCTCATGGGGACAAGAAAATAATTTTAAAAAATGTCCCTGCAAGGTCAAAAATTACTGGTATTACTATCCTTGTGGGGACATTTGGTCCCCATATAGAGAATACCAGTACACACACACAATCAAAACTCATTGGTGACTGACAAAGTATTCTAGAGGACAGTGAAATAAATCTCAATGTCACTTTTTTAGTTTAATTGAAGAAGAAGAAGAAGAAGAAGAAGAAGAAGAAGAAGAAGAAGAAAATTATTATTAAAAGAGAAAAGGGAAGAAAGTAAATACCGAGAAACAGAAACTAATGTCCTTTGAATCAGTTTCTCCAATGAATCAGTGAATCTTTGTGGCTATTGTGAGGTTATATGCAATATTGGGTATCATAGTGTCACACAAGTTTAAGGAACAAGGACACAATAGTTTCGTTCTATACAATATTTAGTGTTTTTCAGATTATAATTGTGATTTAAATTATCACAATTATAATGCACATTGCTCACGGTTTATGCGACTTTTCATTCATTATGAGTCGTTATATATTCTGCAACAAATAACACATTTTTTTTGTGAAGGACTGCAACAGCACATAAACAACAGTTTCTTCTTCATCATAAGAACTACTATGAAGCATTTATTATTGTCACTTTTGATGCAGCTCGTATCATGAACATCATCCAGTGAGGGCTGGGTGTCTTACTCTCTCACACACAGAGATGAGGGAATCCCGCGGTTTATGTCATCCCTGCAGACTCCTGCAGTCTCCTCCTGTCTCTCCTTTGTTGATCTGCAATGCAGTGC
This sequence comes from Spinibarbus caldwelli, assembly GCA_039654775.1. Classification (NCBI taxonomy): domain Eukaryota; kingdom Metazoa; phylum Chordata; class Actinopteri; order Cypriniformes; family Cyprinidae; genus Spinibarbus; species Spinibarbus caldwelli. The sequence continues at coordinate 33,418,785 of CM077230.1, read as the reverse complement.
CAGGCTTCCCCAGCTCTCTTTCTCTCTCACACACATGGCTATCATCTGCAGTATGTGCGGGTAATATCCTCCCCTCGGTGTGTTTGGTCTCTCACCGGGGTCTTTACCGGCTCATAAGAGCGTCTCAAGCAGTGCCATACCGCCCCTCACAGAGCAGAAAAGACACTGCAGGGAAACACCAAGAACAGCTACAATATTACAGATTACATCTTCAAATCAAAATGAAGAAATAAGAATTCAATTGTAAAAATAGTATTAATTTAGTTAATTAATTAGTTTAGCATTAATTTAGTAATTAGTATTAATTTAGCACCAGTTGTGCCACTGAATAGTTTTGTGGAAACCATTTAAAAAAAAAAAATGTTAATGAGCAAGGATGCATGCAATTTATCAAAAGTGATTATAAAGACTTTTATAATGTTTTAGAATATTTCTATTTAAAATAAATGCTGTTCTCTTGAACTCTCTGTTCATCAAAGAATCATGGAAGAAAAAAATAAGTTCCTTCGGTTTCCTCAAAAATGTCAAGCTATAAAAACTGTTCTTGGCATTAATTAAAACAAGAACCATTATTATTAACTAAGCACTAATAACTACACAGCAAATCAGCATATTAGAATGATTTCTGAAGGATCATGTGACACTGAAGACTGGAGCAACGATGCTGAAAATTCAGCTTTGCTTCACAACTATAAATTACAGTTTTAAATATGTTTAAATAGAAACAGTGCTTTTTTTCTCGGGGACTTTAATAAAGCTAATCTCTCCCGTGAACTGCCAAAATACAGACAGCATGTTACATGTCCCACCAGAGACAGTAATATATTGGATCACTGTTACACAGCAATAAAAGATGCATATCACTCTGTCCCACGGGCAGCTTTAGGACTCTCTGATCACTGTTTGGTTCATTCCTACCAGGACATCTTATACTGACCTACAGGCAGAAACTGAAATCAGCTAAACCTGTATTAAGGACTGTAAAGGGATGGACTAATGAAACAGAGCGGGTTTTACAAGCCTGTTTTGACCTTACTGATTGGAGTGTTTTTGAAGCTGCTGCAAACAATCTGGACGAGCTCACAGACACTGTAACATTTTATATCAGTTTCTGTGTAGATATGTGCATTCCTACCAGGACTCATTTAACTTACAACAATGACAAACCGTGGTTCACTGCAAAACTCAGACAGCTCCGTCAGGCCAAAGAAGATGCTTACAGGAAGGGGAACAGAGTCTTGTATAAACAGGCCAAATACACACTGGAAAAAGAGATCAGAGTGGCAAAGAGGAATTATTCTGGAAAGCTAAGGAACCAATTCTCTTCCAGTGATCCTGCCTTACAATGTGTGGAAAGGTCTGAAAGACATCACCAATTACAAGACACCATCCCCCTGCACTGTGGAGAATCAACAACTGGCAGACGATCTGAATGAGTTCTACTGCAGGTTTGAAAAAACACCATTAACACCTCCAGCAACCCCCATCTCCCCCCTCTTGCACTTCAGATCAGTGAAGATGATGTCTTCGGAAAGAACAAGAGAAGAAAGGCACCAGGCCCAGACGGTGTGACACCAGCCTGTCTGAAATCCTGTGCTGACCAGCTGGCCCCCATCTTCACACAGATCTTCAAAAGATCATTGGAGCTGTGCGAAGTCCCCTCATGCTTCAAACACTCCACCATCATCCCCGTCCCAAAGAAACCCAAGATAACAGGACTTAATGACTACAGACCTGTGGCTCTAATGTCTGTGGTCATGAAGTCATTCGAAAAACTGGTTTTGGCTTATCTGAAGAACATCACTGGACCCTTACTGGACCCCCTGCAGTTTGCCTACAGAGCAATCAGGTCTGTGGATGATGCAGTCAACATGGGACTGCACTTCATCCTGCAGCATCTGGACAGACCAGGGACTTATGTGAGGATCCTGTTTGTGGACTTCAGCTCAGCTTTTAACACGATCATCCCATCACTCCTCCTGCCCAAACTAACTCAGCTCTCCATGCCCACCTCTGTCTGTCAGTGGACCACCAGCTTCCTGACAGACAGGCAGCAGCTAGTGAGGCTGGGAAAATACACATCCAGCACCCGCACCATCAGCACTGGAACTCCTCAGGGCTGTGTTCTTTCCCCACTGCTCTACTCCCTCTACACCAATGACTGCACATCTAAAGACCCCTCTGTCAAGCTCCTGAAGTTCTCCTGAAGACACCACACTCATCGGCCTCATTCAGGACGGTGACGAGTCTGCTTACAGACAGGAGGTTAAAGAGCTGGCTGTCTTGTGCAGTCTTAACAACCTGGAGCTTAACAAAACAGTGGAGATGATCGTGGACTTCAGGAGAAACCCCCCTGCTCTTCCCCCACTCACCATCATGAACAGCACTGTAACGACAGTGGAGTCATTCAGATTCCTGGGCACCACCATCTCCCAGGACCTGAAGTGGGACACTCACATAGACTCCATTGTCAAAAAGGCCCAGCAGAGGTTGTACTTCCTTCGCCAGCTGAGGAAGTTCAACCTGCCACAGGAGCTGCTGAAACAGTTCTACTCCGCAATCATTGAATCCGTCCTCTGCACTTCAATAACTGTCTGGTTCAGCTCAGCTACCAAATCTGACCTCAGAAGACTAGAGAGGGTAGTCCGGACTGCTGAGCGAATCATTGGTACAACCCTCCCCACTCTCCAAGAACTGTACTCATCCAGAGTGAGAAAAAGGGCTGGCAAAATCACTCTGGACCCCTCACATCCAGCACACTCCCTCTTTGAACTGTTACCGTCTGGTCAACGCTACAGAGCTCTGAGCACCAGAACGACCAGACACAGGAACAGTTTCTTCCCTCAGGCAACCCATCTCATGAACATTTGAAAACTTAACAACAAACATGAAACACACAACACTATCATACATTTATTTATTTAACACACATACTTATTACATTTCAAATTTGCACCTAGCATACCTGTACATACTAAATTGTCTATTTTATATATTGTTTTTGTGCTATTTTTGCACATTGTCTATTTTGTATATTTGTATATTATTATTTTTATTATCTGTGTCTTGTCTTGTCACTGTCATTCTGTCGCACTGTGGAGCTTCTGTCACCAAAACAAATTCCTCGCATGTGCAAACATACCTGGCAATAAAGCTACAACATTTGACCAGGTCTTTTTTAATATTTAAATATTAAAAAATTATATTTTAAAGGAATTTATTTTTCGATGGCATGACAAAATGTCATAAATACAACAGTAATATAAACATAAATAATATAAATGCTATATTTTCTCAATAAAGAATTTGAATAATGTTCATAACGCATGTACTCCAGATACCTATAGGCTTCTGGTACTAATTCGTAAGTGTGAAAACTTGTAACTTTCACCATATCGTAATTTAGGCTGTCTTCTAAGGATAAACTAGTGCAAACCTCCTGAGCCTTGCCCATCAATTTGCACAGCAGCAACAAAGGCCACACTTCCCTAGACCAGTTAAGTGCGGATGCGATACGTTCAAACATACTAAAATGCGAATCGACTTCGGCCTCTTGAAACTGCGGCACGAGAGAGATATGCTTACTCACATCAAAGGTGGTTCCCAGAGACACAGCCCCCGCCAAAGCATCAGTGGTCTGTACAGATGACACTGTTGGAACAGGTGCATTCTTGGTGGCGTTCAGTTCAAGCTCACGCAGCTTAACCTGCTTATCCACCTCAATTTCCAACCTGCGAACTTCGAGTCATAACTTCATCTCAGCCCGACATTCTTCTTCCTTTTCATGCACTTTCATTTGGACCCGCGCCAAATGGACTTTAAGCCACGCATCACCTCCAGACCCCATAGAGGCCGGAGAAAAAGGTTCAAAGGGCGGCAGGGAAGCTTTGGCTTCGGAACCCTCTACCTCAGCAACCCCACTTTGCTCCCCCTCACCCGACAACGGCACATGAACACTGGCACCAAGAGAATCTTCCTCGACTCTTGCAGGCATGGGCAGATTGGCCATCTGGCAATTCTGGCACATGCCAGAGGGGCCGGAACATTTTTTTTTATGTTTTAATAGATATAAATAAATATTTTTTCAGCCCAACAGCACATAGGACGGGTTTTTATCGCTTGCACAGTTTCACTTTGGTTATAATAAAAATAATAATAATATTAATAATAAATGTTGAGAATTTGGCCCAATCGGCAACTGCTGGGCCCCTGGTCCCGAGATGGGCCGACCGACCCGATCAGAGGTTCAGTCAAATCAAGCAGGTCATCAGAGAGAGTGCAACACAAGCTAAATGTCAGTAAAAGCTACGTAATGGACTGTAAAAAAGGAAAGGCGGTGCAGAAAAACTTTGAGAAAGCAAAAAAAAAAAAAAAAAAAGCTCTTAGGGCCCATGCTGCCAAATGCGTAAAATTAACCGATTCTTTTAAAAAGGTTTAAATTAGGCTGCTGCAGCAGAGGACAGTGCCATAGAGGTAAGAAGAAAACAGAAAATACAGCTAATGTTAGCTCAAGTCATTTTCACGCAAGTCACACTACTTCTGCCATTTTGCTCGTGTTTTATTTACTTTGTATTAAACAATTCTTAGCGTAGAACCCCCATATATTTAAAAATGTCATTGCTTTGTGATAGCCTAATTGGTTACAAGTGTTAGCTAACGTGTTACTGAATTGCATGACTGAAATATCAGCAGATAACGTGGGATTTAAGGTAAAAAGACTGCTGTAGGCTACTTGCAATATAGCAAGAGCCATGGTACTGTATACATTTGTAGTGAATTTTACTTTGAATATGTAGCTAGTGATATATTAAAATAAAACACTGAATACATGCATACAAAGGTTACAATATGCAAATAATCCTTAGATAGGGTGGAACATAGGCTTATATTACAGGCATTCATATGCAATAGTTAGATGAGGTATTATAAGCCATTGGCTTACTTATGTTCACCCTTGTCTGAATTGTGTTAATCTATTCAAAACTAGAATGTTGCTGGACCCAGTGCAGACAAGTGTCATGGAGGTAGGAAGACACAATGAGAGAGACACACCCTGATACAGATGCTGCCAGTTTCTTAATATTGTGGCTCTAATTAACAATTAATTAACCCTTAGGAGGATAGGAGGAACCTGTGCATTTGTGTCACACACATACACACACACACACACACACACACACACACACACACACGCGTGGGTTTATGATTTACGGGGACTCTCCATAGGCTTAATGGTTTTTATACTGTACAAACTGTATTTTCTATCGCCCTACACCAACTCTACACCTAAACCTACCCCTTACAGGAAACTACTGGCAATTTTTGAATTTCATAAAACACCGTTTTGTATGTTTTTTAAGCCTTTTGTTTTACGGGGACACAGGAAGTGTCCTCATAATCCATGTTTACATTGTAGTACCCATGTCATTATACACATTTGTGTCCTCGAGTCATAAACCATATATACCAGCACACACACACACACGCACCAGTACAATAATTGTACATCATAAAGGATTTAAAAATGTAAAAATCTGTTGGTACACACAAACAAACACATGCATGCGCGCACACACACACACACACACACACACAGCTATTACTGCTGCTACTATACTTTTTGCTGTATATTCTATTCCCTTTTGTGCTATTATTATTACTTGCTTGTATTCATGTGTATTCCAATGCTGAGAGCAATCAGTGAAAAAACATTTTGCTGCAATGTTTTCATCCTATACTGTCATTATAGGATGTTGCGGGAATCAGTACAGCCAGAGACCCCTGGTCTTCTAATACCAGTGCTGTGAGTAAGGATGCTACGGTAGGCTTAGCAGAGACAGGAAGGAGTGTGGTAGAGGTAGGAAAAAAAACAAAAAAAACAGTGACATACAAATGTGCTTTGGGTTTATAATTAACTCTCCAGTAGTAAGCATTGTTTGCCAGTCACATACAATAAATTTATAAATATCTGTTACATACGGTACTGCTTATATTATTTCACCATCTGTACACACATGTAAATAGTGAATGTGTGTGTCCGTGGGTGGGGCTGTGTGGGTGTGGTAATATGGGCTGGTGTGGCTACAGTGCCAGGGCTAAATTTTAGTCCCAGTCCGCCCCTGATCTGAAGAAGATACTGCACTGTTTGAAGTGTTCTTTCTGGTAAGCTAAGATGTGGTGAGGTTCAGTCATTCCTCAAATAGCCAAAATTATTATGAATTTTGTAATGTTCTGACTAAGATTCCCTGGGTTCTCCACTGGATGGCGCTATTTCAACCCCAAATCACTTCTCCTCTTTTAGAGACTTGTAGAACTCACACCTGTATTAAATCACTCCTGATGGTCAACCTTATTTAAATGCCTCACTGCCTATTGTTGTTCAGTCCTGATGTATGCTTAAGCATGTTGCTGCCAAAGATTTGTGATTAGAGACTTTCCTGCCTTCTGTTGAGTCTTTTTGAATTCTACATTTTCCCTTTTTGTGGACTGTTTTTTTTTTTTTTTTTTTTTTTTTGTCTCTCTTTCTCCTTGGATTGCCTGACATTTAAGGACAGCTTTTCTGTTTGGATTACCTTTTTGTATTTTCTACCAAGGAGTGTTATTTTTTGAGTTCTTCTATGGCAAATTCCTGTTAAATGCCGTATAAGACTGAATCTGCTGCTGTTTTTTTTTTTTTTTTTTTTTTCACCTCGAGTAAAGAACTCTAATAGTCAGACTTTGAGCCTCTTGGTTATTTCCTCTGCATTTGGTTTTGACCTCTGCCAGTGGTGCAGTGGTATGCACCAAGGATATATACACCCCAGATCCAAGTTCGATCCCCACCTGGATCGTAACAGATTTTTGGTCCCACTTTATTTTGGTGTCCCTAACTACTATGTACTTACAGTTAAATTAATCATAAGCTACAATGCACTTATTGTGTACATACATGCTTTTACATTGTACTTATATTAAAAAAAAAAAACCTGCATGTAATTAAATCTGCAATTACATTTATAATTACACTGTTGACCCGTTCCTTACACCTTAACCCACCCTTAAACCTACACATAACACCAAACCTGTCCCCAACCATACCCATATCTGTCATGAATTTGGTCTGTGCCCTTCTGTCCAATTGCCACCAGAGGTCGCTCTTCTACCATATTGACTCTCAAACCACACAGACTGTTCCACGTCACCCTGGACTACATTTCCCATGTTCCATTGCACGGATTGGATTCACCTGCACTCAATTACACACAAACCATAAATAGGAAGTTCCAACCTCTATTAAGGGCTGAGTATTGTATAGCGTTTATCTCTCTCCTAGCGATAGCTATTCTACAAAGCCTTTTCTAGTTTTTATTGTCTTAGTCTTGCCTATTTTCCCGTGTTCTGATTCTTGCTTGTGTATTTTGGATTGCCCTATCGTCTTGCCGTTTGGACTATGTTTATTAATAAAAGCTTGCACATGGATCTGCACGCCTCACGTCTCGCTCACTCCGTAACAATATCCACCTCAATAGCAGCAGAAGTGTTTTGCAATACAATATGAACACAATAAGTACATTGTACTTACTTTTGATGTGAGTGCACAGTATTTAAGGCAACTTAATATAAAATGGGACCTAAGTTTTTTTTCTAATTTTATTATTATTGTTATTATTATTATTATTATTATTTTATTTTTTTTTTTTATTTTTTTTTTTTTTGTATTTTTAGTTTTGGTCCCTAAAGTGTTAAACTACTGATGTGAGAGACGTTTTGACCTGTTAAATTATGGTGGAGTGTTATATTCAGTTGCAAGCAAGTAAGTCATGGTTATGTGAGATACCAATAAATCTGACATATACAGTGCATGCATATATTATTAGGCAAGTTTTTGTTTTTATTATTTTATTATTTAGTACTGCCCTGAGTAAGCTTTTTCACATATGTGCATTTACACAAATGAAGCAGTTTAAAAGTTTACATGTGCTTGATTTTCATTACTTGTTTTTTTTTTTTTTTTTTTTTTTTTTGTGTGTGATCAACTTTTTTTTTTTTTTTTTTTTAAATCAACAAAGCAACATCCACACAAACAAACAACAGGGAGGGGGAGCCAACAGACACACCATAACAATTTCAATTTGCAACAAAAAGGACAAAACAGAATCCACGTGAGTCCACAGACAGACAAGAATTGGACATTCCCAAAACATTTGGAGAAAAGTACCTGCTGATACAGTGTTACAGATATGACAGTTATAGATCGATTGCAGTTTCATTCTAAACCTCTTGTAAGGAGTTGTGTATGCTCAATGGTTGACTTTGAAATGTATAAGACGATGAGCCAAGTTTTTAGAAGTTAAGATTAGATTAGACCACACCCTCTCCCAGTCGACCGATAAATCAAAATCTGTTAATTCACGATTCCAGATAGATTCAATAGAAAGAGACTTTGCAGTGTGATCATTAAGTTTACTATATATTAAAGAAACAGATGGCCGACCAGAGGGTGGTGCGATCTAATCCCATATAGGATGAGAGGAAATAGGGGATGCCCAAGGAACTCCATAGGCCTTGAGAGCAAAACGTAACTGAAAAAAGACAAAATATGATGATGCTGGTAAACAAAACTTAGTTCTTAAGTTCTAGAAGTGAGCAGAGTCCCTGGTTATCATATGTCACTGCATGTGTTTCTGCCCAATGTAGACCAAGAGGGCTGGACAAATGGCCAATTTCAACATAAAAAATTAAAGTTGTGCCATATGGGTGTGCTGTTACAAAATTTGAAAGGTCCTCCCATCAGACGTTCCACCCTTTTTAGAAAAAAAAATAAAAAAAGAAGTCCTTAGATGTAGTATTCTGGATTCTCCAAAGATCAATTACATTAAGTTCAGTGATAAATTTATTCAATAACTTAGAGGATGGGTTAGCTGTAGTATCAGGGTGAGATTTATCCAGTGCAGGATTTAAAACAGCATTAAAATCACCACCCATTACTAAAGGACAATCAATCTTCTCAAGTAATATATTGGAAATATTCGTGAAAAATGCACTGTCTGCCTCATTCGGGCAATAAAAGGAGACCAGTGCTAACCTGTCATTATGTATTTTACAGCGTATTAAAACAAATCTACCTTCATCATCATTCCCGGTATGTTCAATAGTTAAATGTAACTTCCTATCGACTAAGATAAGCACCCCCTTAGTTTTATTAGGGGCACAAGAGAAGGCTGCCAGTTTGTAATACTTGTTTTGAAAACGTGCAACATCGCACTGTTTTAACTGAGACTCTTGTATCAGGGCACAGGAAATCGATTTACGGTGCAAATATTCTAATATTCGGGTATACTTAATAGGAGAATTTAAGCCATTCACATTCAATGATAAGATATTCAGAACATGCATTGTGTGCTCGCAATGCCAAGATTCTGTCTAAGTGAAGAGAAACAAAAGCAATGCCATACTGCCAGTGACATGTAAACATTAGTATGTATCCTGGATACCAATCTACCTAGATGCATAGTCCTTTTAAAAGAAAAGCAGAATAAATAAAATTATTGATGTCTGTTGAAGGGCATAGAAAAAAAGCAAAAACAAGGAACGACAAATAACTGTGTATAAAAACCAAAGCAGACCGCACATTACCGAGAGTGTAGGTCTGCATAAATAACAGAAACAAATGTTGATGCGTGACCAGTCCACTTCAACGCAAGACATGTCCCCAAAGGCCCACTGAGCCAAAAGCGTAGTGATTGAACCTGCTCTCCATCAGCCCGAAGAATAATAATAATAATAAATAAAAATAAAAAAAATAAATCATTATTATTTACCAATCAGCGGATGAACGTACAGGGCAGGGGCAAGATTTCAAAAAGAAATTAACAAGTATCCATGGCCACCTTGTTATTGTCCTCTTCAGGGCAGTTAGGATCACCACAGACCTCCTCGTTAATTTTCTCTCGTTGAGCTAAGAGGATGGAGACGGTAGCCGATGCCTTCCCGCTGCTTTGTAGTGCTGCAGAATACGTCTTCAGTGACAGTGAAGTAACAAAATCCTCCACCTTTTGAGGAGAGTCGAACATCATCTGCTCACCTTTGTGCTGTAGTTTAATTACCGCCGGATAGGTGAGGAAGGGCTGGAGACCAAGTGCTGTCGATCTTCTTCAAGACTGGATTAAAGCTCTTTCTCTGAGTAGTTGTGGCTGGACTAAAGTTGGGAAAAAATAGTAGCGTGACATTGTCCTGTGTATACTTCATCGGATATGCCTGCCGAGCACCTTTCAGGATCGCCGATCTGTCATGCCATCTTAGTACATGGAAGATGAGAGTACGCGGCCGATCAGAGTTTTTCCTTCCGTCATACACGCGATGGGCCCGGTCAATCTCGATGTCACGGCCTTTCAGTGAAGGGATCCACTTGGAAAGATTAGCTCTGAGGAAGCTAGCTGCATCGGAGCCTTTCACCCCCTCCAGCAACCCCACCAGTCGCACATTATTTCTCCTGCTCCTATCCTCAATGTCCGTCATTTTTTCGGTGAGTTGCTCCAGCTGATTTCTTAAGTTTGTGACTGTCCTCCTAACCTCACATGCAGCTGCTTGAACAGAATCGACCCAGTCACGTGTCTGTTTCGCCGCGATGGCTAGCTTTTCAACTTCTACTTTTAGCTCTTTTACAGAATTGTTGGTCGTTTGTATATCCAAATGTAGATCACGGAGTGCTGGGGTCAATACAGAGTCTATCGCTTCTCTTACAGTCGAAGCCACTACCGAATCGAGAGTACTTTGTTGCTCTTTAAGTGCTAGCTTGATACCGCTAGCTATAGCAGCGTCGAGATCCTCTCTGGAGATGGTGGAATCTTTGAATTTTTTCTTTATTGGCAATTGTCCACTCTCTCTTTTCCAGTTGTCCTTGACTACTGGGGCACTCATAGTGAGCTAAATAAAGAGTGGTTCAAAATTTACTGACAGGATACATATAATTTCTGACAAAGTGAGCAGAGCGAAGGACTATGCGTGCATGGCAGCCAAAGGGTCACGTCATCTCCCCTATTTTCATTACCTGTTTTTATGATTTGTTTTTATGATAAGTCCCATATTTGTCCTGTGCAGTCCTGTTCTGCCCGCTGTTCTAAAGAAAAATCTTAATATGTTGCTTTGAGCATCAGTGAATGTTTGCAGTTTTTGATCATGACAACAGTATTAAGAATCAGTTTTAAGAAATAAGAATCAAGTGTAGCGTCTGCTTAGGATCAGTGATGATCGTTGGGGCTTTATGTTTTAAAAGACCCTTTTAGCCTTTTGACATTTGCATGTAAATTACAGACCTGGTCCCACATTATACATTTATATGGGTGCTAAATTTCCAATGGTTTTTCCCCCACTATCAAAAAGATGCTAACTACGTCAGCTCTCTGGTCTCCCCTCTGACTTCGAAAACATTCCAAAGGGAAGTAAATGACCCCCCAGTGCCAGGCACCAACGGCCTGACTAGACCAGTGGTCTGTCTCCACAATTTCAATACACATCATACACACACATAAAGACATTTTCTTTATTTAGGCCATAATTAAGCAGTTATAAATATGTCTGGTATATGCATGTGTTGTACGTATGTTCCCCTATTATATTAATTTAGTTACAACTACTTACTTGTATTAGTTAGATTCCAAACGCCTATATTCAAGTGTATGAGTGTATCTCTGCTTTAATATCTTCTAGAGGTTTCTTTCTTGGTATCAAAATGATCTTATTTTTATTCCTCAAACAATGACGTACACTATGTGATCGTGAAATGCATCATACAATTTTTACGATGCTTTGAAGTAAAACTGCACCAACTCTCCAGACCAGCAATAAAAATGCAAATGGCCCATAAACGGAGACAAAGAAAGTTTCTCCCGCTCAAAATTTATGCCTCTGATTGGCCACTCCATCCAAAAGGTGGGTGCGGCTGGGAACTATCAAAAGTTCCGAACTCAGACTAATCGTAGCTCAAAAAAAAAAAACCTTCTTCTTGAGACGGGCACTACCAAGACTCTTCAAAACTCTCCTCTTGAGTCTTACCTTCTGGCAGTTTTACCTTCAAGTAACTTTGTCGACTCACTGTGGACTTTCCAATCTTCAGAAGAACCAGAGGAAAATCTCTAGCTCACTCCTAAAGAACTCATCAAGAACCTCCGTTGTCTATCGCATCAGGACTCTTGTTCAGCAACAAAGCCAATGCAAGTAACCGTTTACAACTATTATTGTTAAAAGCGCTATATAAATAAAGGTAACTTGACTTGACTTGACTATTTAGATGCGTATTTAAGTTCGAGCCCCCTTTTAAGGTGATTTTTGATTCTTTGATGATTCTCATTGGGTTGTGGTTAATTGATGTGAAATACTGCCATTCTTTGTTCTTCTCTCTCTCTTTCCTTACTTTCCTTTATTCTGTATATATATGTTTTGCTTAGTTTAGCGTATGTTAGCTATAGTTTCATTTATTAAATCCCTTATATTCACCATTGATTGTCTCTGTGTTCTGCTCACAATTCGATGTCACTGAATGTTGATCCTTGCTACATGTTAAACTATTGCTAGTACTGCATAAAGTAGGAAAGCTATTCTTCCTTGGCCAGGAAAATAACCTTTCCTAGAATTGATAAATAATTATATTGTCTGCTCAGTGGACGGACAGATCAAATAATTGTAATATTGATTCTGCTACAGTTAATTCTAAGATCTAATCTAAATATTTATTATTAATTATAACCAGTTATAATTAATGATAAATATTTCCATTTTGAGCTAATTTGCTACACAAGCATGTAATCTTTTGAAATCGATTTTTTGTGTAATTTCAGTTATTATTTAGTCTTGTGGTCTGTATGTAAAAATCTATTATAAAAAATAGCTAATTTTAAAATAGCTGTACTAAAAACAAAATACATTTTTTAAATAATCATTTTAAAATCATTAACATTTTGCAGATCCTGCAATGTTGACTTCAACTGTACATACATTTAATGTTCCTTTGAAATTACTTTTGGTGCAGTAAACAATAGTTTTCTTGCAAGACACATTAAAATATTATTTAAATATTTTAAATAGCATTAAAATATTCTTTAAATGTATTTTATTTTTAAAACTAATGCAATTTAATTGCTAATCAAAGTGAATCATTGTGAATTTGCCAAACAATTGCTTTTGAATTAAACCAAACACCTCTAATTCATGAAGTGAATAAAGTCTGACCAACCACTGTAAAATAATGTTGCCCCAAGTTTTTGAAATCCTAGAACCTGTGCCTGTTATCCATTCAGAATTTGTACAGAAATTAAATTTTTCGGCCACATACACACTGCAAAGTTTCGGGAATGACATCTGCATATTTATGCGGGATTCACACTCAAAAGAGCAATGGACGGGACAAAAATAATATATATGTGAAAATGTATGTGCATTGAAGCTAGAGCACACTTTGTGAAGCAAGCGCAGTATTTAATTCTGGAACCGGGTCTGGATAAAACTAGCTGTGTTAGAGCATTTTTCGCAGTAGCTCATATTTAGGTGATCACATGGAGTTTTATGTGGCAGTACGCTATGCTTTACAGTTGAAAAAATTAGCAGGATATTTCTTAATTTCCTCTTTGAAAATCTCGGTTAGAGTAAACATACACACGGGCTTCATGGAATACTCATTGCATCTGTTGATTTCATCTTATGTGGATTATTTGGTTTTATTTAGTGTGAATCTCCGGTTTCATCAGCTCTGATAAGTAATAAACAACATGATATGCGGCCGGCTAATGTTAACTATCTTTTAATCAAAACATAAAACATTTACCCGTTTGTATCTGCGAGGCGTTAGTTACACATTTCCCCTGTGTGAAAGAATAATTTGTCATTATAGCATGTACACCATTAACATGCTTTTTTTAATTAAAATGAAGTTATGTATTTTCTCCCATCAACAATTTGGCCTAATTTGTCTTGAGCTGTCTACTCAATTTGTGCGTACAAAGATTAAACTGTAAAAAGGGATGCTTTTAAGAGAGAAGACTTCTGAAACTGCTAAGGCTGCTAAGGCTGAGAAGGTTTTGATTATGTTACCCACCAGGTACATTGTATTGTCACTGTTAAAAAAAGAAAACGCATCACTAATCTGCCTGTTTTTTTTTTGTTTTTTGTTAGTTTTGAAAGGTAAACTGACAGTAAACAAAGAAATTCTAATGCATATGTGACAGAGTGAAAAATATATGTATAATTATATTTCAATAAGTAGATCGATAAGTTCCTAAATCTGTAAAATATGCAAAGTGTTCTATAGTCAGGATATGCTGAATGTGTTTAAAAATGTTTATAAAATGCAGATAAGTTATCTAAATAATTTTAGTTAATCTGTGATCAATTAGTTTGGCACAATAAGGTGTGCAATCTATTAGTCAGGCCTTGTCTTGTTAAACACTAGGGGGAGAGCTCGCGGTATTTCTCCATTACACATAAAGTTTGCGGTGGAGAAACATCGTTGAGTGAATGTGCTTAATCATCTTCCCTTTTTCAGGTATTCATTTTATTTCTTTGTTAATATAGTACGAGTTGATAGTAAATGATGTTTTAAGAGTGTGCAGATGTCATTATGATATCGATTGTGTTCTGATTAACATGTTTAAAAGTGCAATTAGTTCAGAGACGTGTCAGTTCTGAGCTCCATTTTGAGCATTAATGGCGAGAGGCCACATGTTCAGTGATTAGCATTACATATTTAGTATACACGCTGGTAATCAATGTTCAACTTTGTTTATTTGATGCTATTTGTTGATTTGCTGAGGAAATGTGACTATATTGAGAAATGTAACTGTGAAAATCGAATTAACAAAGAGAGTTTGAGACATTTATGCACTTCCAGATGAAAGAATTCCTAAAAGAGAGCATTTACATGTGGTATAGAATTGTGTGTGCTAGTTTATATCTATGTATCTGGTTAAAAAGACTAAGAAGTTATTTCCATATATTTATAAAATGACTCACTGTCTAATTACTAATTGGGATGATTGAATGTAAACAGCCATGTCACAATTATTGAATGTCTATACAGTGAAGAAAAGGCCAATGTTGCTGTTTTGAAAAGTTGTTTATTGTTAACGGTTTAAAAGAGATGATTACACATAAAGTTTGCGGTGGAGAAACATCGTTGAGTGAATGTACTTAATCATCTTCCCTTTTTCAGGGGTATAACATTTGGAGGCACCGCTGGGATCTACTCTTCAGAGGGCGGTTGTCACTTACCTGGCAGACAGCTTCTGATGTAGTACATCCATCCTAAAACAACCCAGATCAACAGTGAAGTGGAAAGAGCTCCTGCAGTATAGGCAAGAAAGAGACAAAAGAACCGTAGACCTGAGGCCACAGAGATCATCAGGTGAAACAAGTTCCGTCAGTCTCAAGTCAGCCACTACTCAGTGAAAAGGTCCACTCTAGTATCAAAATGGAGACAACAGTGCTCGAGGAAATGCAAGTTGAAGTTATCACCAGGCTAAATTCCCTATCCAAAGACAAGCTTCTAAGTGTTTGTGAATTCCTTCATGTGGCAGAGCCAGAGAAGATTGTATCTAAATCTCGCATGTCCCTGATCTCTTACGTCCTCCAACATCTCGAAGACATCACTGAGCTAGAAGATGGTGGCATGTCTGAACTGTTAAGATTGAGAGATCAAATTATAGAGTTGAATAGAGTCACTGAAAATGAGACAACTGCCCAGAGTGAAACTACTGAAAAAGATAAATTACAAAGGGAGTTAGAGGAGCTAAAAAGAGCAATGAAACAAAAACTAAGTGAAATTCAACAAGTGGAAGAAGTGAGCACAAAACAAAGCAGTGTCCAGCCTCAACCACCAATTGCTGCACTCCCCCAACATTCAGAGAATGCCCAAAACTCAAGTCCACCTTGGCGTAAAGATTTCAAAATTTCTGGACAAATCGGTGATCCAGGCCAAAGAGAGAAATTAAGTTTTTCAAGTTTGGCACACCAGATTGAGAACGGTCTGAGCAGAGGCTACCCAGAGTGTGAGATTGTGGATGCAGTAATTCGTGCCATCTCTCCAGGCTTACAGTTACGAAGTTATTTAGAAGGAAAGCCAAATCTGACTCTATCTACACTCAGACGAATTCTGCGCTCTCACTTCCAAGAAAAGAGTGCAACTGAACTTTATAAGCAACTTACCTCTGAATGCCAAGGTAACAAAGAGACACCACAGAATTTCTTATGCGTGTTCTTGACCTGCGACAAAAAATCTTGTTTGCATCTCAAGAAGCAGAATCAGGCCTCAAGTATGATCCAGCATTAGTTCAAAGCATGTTCTTACATACGCTACTTACCGGTCTCCAAAGTGACAGCATTAAAGTAGATATGCAACCCCTCCTTCTTAACACGAAAACCACAGATGAGGCTCTGTTGGAGAAATTAAACATTGCTTGTGCTAATGAGGCGGAAAGGCAAAAGAAAAAGACAACCAATGTGCAGCACACAACGACTGTTGTCCATGCAGTTAAGTCTGAGGAAACCACTGATAAGAAATCCAGTGCAACTCAAAATGCACCAAAATCATCTTCCAATGTGCTGTCAGAACTGAAAGAACTGAGAACTGAAGTAGCTTCACTCAAAACACTCAGTGCTGAAATAGCTCACATCAGAGAATCATTGCAGCAACCAGCTTTTCCCTCACCATAGTGTCCTGTTCCTGCACAGGGAGTCGCTGAAAAAGAAATCATTCAGTGTCAAGTGCAGCCATATTGGCCATCACCGGGCACCAACCAAATGAGAGTGAATACTCAGTTTCAACCTCAGTATCCACCCCGACAATACTATTCACTCCCTACTCATTCCCAAGCAAGAAAGTGCTTTAATTGTCAGAAGCAAAGAACAGAGGACCGTTGCATGCATTGTTTTCGATGTAGCAGTGGCGAACACTTCCAAGCAGGATGCAGAATCCGGGGCATTAAGCCTTCAAGAGAGAGTCCTTTAAATGGAGAGCGGTTACTTCCGCGGGACAGGGAGTAACCTGACCCACTGACCAGTCCCAAAGATGTGCAGCCTGTGGAAAAACAGAGAAGCAAATGAAGCAGTGTTCACGATGTAAGAAGATATTGTATTGTTCGAAGGTTTGTCAAACTCACCATTGGACCGAACACAAGCAATCTTGTATCAACCCACCAAGACCAGTTTCAAATTCCTACCTGACGATGAGTGTCCATGCTCCCTGCAGTACTCGAGTTAACCAGCATTCCTCTGTGACATCACTAGTTGGGAGGCAATGTCTTGTTGAATGTTTCCTGCATGGCCATAAAATTCAAGCCCTGTGGGACACTGGTTCACAGGTATGTGTCATTGGTGAATTGTGGAAACAGGAATACTTACCAGAAGTCCCACTGAGAGATGTTTCAGACATTCTTGAGTCTCCAAACACTTTGAACCTTGTGGCTGCCAACGGTATTGATATGCCCTATGTTGGATATGTTGAAGTGACTTTCAGACTAGCGCCACAGACATCTCACCATACCGAACTTGTCATTCCCATACTCGTAGCAAGGGGTCAAAACCTCTCTCACCCGATCATAGGTTTCAATGTGATAGAACAAATTGTGAACTCCATTGAACAAGTCCAGCCAAGTACTGTGAGTGACAACTTGCTTGAGAGAACCGTGAAAGCCGCATTCCCCAGCCTAAAGAGGAGCAAAGTCCAAACATTCATCAAACTTGTGAGTGCAGAGAGCTCATGTGAATACTTGTAAAAACCATGAAAGGGCATGTTAATGTTCCCAAACGTAGTACTGTGCAGGTCTCATGCCGAGTGTACATGCAGTCAGTGAAGGAGGACAGCACACTGATTTTTGAACCTGATGTGAATCCTTGCTGGGCAGATGGGCTTGAATTCAAAGAAAGTTTAGTAAGGCTGAAAAGAAATATCACAATTGAGGTATACAATGACACTGATCATGATATCACTCTGATGGGCCAGACTCCGACTGGTACGGTACAGCTTGTCAAGAATGTCTTCCCTGCTAGTATGTTTGAGGTGCCATCAAACCCTACTGCTGTTGGGGTATGTCACATCCAGGCTACGGAGAACTGTCACGACCACACCAATACTGATCATTGGGACCCGCCAGTCGATGTCAGCCACCTGAGTAAACATTAGAGACAGGTAGTACAGCAAATGTTAAGAGAGGAGTGCCATTCATTCTCTAAATCAGACAATGACATTGGATGTATCAGAAATTTGCAGTTGAGTATATCACTTAAAGATGATGAGCTAGTCAATCGCACTTACATGTCTGTGCCAAAGCCTCTGTATCGTGAGATGAAAGAATACTTGCATGACCTCATAGCACAGGGCTGGATTGAAAAATCCAACTCATCATACGCATCTCCAATTGTATGCGTAAGAAAGAAAGATGGCAGCCTCCGTTTATGTATAGATTATCGAGACCTGAATAGAAAGACTCACCCAGACGGACAACCAATTCCGAGGGTGCAGGACATTATGGATAGCCTTGGTGGTAATTCCTGGTTTTCTTCATTAGATCAAGGGAAGGCCTACCACCAGGGGTTCATGTCTAAGGAAAGTAAGCACCTAACAGCTTTCGTGACACCCTGGAGCCTGTATGAGTGGGTGCGTATTCCTTTCGGGTTGATGAATGCTCCTGCAGCCTTCCAGCGATGTATGGAAGAGTGCTTAGAAGGCTTGCGAGATGAGATCTGCATTCCATACCTCGATGACACCTTGGTGTTTAGTAAGACCTTTGAGAACCACGTCCAAGATGTAAGGAAAGTGCTGCAGCGGCTTAGGCAACATGGCATCAAACTTAAGCTGAGTAAGTGTGAGTTTTTCAAACCTGAAGTCCGCTATCTGGGTAGAATAGTCTCTGCAGAGGGAAGTAAAGTTGATCCTGCAGACACAGAAGCTGTCAGATCCCTGAAAGACAAACAACCAAAGAATGTGGGTGAGCTGAGGAGAGTTCTTGGTCTGCTTAGCTACTACAGACAGTACATTAAAAATTTCTCTTGCATAGCTAGCCCGTTGTATGACCTGTTAAAAAGTACTCCAGAAGATAATGCTCACCTGAAAAATAGTCAGAGACAATCAAAGACAAAATGCATGAAAACTGGTGTTCCATCAAGTAAGCCAATTACCTGGACTGAACAACATCAGAGCACTCTTGAACAATTAATTGACTGTTTGCTCCAGCCCCCTGTATTAGCTTTCCCTGACTTTTCACAGCCTTTTATACTGCATACAGATGCGTCAGCTCAAGGGTTGGGTGCAGTATTATACCAGAAACAAAGTGAGAAACTTCGTGTGATTGCTTAGGGATCTCGTACTCTATCTACTGCTGAGAAAAAGTACCACCTACACTCAGGCAAGCTTGAATTTCTTGCTTTGAAGTGGTCAATCACCGAGAAATTCCGTGACTATTTGTATTATGCTCCAACTTTTACTGTATATAGTGAAAACAATATGTCCTGTCAACTGCCAAATTGAATGCTACAGGTTGCAGGTGGGTGGCTGAATTGGCAGATTTCCACTTCACAATCAGATATCGTCCAGGTCGTGAAAATATTGACGCTGATACGCTGTCCCGATTGCCCCTCGATATAGGTACTATGATGAAAGAGTGCTCTGAGGAGTTGTCATCAGACATAATAGGTGCAACTATTCAGGCTGTAGAAGCTCAAGAAGGACCCAGCATCCCATGGTCAGTCTCGACCAACTGTTCATCTATTCAGACCTGTCCAGCAGTCCCAACAATAACCTCTTTGTCTGTGAATGTAATCAAAGACGCTCAAATGAGTGACCAGGATATCAGCCCTGTGTATGAATGCAAATTGTTTGGAACAAAACCAAAAGTGAGACAACTCAAAACACACAGCCTAAAAACGAAATGCCTGTTCCGTGAATGGGGAAAACTTGCCATTAATCAGGATGGTATCCTCTGTCGAACCACTTCCACCTGCACACAGTTGGTCCTGCCAGAGAAATATAAAGGAACAGTCTTGCAAGAGCTTCACGATGGAATGGGCCATCAAGGTACAGATCGTACTCTCTCACTCATCCGTGAACGTTTCTTTTGGCCACATATGCAGGCAGACATTGAGTATTATGTCACAAAAACATGCAGATGCCTAAAGCAGAAAAAGCCTTGTCATGAGACGAGAGCCCCATTAACAAACATGGTTTCAACCCAGCCCTTTGAATTGATTTCTATTGACTTTCTCCATTTAGACCGCTGCAAAGGAGGTTTTGAGTATATACTGGTGGTAGTAGATAATTTTACCCGATTCGCTCAAGCATATGCCACTACATCCAAGTCAGGTAAAACAGCTGCAGACCGCATCTTTAATGATTTTGCCTTGAAATTTGGTTTCCCTTCCCGCATCCATCACGATCAGGGTGGAGAATTTGAGAATCAGCTGTTTGAACAGCTTCAACAATACTGTGGCATCACGGGTTCCAGGACGACCCCATATAACCCGCAAGGCAATGGCCAAGCCGAGCGTTTTAACAGGACACTGTTACAAATGCTCAGAACGCTCACAGAAAGTCAAAAATCTAACTGGAAAGACTCTCTGAATAAGTTGCTGTATGCTTATAATTGTAAGAAGTCACAGGGTTTTCTCCTTTTTACCTGTTATATGGAAGGTCTCCAAGACTGCCTGTCGACGTGTTGTTTGGACTGAACACAGAAGTTCCTACCTATAATCAGAAAGAGTATGTGGAGAGATGGAAACATGGAATGGAGGAGGCATATAAAATCGCAAGAGAGTGTGCTCAAAAATCTGCTGACAGGAGCAAAAAGAACTTTGACAAAAAGGTGAGGAGCACCACATTGCAGCCAGGTGATCGTGTTCTTGTAAAGAACCTAACACCACAGGGAGGCCCTGGTAAAATTCGCAATTTCTGGGAAGACAGCATCCATGTAGTGGTGCGACAGATGAGTGGTGAGCTTCCAATTTATGAAGTAAAGCCAGAAAAGGGAAAGGGACGATCCAGAGTCCTCCATCGCAACTTATTAATGCCTTGCGACCACTTACCTTTTGAAACTGCTCCGCCTTCAAAGACCAGACAGAAACGAGAGTTGAAAAAGCCTCAAATCAGCCATGTTGAATCTAATGAGGAAAGTGAAGATGAATTAGACTTCCATTATGTATCAACACAAGTACTTCGACCAAACCGTGTTATTGAATCGGAACATCTTAAACCACTACCTACCACAGAGTCTGATGAGCATCCAAACGAGGTCCTGGAACAAGTTCCTGCTTCACTGTCATCTGCTGAAAGTGACCAAGAACAAGAGATCAACTTACCTGCTGATGAACACCTTGCTGCTTCCACGCCATCTGCTGAAAGTGACCAAGAACGAGAGATCAACTTACCTGCTGATGAACACCTTCCTGCTTTCACGCCATCTGCTGAAAGTGACCAAGGGGAGCAAACGTACCAGCTGCCTAGGAGAGAAAGACACCCACCAAGAGTACTTACTTATGATATTTTGGGTATACCTACTTATAATGTCGGACAATTAAATGGAATCTTGCAGACACCGCAACAGAGCTTACCTTATGTGTCTGCTCATGGACTGTCGACCTGGTTACCACCTGTTCAGCAGTACTGTTATCAATTGCCTTTGGTGTATGTAGCCCACTAATGAGGGGCAGTGAACTGTTAAATTTGCATTGAGACTGTGAACTTTAGTGAAATCAAAGGTTTCTTTGCATTGTTGCAGCCTGACATCTGGAGAACTCATGGACTGTTTTGTATTAGGAATATTGCTTTGGACATTTCTTGAACTTTTAAATGCTGAGAAACAGAACATGAACTCCTTTTTTTTTCTGAGGAATATCTCCTTTAACAGCCTTTGAACTTAGAAATTTTGAGGATAATATGGACTGTTTGCCTTGTGGACTGTAGTCTTGAGAGGCTGTTGCACTCTTGAAATCCAAAGAAAATATGGACTTTTGTTTCATGCCTCTTTCAATTTTTGCACTTTGAGGCACTTATGGACTCTTCTTTTTCATAAACTGTTGCTCTGTAAGTGAACTATTGAGTTCTGGACAACCTATGGACTGTTAAAATGCTGAACTCTGGCACTACAGAATTTGTGTGAAGCACAAAAGGGACTGAATGACTAGTGTTAAAGACAGAATGTCGAGACGACATTTATTTTTGTAGGGGAGTGTGTGACAGAGTGAAAAATATATGTATAATTATATTTCAATAAGTAGATCGATAAGTTCCTAAATCTGTAAAATATGCAAAGTGTTCTATAGTCAGGATATGCTGAATGTGTTTAAAAATGTTTATAAAATGCAGATAAGTTATCTAAATAATTTTAGTTAATCTGTGATCAATTAGTTTGGCACAATAAGGTGTGCAATCTATTAGTCAGGCCTTGTCTTGTTAAACACTAGGGGGAGAGCTCGCGGTATTTCTCCATTACACATAAAGTTTGCGGTGGAGAAACATCGTTGAGTGAATGTGCTTAATCATCTTCCCTTTTTCAGGTATTCATTTTATTTCTTTGTTAATATAGTACGAGTTGATAGTAAATGATGTTTTAAGAGTGTGCAGATGTCATTATGATATCGATTGTGTTCTGATTAACATGTTTAAAAGTGCAATTAGTTCAGAGACGTGTCAGTTCTGAGCTCCATTTTGAGCATTAATGGCGAGAGGCCACATGTTCAGTGATTAGCATTACATATTTAGTATACACGCTGGTAATCAATGTTCAACTTTGTTTATTTGATGCTATTTGTTGATTTGCTGAGGAAATGTGACTATATTGAGAAATGTAACTGTGAAAATCGAATTAACAAAGAGAGTTTGAGACATTTATGCACTTCCAGATGAAAGAATTCCTAAAAGAGAGCATTTACATGTGGTATAGAATTGTGTGTGCTAGTTTATATCTATGTATCTGGTTAAAAAGACTAAGAAGTTATTTCCATATATTTATAAAATGACTCACTGTCTAATTACTAATTGGGATGATTGATTGTAAACAGCCATGTCACAATTATTGAATGTCTGTACAGTGAAGAAAAGGCCAATGTTGCTGTTTTGAAAAGTTGTTTATTGTTAACGTTTTAAAAGAGATGATTACACATAAAGTTTGCGGTGGAGAAACATCGTTGAGTGAATGTGCTTAATCATCTACGCTTTTTCAGGGGTATAACACATATCTATGCTAATTATAATACATATGGTATTTAGAAACACCCCTCAAAACCACTGATTTTTTTTTTCCTTTTCACAGACCCTGTGATGAATTGCAAGCCCTCAGATGCAGAAAATGCAACAAGTACTACTCAAAGAAAAATGATCCTCCACTTGAAGATCAAGATTGTGGCATTTCAAATGTTCTGTTTATGTTTGGTTTTGCCATTTGTAGGCTTGAATTTGTAAAAAATGCACTATATTCAGTTCTGCACTTTGTTTTTCAATAACTGTGTGTGTATGTGCAAAAAATTGCATTATGCATTGTTATTCAATGATGGAATTGTCAGGAATTCACAATCACCTGAATACTGATCACCCGCACCTGCAGCCACTAATCAGCACCCCTTCAAATACACGCTTCACTCAGACACTCATCGTCCGGTCTACCGTTCACTACCCTGAACTGTGCCTGACTCCCTTACTATACTATCTGTATTTACTTACCTCTTGATCTCCAGACGTACCTCCAGAATTACTCCAGTGAACCTCCTCCATTGATTCCCCTCATTCCTAGACACCTCAGCACCAGCAAACCTGCAAAGAGACAGTCTTTCATTATTCAGCTAAGCCCCAAGAACTGGTTTCTTTATTCATACTCACCTGCCATTGCTCTCCACGATCTCCCATCCCCAGCTATTCAATAAACCTGCCTATTGTTCACTTACCTTTTGTTTCCATCCCTGTTTGTGACAGAAGACCGGATCAACACAGACACTTCCATGGATCCCCGATCTCCCTCACCTGCGGATGTCCTGGAGTAGCTGGTCAACACTCTTTGGGCTTCCCTCATGCCAGCACCCATCCCTCCATCTGCCTCTGCCAGTCCCATGGCTATGCCTGCTGCTTACGCGGGTGATTCTACTGAGTGTGGCGGCTTCCTCCTTCAAATTGCGCTGTATATTGAAATGCAGCCGCAGAAGTTCACGTCAGAGCGCTCCAAGGTAGCTTTCTTGATTTCACTCCTTTCTGATCGAGCGTTATTATGGGCGAAAGCAATATGGAACGCCAATAGTGTCATAACTAACTCCTATGAAGCTTTCACTAACCATTTTAAGGAGGTGTTTGGCTCAGCTACCGGAGCGCTCTCCATATCAGATCAGCTACTGCGGTTGCGCCAGGGCACCTCTTCCACCAACGAGTACACCCTGCAGTTTCGAACGCTAGCGGCAACTAGTGGATAGAATGAGGCAGCGCTTCTCAGCACATACAGACAAGGACTGGATCCCTGTATTCGTGCTCAGATGGCGATTTATGATGATTCCGTAGGATTGGAGAGCTTCATGCAAAGAGCCAATAGAATCTCCCAGTGCTTGCCACACCACCGAAGCCGCTCACCAGTCTGTATCACCCGCTGCCAGTTCCCCAGTACCAGAGCCTATGCAAGTGGATTCTACCCAGCTTTCTCATGCCGATCGTGCTCGCCAACTTGCGGCTGGAGTCTGCCTCTATTGTGCCACTACCGATCATAACATCAGGACCTGCCCCATCCGACCCCCACGTCCTGCGGTGAGTACCATTCAGTCAGATCCAGTAATTTCCAAGCTATCTATGCTTTCAGTGCAACTATTCACTCCAGCCCGTTCCGTTACAGCCTCAGCCCTTGTCGACTCGGGCTCCTCGGGCAACTTCACATCGAAGGACCTTCTAAGTCGCCTGCATCTGCCTCACCGTCACCATGCCCAGGAGCTCCGAGTCGAAACCATTCAAGGAAAGCCGCTAGGACGTGGGCACGTGTGATATGAGGCTCCTCCATTGAAACTCAGGATTGGTAACTTGCATGAAGAGGAAATCACATTTCTGGTACTGGAGGGACCCACGGTGGACATCATCCTGGGACGCCCTGGCTCATCCTCCATTCTCTAGAGATCAGATGGGACTCCTGTGAGGTTATTCCCTGGAGCGAATTCTGCCACCAACACTGTCTCACTGAACTCCCACGTCCGCTCCACAAGTCACCTGCTGTCCAGATCGCCTCCACGTGTATTGAGAGTCCCGAGCCCAGTGTGACTCCCTCCGTCCCATCTGATTATGTGGCATTCCAGGATGTCTTCAGCAAGCAGGCAGCCACCCAACTACCACCTCATCGGCCATGGGACTGCGCCATTGACTTGCTGCCTGGAAATAAACTCCCCAAGGGTAGAGTATATCCGCTGTCCATCCCGGAGTGCAAGGCTATGGAGGAGTACATCAAGGAGGCTCTTAGCCAAGGATTCAAACGGCCATCCAGCTCTCCGGCAGCCTCGAGTTTCTTCTTCGTGGGTAAGAAAGCCAGGGCTTGCGGCCCTGTATTGATTACAGAACTCTGAACTCCCAGATGGTCAAGTTTCCTTACCGACTTCCCCTGGTCCCTGGCGCTCTCGAGGAACTCTGTGGGACACGCATCTTTTCCAAGCTGGACCTGCGGAGCGCATACAACCTTGTTCGAATCCAGGAAAGCGATGAATGGAAGACGGCCTTCATTACCCCTTCCGGCCACTATGAATACCGTATGGCCTTGCCAGCGCCCCATCCATCTTCCAGGAGTTCATGAACGAGGTGTTCTGGGAGTTCCTCCACAACTTCGTGATCGTCTACATCGATGATATACTCATCTACTCCCGGAACCTGGCCAACCATCGCCACCACGTTAAGCAGGTCCTTCAGAGGCTCCGCCAACACCATCTGTACCTCAAGCTGGAGAAATGTGAATTCCATCGCCCCACTGTGCAGTTCCTCGGCTACATCATCGGCCAGGAGGGAATTCAGATGGACCAGGGGAAGGTGACAGCCATCGTGGAGTGGCCAATTCCTCAGTCAGTCAAGGAGCTTCAGAGATTCCTGGGGTTTGTTAATTTCTATCGACGTTTCATCAAGGATTTTAGCCTGCATACGGCTCCATTGACCACAATGCTCCGAGGAAAGCCCAAGTCCCTATCCTGGAACACCAGTGCCCACGAAGCCTTCGAGAGACTCAAGGTCGTATTCAGCACGGCTCCCATCCTTCGGCATCCAGATCCCCATGTACCGTTTGTGGTGGAAGTGGACGCCTCCACCACTGGAGTCGGAGCCATGCTGTCCCAGCAATTCGGTGAGCCTCCACACCTCCAGCCTTGTGCATATTACTCTAAGAAACTGACCCCAGTGGAGCAGAACTATGATATCGGAAACAGGGAGCTGTTGGCCATCAAACTAGCCCTAGAAGAGTGGCGGCATTGGCTGGAGGGAGCTAACCATCCTTTCACTGTCATCACTGACCACAAAAACCTCCAATATCTCCGTGAGGCCAAAAGACTCAATCCTCGACAAGCCCGCTGGGCTCTGTTTTTCACCCGATTTAATTTCATTACCTATCGCCCAGGAAACCGGAACTGCAAAGCCGATGCCCTATCTCGCCTGTATTCCCTCGATGCACCATCAGATCCCGAGCCGATTCTCCCTCCAGCCCTCATTGTAAGCCCCATCCTCTGGAAGATCGACGAAGAGATCAGAGCCGACACTCAAACCGAACCTGCTCCGCTGGGAGACCCAGAAGGGAAAACCTTTGTTCCTACATCCCAACGGCAGTCCCTTCTGGGCTCAGTTCATACTGTACCGGGCTCTGGACATCTAGGCAGCCAACGGACCCTCTCGCTCCTCCAAGCTCGGTACTGGTGGCCCAGTATGTCTTGTGATGTCCACAGGTACGTCCGCAGTTGCTCAGTCTGTGCCGTGTCTTCGACCCCTCTTCACCTTCCGGTGGGCAAGCTCGTGCCCCTGCCCATTCCTTGCCGACCCTGGTCTCACATGGGAATAGATTTCATGACTGACTTACCAGAGTCCGAAGGCCACACATGTATCCTAGTGGCAGTGGACCGCTTTTCAAAGGCCTGCAAGTTAATTCCCCTCCGTGGATTGCCAACTGCCCTGGAAACCGCAAAACAGCTGTTTATCCATGTCTTCAGGAATTTTGGAATACCAGAGGATATCGTCTCTGACCGGGGCCCACAATTTATCTCCCATGTGTGGAAAACCTTTTTCCGTCTGCTGGGGGTCACGGTGAGCTTGTCCTCCGGTTACCATCCACAGACGAACGGCCAGGCTGAGCGGAAGATCCAGGAACTCGGATGTTACTTCCGAGCATACTGCCAAGAAGACCAATACAGCTGGAGCCGTTTCCTCCCATGGGCCGAGTATGCACAAAACTCCCTCCGACAGAACACCACTGGCCTCACGCCCTTCCAGTGCATACTCGGCTACCAACCCCCGCTCTTTCCATGGACAGGAGAGCCCTCGGAGGTTCCAGCTGTAGACTACTGGTTCCGAGTGAGCAAGAGAGTGTGGGACTCCGCTAACATCCACCTTCAACGGGCAGTGCAGAGACATAAAAGCTTTGCAGATGCCCGGCGTGCCCCAACTCCCAATTACCATCCAGGAGACCTGGTATGGCTATCCACATGGGATCTGCGCCTCCGCCTGCCCTGCAGGAAACTGAGTCCCCGCTACATCGGTCCGTTCACGATACAGAGGCAGATCAACGAGGTTACCTACCAGCTCCAGTTGCCACCCAGGTATCGAATTCACCCCACGTTTCACGTTTCCCTCCTTAAACCCTTCTCTCCTTCCACTCCAGAACCCCATGAGCCGGACGAGCCTCCTCCTCCTCCAGAAATCTTGGACCAGCCTTCCATATATCAGGTCAGAGACGTCATGGACATGCGGCGAAAGGGTGCTCGGCTCGAATACCTAGTCGACTGGGAAGGCTATGGACCTGAAGAACGTTCCTGGGTGGTCCGGGACGATATCCTGGATCCCATGCTACTGGAGGGATTCCATCGTGTCCACCCTGATCGTCCCGCACCCAGAGGCCGTGGTCGCCCCCGTCGCCGCATGAGGGCGTCGGGAGCCGCCCCTGGAGGAGGGGGTAGTGTCAGGAATTCACAATCACCTGAATACTGATCACCCGCACCTGCAGCCATTAATCATCACCCCTTCAAATACACGCTTCACTCAGACACTCATCGTCCGGTCTACTGTTCACTACCCCAAACTGTGCCTGACTCCCTTACGATACTAACCTGTATTTGCTTACCTCTTGATCTCCAGACGTACCTCCAGAATTACTCCAGCGAACCTCCTCTGTTGATTCCCCTCATTCCTAGACACGTCAGCACCAGCAAACCTGCAAAGAGACAGTCTTTCATTATTCAGCTAAGCCCCAAGAACTGGTTTTTTTATTCATACTCACCTGCCATTGCTCTCCACGATCTCCCATCCCCAGCTATTCAATAAACCTGCCTATTGTTCACTTACCTGTTCCCTGTTTGTGACAGGAATATTCATAGTGTACTTTCCAGTAATAACAGAAGTGTTCTACATTGATTGAAGTAGTTATGTTATAGCATTTCACTGATCTTTAATTTATTATAATTGTTTTTGTTAAGAGTTTATATACTTTTTTTTTACTTTTTTACTGCTGTACTTTTTAAATGTACTCAAGGAATTTATTGTTGTAATGTACACAAGATTTATTGTTGTAAACTAAAGTACATTAAAGTCCTCTAGATTTGAAAGTGTGTATGTGTGTATGTTAATGTAATGATTTTTTTTTGTGCTTTTATTAAACCATATTAGAATGCTGAAAAATAGCTTTATAACAAAGTAATGTGTACTGGCAATGCATTTCTAATGAGCTGAAATACTATTGAAAATGTTCTTGAAGCACATTAAACTGAAGCTTAAAATATAATCTAACTGTACTTCAAGAAGTATAAAAGTGTATTTTTAAAACAATGTAAAGAAGTACGTACATTTAAATTACACTAAAGATACTTGAAGTTGTTCCATTTTAACTAAATATATTAAAATATATTTCTATTAGCTTAAAGTTGATCTTAAGCATATCTTAAAGAGCACTTAATATACTTAAAGTTGTTGCAAAATAACACATTTATTATGCACTTAGTATAGCATACTAAAAATATAATAAGTGCATCGATATTAGTATAACTTAAGTGTATTTCTTTTTTACCTGGGGTATATGACCTGGCAGTAATTTGCATGAATAATAATATTTGCTTCTTAAAATACTTAAGTTTGTTGTGCACATTTATGCAAAATACAACTTCACTGCAACTATGCAAAACTAAGCCATTATAATCAAAACAAATTGGTAAAATACATTATTCGTGGCTGTTTAGGTTCATCAAAAGCATTTGAGTAAAAAATGCAATTAGAGGCCAATGTGATGAAATGAAGAGAAATAACTTTACCTGAGGTCAAAAGCTGCTGCAGATCAAACTCTGAGAGATTCTCTGTTCAACAGCTGAATACAGTGATGATGAACTGCAGCTCTCACGATCTTATCAGTGTCTTTATTAATAACGGTGGGTGGATCATTACTGGAAACAGTAGTAATCTCTCAACAATACCCTGAAGAATTATTACATTTCTTTTTATTTTGTGAGCGATTGTATCGATGCTTGCCATTTAATCGTTTGACTTCATTGTACAACTCTGTTGTGTACTGGCTGCTCTGATATTACAATGAAAACAATAGTTAATGTATGTTGACCCAAAATCAGATCATGTTCCTGTTAATCTGGATCAACAAGATTCCCAGCAACAATATATAAATAATACAATAGTTAAAATGCCCATGAGAAGGATGCAACACTTTGAACATCTAAAAAAAAAGGTGACCATCAGACAATGAAATGCTTTGTTAATAACAGTCAGCAGAATTGCAAAAAAACAAACAGGTTGAGAAGAAAAGATGCAGATTAACTGCAAAACAATTCAAGAATGAAGGCAAAGAATTAGGTGTAAAACCACCAGGAAGCCTTTAGTCTCCAGGCAACACACCCGGGGCCTCATTTATAAAATGTTGCGCAGTAACCATCCTAAATTTGAACTTACAATCATCTCTCGAATATGCGTAAGTGTAATTCATAGAATGAACGTACAAAGAGAAAACGCACGTACGTGTCTCTTTCAGATATGAAATCTATGAATCGCAAATGATCTTGAACTTACACGCAACTGAATGGTTTCAGCTCTCTGCCTTGAAAACGACTCATAATTAATGTCATTAACATATAAAAGATCACCAATCATCTTAATTTAGAACAGAGAGCTGCAAGAACAGTTTACATTTTCAAAAACATGCAGTACACCGACAAGAAAAAGTGCGTATGTCTGCTCAGACCCTGACGTGTGACGCTAAGCACTTTTCCACGTCAAAGAATGTTTTTACAAATATGAGCGCTGGTGTGGATTTAAGCGTACGCACACTCTAAGATCAAATCTGTGCATACACACGCTTTATAAATGAGGCCCCTGATTCCACCAATCTTTGTAAGACAGCAATCTTTATCTCTCTGTTAAGCTGCTGCGTCACGACCGCAATTTGATAATAGGCAGCAATACTTATCAAATCGCCTTTTCAACATTTATCAAGCTGCTCAACAGACAGCGCATTAACGAAAGTCTCCAAATCAAAATCAGCCATACTGACTATGCTCGCAATAAACACTAGCCAGAGAGACACAAGTAACCAGCCACGTCCCAAAAGCAACACAAACGAATTACTAATTCCAAAGTCATTCTACCATCCACCCCCACCAATAATCAACATGACGGGTCACAAAAAATAGATCCCGGACGAGCCCCCATTAAATGTTACGATATTTAAGAGAGAGAGAGAGAGAGAGTCTAGGGATAGAACTCAACACTTAGGTCTATTGTTTACTGCTGGGAAAAGTGGGTGAGCAGAATGAACCAAGGAGATATTTCAAATAGTGCTAATTTGTTTATTAATTAGACCACAAGCCAAAGCCACTAAGCAGAGTGTGTGAGCTATTTACAGTGCATATGAGAAAAAAAAAATAATAATAATAATTAATAATAATAATAATAATAATAATAATAATAATAATAATAATAATAATAAAACAAAATAAAAACAAAACAGCAAAATACAGAGGAAGGGATATCAAAGGCATTGTACATAAAATATACATTCTATATAAAATATAAACTGAACAGGTTTTTTTTTTTTTTTTTTAGATTTTATTGTTTGATATATGAAATGGCTTGACATAATATATAAATGCTATACTTGTCAATAAAGAATTTGAATAATGTTCACAACACGTGTACTTCAGATGTGCTCATGTGCCACTCTGGTGTTTGTCTGGGAAATGCAGGTTTAAATCTGGCCCATGTCATATCCTATTTAATTTTCTTTTCCCCGGCGCTTTTTATACTGTTGTTTCAATAAAATGTATTTACTTTTTGTTTGTTTGTTTGCTTGCTTGTATTCACTTCCACAATTTATGGGCCCAAGCTCCATATACTTGATATAAGGCATATGTTTTAACCCTTTAGTAGTTGGGTGCTGTGTTAAATACATTCGAAGGACTTTATTTTCCACATGTGCAATAGAGGATGGTAGTTTGGCTGACCTCTCTGTCCTCTGTAGCAGCGTTTTATACCAGCGAGGCCCTGGCTGTCATAGAAACAGTGTGAGCGAGCGCTGTGATTGGTGCGGAGCGCGGGATCATCCGTTGTTGCTCGCTGAGAGAAGTGCTGAGTGGACCCTCCTGTTGAAGCCCCCCTCCCCGTCCCCGCTCCGCCCCGTGGAGCCGCTGCACTTCCCTTTGTCCCGCAGATTTGTTTTTTCCATCCTGGTTGAACTTTCTAGCTTGACACTAATAAGTCCATAGCATCATATATGTGGCTTAGCAGGGCGCAGGGGGCATAGCCTAACAAATGTGTGGAGTCAATTGGTAAGAAACGCTTTCTGTTTTTCATAGGGAATTTTTTGCTAAATTATGATGCTGATCACCTGGACAAACTGAAGTGATGTTTTATGTTTAGACATACACTGCTTACTTATAAATGAGTGAATTTTATAGTTGAGAAAGCTGTTCTGGCTGGTTTTATTGTCATTATTTTGAGTTAGACTTTCATTTAAGATTATAATGTGTTTGTGTTTATAGTTCTTCATTTGTTTGAAATACTTTTTTTTTTTTTGACCTAGATTTTCGAACTAGAAGGCAGTTGTAGCTCTGTCAACTCTATCTCATTTTATTTATTTATTTTTGGTCTAGCATAGACTGACATTTAGTTTTGCTAGAACGTTTGGTTACACTTTATTTTGATAGTCCACTTTAGACAGTCTATTAACTACAAGTAACTTTGCAACTACATGTCAACTAATTATAATTCATTTACAACTACATGACTACTAACTCTCAGAGTAGACTGTTAGGTTTAGGGTTAGTAGAATAAGTTGACATATACTTGCAAAGTTTCTAATAGTCAGTATGTTTTTAAGATATTAAGCAGACAGTCTACTAATACTGTAATGACTGCTGGTTGACATGTAGTTGCAAAGTTACTTACTGTTAGTAGAATGTCTAAAGTAGACTATCAAAATAAAGTGTTACCAAACGTTTTTGCTAGTTTTAATTTTGCTAGTACTTTTTTTTTTTTTTTTTGACGAAGCCAATTTTTGGACTAAATCTCAAGTTAGAAGTGAAGATATTGTGAACATAATATTTGGATATGACATCTCAACAGTCAATGTTTGTATGGATAAATTCTGAAAAGACTAGAATGTTTTTTGCTAGTACATTTCTTAAACACACGATATTTGGATATGACATCTCAAAATGTCTTTGGAAAGACTTCCAACTATGAAGTTCCTGCTAAACTCTGAAGAAATCCAAGAAAAGATTAATGGATCAGTACAACGATGAATCAACAAAGCTCCCCAGCTGTGGAGTAACATCCATTTTGGACACCTAGATGAAGCAGCTAATTTGGTGTATGAGAACACAGACGAAAAACTAAATGGATGACTCTAAACACATCGGCCAGATTTCCTATAGGAGAAATATTGTGCTAACACCAGAGACAGAATTGGATGAAGAAGAAAAAAACGAGGAAAACAAGGCCGCAAAACAAACAATGTTGCTCTCGTCACATTTAACATCGAGCCCCTCTGGGGGAAACAACAATGGTTTCAGCGAGGCCGCAGTGCGTCTAAACGTTGCTAGATCTCTCTCTGGCCCGTTGGGTCATGCTCGACCAGCAAAAGCTGAAACAATTGAAGTTTTATATTTTCCATTGAGCTCAGCAGTCAGACGTGCGAGACGTGAGTATAAAAGCTGGGTTATACTGTCACCCTTCATCTGAAGTCCTGTTATGGGAGCGTTTGGTGTGTGAAGGTGCTGGTTTTCAGGAAGCTAGGCTTGTTGAAATGGTGCTTCGGTGAGGAGTGTTGCTGCTTGAGGTACTGTGCTGCTGTTCTGGGGGAACGCCACACTTCCACGACGCTTTGTGCCTGCAGAGACACAGAAGGAACGCTTTAGTCTGTTATGGAGGGAAATCATGCAGATAATGAGGAGGATGGGAAGTTTCCGGCTCTTGTGTGTAATTGATTTAATTGTAAAATCAGTCGAATTTTACTGGCAACTGATGCCAAAATATTTCGTAAATCAACACATCAGTGGTGAGAATGATTAGAACATTGACAAAGTGTGTTCGATTTTTCTGTGAAAATCAGCAGGGATTTCTGATTGGATGTGTGTTACCAGGTCAACCTCCAGATCTTTTATGATGTCTGTGGGCTGTTTGTTTTATTATGCCGTCTTTCCAAAGAGGTCTTAAATACCAGGAGTGATCTATCTTGGTAGCTGCCATCTTTGCTTTGCATGGGCATGTAACTCCAGAAACATTCTTAAAGCCAGTCACCTGAGTGGTAAATGTCATGTGACTGATTCTCTCTATAATGCAGCTCGTTGCAGCAGTCAGAAGGTAAAAGAATAGTTTGATGCCTTTAAGAGCCCTAAAAATGGTCACTGGTGAAACATCATGAATCTTTTGTGTTACTGTATGAAAGATTCAATTCTGTTTGATACATGGCAACTTTTGAATGGCTGTCAATGGAAAAATAGACTTTTGGCCACGTAATTGTGTATTTTTGATCCTTGCTATTTTTGAGCATATCTTGACCCTTGCTCTTTAAAGTATAACTTTAAACTGTTTAACTCTTTTAAAATAAGCTTCTAAAACTAAAACTAAAACTATAAATAGATAAAATTGAATAAAATAAAATAGATTTAGTTCTAAATAGTTATTCAAAATAATTAAAACTAAACCTGAAATAAAAACTGATAAATATTATAGACATAAGAAAATTAATAATGATGATAATAATAGTAAATGACAAAACACAACAAAATGACTAAATCTTTAAGTAAAATTAAAATGAAAACAATATGAAAATACAAACTAGTTCAAAATATTAATAAATCTATGATTCGAAAATGTTACGCTAGATACTTTCATGTTATCTAAGAAAGTTAATTAACATTAACGATGAACAATTGTAATGTTATTCAAAATATTTAAAGCCATTTATTAATTTAATCATTTTATGTTAATTTCACCATTTACATTAATCATACATTAAAATCAAAAGTGTCTGTTAGTATTAGTATTATTCAGTGGCACTGAGGTAATTTGAACTAATAATGAGCAGTTGTATTTTTATTAACTAACATTAACACAGATTAATAGATACTGTAACAAATGTTTTTGCTCTTTGTTAATGTTAGTTAATGCATCCACTAATTTAAAAAATGGGACCTTATCATAAAGTGTTGGTTGTAAAATTAAAAAAAAAAAACAACAAAATAAAAGAAAAACAACATAATAATAAAAAAAAGCACTGCAGACTTGTGTATACATTTTAATTGTAAAAGGTGTGATGGAGAAAAATTGAGTGTGTGCAGTCAATTATGTTGAGTCAATATTGTTTAAATTCATTGTGTCCCGGCACAAACGCCCCAGATGTTGATTGTGTTAACTGGACGAATCCATCAATAATCTGATTTTATCTGTGTGTTTCTGTAGCTGAATTGCACTGTGTGCAGTCAAAAGCAAAAGAAACAAGTTATTAAACAGAAGCAAACAGTCACTCATACAGGACAAATTAAAGCTCCAGCTGCTAGACAGTGTGACATGTCTCAGAACTCGTCTAAAGGCCCCGATATACTTCAAACGAAGTTCATTTTCGTTCTTTGTTGGGCAAAAAGAAGTTCGAAAAGGCTGAGCAACGGAATACTGTTTCCGAACATTCCGACACCCCCGCGGTGGAGGCGGTGTAAATTAAATATGTGTCGCGCGTATGCCCTAAACACAACAACTATTGTGTATCTAGGTGTGAGACGGGTCCCGATGGTTGAATATTATAGACAAAAGAATAATGATTAGCAGCAGTTCAGAGTCAAGTATCATATTTGCAATACAAAAGAACCATTCCATTTCCATAATCAGTCCTTTAAAGTGTCTATGGCTAGTCTGAAAACTTTAGCATGATGTGGAAAAAAATTGGAGTCATCTCAATAACACAAACCTGTTTGTTACTTTATTTTATTAGTGTTCATTTATTTTATTAAACTGGTTAAATTATTACACCTTTTTATATTTTATGTGGTGTCATGATTTGATAAAAACAAAGGTTTATTATTGTATGTTCCTGTGGCCAGTGGCGTAACTACAGACAGTGCAAGCAGTGCAGGGGGGGCCCGCAGCGCACACGGACCCCTGGCGATGAAGGTACTAAAGTGGAATAAATAGCAATATTACCAATATAATATAATATTATAATATAATATAATTCTCTGTCGCTTTTTGCATAACTCCGGGTTGTCGACACCAAGCTTCGTTGCAATTTCTTTCTAGGAATTAAATGCTTTCTCTGAATCTTTAAAGTCTCTCCGCGAGTGATCGTACAGGTGCGAATATATTTGTGGCATCTCAGCTATTCGACACAGTGTATTTATGATGCTAGTGACTTGATGTTGTTCTCCTGCCTGACCTCCGTTGAATGACAAACGAACTGTGAAAAAAAAAACAGCGCACGTCAAAGAAGGTGGAGTTTCAGAACACACCCACAGACTGCGTAATCGCCACAGACCAATGGAAGCTCAAAGGTGTTTAGGAGCCAAAACGAACTCCCCAAAAAATTTTCTCTTTGGTGAGCTGTTTCGAACTGCCAAAACGAACTTCGTTTTGGCCTGATTTTGTTCAAAATGGCGTCATATCAGTTCGTTCTTCAATTTCGTTTGAAGTATATCGGGGCCTTTAGACTAAACATGACAATAGGCAACACAATGATTTACAGTTGTTAGTGTGACAGAAGAGACCAATGAACCATAGACTTGGACAGTAAGATTGAAACAGTTTATGTGCTCTTCACTTGGGACTGTACAGTCATTCTGGTACAACACAGCTCAGACGGAGCATGTTAAACACTATAAGTGATGGTTGGATAAAGAGTAAATAGATGAATTTCCATTAAATATCCAGGTCATATTTCAGTACGTAAGTACATACATGAGTAAGAAGTACGTAAGTACATGAGTATGTAAGTATGCAAGTAAGTATGTATGTAAGTACGTATCTAATAACATAAATACGTAAATACGTAGGTACATAAGTACGTATATATGTAAACACGTAAGTGCGTAAATAAGTACGTATGTAAATATGTAAGTACATAAGTACGTAAGAACATAAGTACGTATATATGTAAATACGTATGTAAATATGTAAGTACGTGAAAGTACGTAAGTACACAAGTATGTAAATGCATATATATGTAAATACGTATGTAAATATGTAAGTGTATAAGTAAATACGTAAGTACGTAAATATGTCAGTGCATGAATACGTAAATATGTAAGTACTGTAAGTACGTAAGTACGCAAGTACATAAGTAAATAAATAACTTAGTAAATAAATAAAATTGCATATAGAAAATGAAGCTTTTAAAATCAGCTATTTTAAAACTGCACTACTGTATTTACAACTTTATGTAAATGTAAATATTTCTTTCACATTACAGTAATGAGAATTACTGTAATGGGGAAATGCTTAATTGTAATGAAACGTTTAGAAACAAATCGTAATGGGCTATTTATAACATACAGTTGTATTGAATATAGTGTATATACGTTGTATTTCATTTATATAAATAAAATATATAGTTTTTTTATGGGGTGAAATGCCTGGTTATCTAGACATTCTTAATAAATCTTTATAGTTCATAATTCAGATTCACTCAGATAATCTTGGTTCTAACATGACTATTTCTGGTCATATTAAAGCCTGAATAAACTAAATGCCTAGGAACAATCCCACATTTTTAGTATCACACTCAATTCCTCCCAAATATAGTCAGCTTTATTAAGCATATTTAATAAAGGCCTTGGCAATTCATTATTGTTTGCCTCCATTGTGTAAAAATATAAATATTAATTCAAGGAAAAATATGGCACAATGTACTGTGTTAATATGAACAAATATTCCAGGTTGACTTTTCACTTATATTTTACTTGTATTTTGAAATATGCATTGAGTTGTGTGTTATGGCTAAAGGAAATGTCATGGCAGAAAATAACCAGTACCTTTTCCTTGTTCCTAAAATTTTTCTTTTTCTTACAGTGCATCAAATCAATGCGTTTATGGAACAGCTTGAGTCAATAAAATAAATTACAGGTGCATCTCAATAAATTAGAATGTCGTGGAAAAGTTCATTTATTTCAGTAATTCAACTCAAATTGTGAAACTCGTGTATTAAATAAATTCAGTGCATACAGACTGAAGTACTTTAAGTCTTTGGTTCTTTTAATTGTGATGATTTTGGCTCACATTTAACAAAAACCCACCAATTCACTATCTCAACAAA
The DNA here is from genome assembly GCA_039654775.1 of Spinibarbus caldwelli. NCBI lineage: Eukaryota > Metazoa > Chordata > Actinopteri > Cypriniformes > Cyprinidae > Spinibarbus > Spinibarbus caldwelli. Next base: position 33,380,836 of record CM077230.1, on the reverse strand, counting down.
TTAGAATATGGTGACATGCCAATCAGCTAATCAACTCAAAACACCTGCAAAGGCCTGAGCCTTCAAAATGGTCTCTCAGTTTGGTTCACTAGGCTACACAATCATGGGGAAGACTGCTGATCTGACAGTTGTCCAGAAGACAATCATTGACACCCTTCACAAGGAGGGTAAGCCACAAACATTCATTGCCAAAGAAGCTGGCTGTTCACAGAGTGCTGTATCCAAGCATATTAACAGAAAGTTGAGTGGAAGGAAAAAGTGTGGAAGAAAAAGATGCACAACCAACCGAGAGAACCGCAGCCTTATGAGGATTGTCAAGCAAAATCGATTCAAGAATTTGGGTGAACTTCACAAGGAATGGACTGAGGCTGGGGTCAAGGCATCAAGAGCCACCACACACAGACGTGTCAAGGAATTTGTTAAGCCACTCCTGAACCACAGACAACGTCAGAGGCGTCTTACCTGGGCTAAGGAGAAGAAGAACTGGACTGTTGCCCAGTGGTCCAAAGTCCTCTTTTCAGATGAGAGCAAGTTTTGTATTTCATTTGGAAACCAAGGTCCTAGAGTCTGGAGGAAGGGTGGAGAAGCTCATAGCCCAAGTTGCTTGAAGTCCAGTGTTAAGTTTCCACAGTCTGTGATGATTTGGGGTGCAATGTCATCTGCTGGTGTTGGTCCATTGTGTGTTTTGAAAACCAAAGTCACTGCACCCGTTTACCCAGAAATTTTGGAGCACTTCATGGTTCCTTCTGCTGACCAGCTTTTTAAAGATGCTGATTTCATTTTCCAGCAGGATTTGGCACCTGCCCACACTGCCAAAAGCACCAAAAGTTGGTTAAATGACCATGGTGTTGGTGTGCTTGACTGGCCAGCAAACTCACCAGACCTGAACCCCATAGAGATTCTATGGGGTATTGTCAAGAGGAAAATGAGAAACAAGAGACCAAAAAATTCAGATGACCTGAAGGACACTGTCAAAGAAACCTGGGCTTCCATACCACCTCAGCAGTGCCACAAACTGATCACCTCCATGCCACGCCGAATTGAGGCAGTAATTAAATCAAAAGGAGCCCCTACCAAGTATTGAGTACATATACAGTAAATTAACATACTTTCCAGAAGGCCAACAATTCACTAAAAATGTATTTTTTTTATTTATTTTTTTTATTGGTCTTATGAAGTATTCTAATTTGTTGAGATAGTGAATTGGTGGGTTTTTGTTAAATGTGAGCCAAAATCATCACAATTAAAAGAACCAAAGACTTAAAGTACTTCAGTCTGTGTGCACTGAATTTATTTAATACACGAGTTTCACAATTTGAGTTGAATTACTGAAATAAATGAACTTTTCCATGGCATTCTAATTTATTGAGATGCAGCTGTACATTCACTTTGACAGATGTTGTTCAGCAAACTCAATAACCACTACACTGAAGTCAAGTTTATTTATGTAGAGCTTTATACACTTTAATTCAAGCTTCACAATAAAAAACACCAAAATTCAGTATAAATAATCAGTCATTTTAAATACAACTTCAAGTGTAACAAAGCAGCTGACAGATGAGACAGAGTCAGTGAACTCAAGTGTTACAACAGCCACATTTCATCTTTACCCGAGGAGCACTGAGGTGCTGCAGACATGTTTGTGGACTCACGGGATGTGATGTTTTCCAGGTTTCCCAAGGGGACGCTACTGAGAAGCTGGCTCACCAAGTCCCGACCCAGACTGCTGCTGCTCATTGCCGGCTTGAAGAGGCCTCAGGTCACCCTCATGCGCAGGAAAAGGATGAAACGCACAAAAGTAGCAAAGGCCACGTAAGCGGTAAATATGGTTATTATTGGATGTCAGAGTGACCTCTCAAAGTCAGCCCGACCACTTCAACCATCTTCCTCTGAAATGAACTTCAATCTCATTTAGACTTTATAGTGATTGAACTGGATTTATAAATGAAATGGAAGAGTACTTAGATTGAGAAGATCAGAGGAATAAAAGAGGGCATAACAGGTCAACACCGATTGAAGAACTGTTGATGACTCATTATACGTCTGTTGGACCTATTTTTAGCTGTGCACCAAATAAATGACCAGGCACCATCCATGAATAGGGTGTAGTTTGATGTCCCATCATGAGCATGTAAAAAAAACTTCAAATGTCTGTACTCAACATTACTGATTTTCAGCACATTTTCACAGGCAAAATCCATTTGTTTCAATTGGAAACCGCACTACTGAGAATTTCAAGTGTGGGTGAAAGATGTCCATGTAAATTTTGAAGCGTAATCGCAACCTTTAACTGTTACTCAGTGAAAACTCATGGGCGAAAACCAAGTCATTCCAATAAGAATCTGCACGATTAGAGGGTTTCATGACGACAAAAGTTCTTCGTATAGATTTAGCTAATTTTCAAGTTGGTTAATTTAATTTCATGGCACAGAACAACAGAAAACTGCTTGGTTTGAAAGTGTATTCTGTGTGTGACAATAGACATTGGACCATTTTGTCCTAAAAATGCTGAAATATTGCCAAAATGACCACACTTTTATTTTGTTGAATTTACATTATATTTATAGTATTAAAATATCGATATTTTTAAAATTATTAAAATATCTTAATTACCAAAACTTGATGTTTAGACGTATCCAACATTTTGCATCATATTTTACTTTTATATGCTTTTATTGCATTATTTTCCCCCATTAAACAAAATGGAACATTCCATAAATTTGTGACACCCAGAAGGTGACATTATTTGGACCCATTTGGACAGCATGGCATAAGGACAAGTAAAAAATTTAATTTTCCCAATTTTTCACTTTAATTAAAAGTAAATGTTTTCAAAGGTTGTAGCTTTGGCAGCATTTAATAAGCTCAAGCTTTCACCTTTTTTTTTTGTTTGTTTTTGAAATGACATCAAAACATCAGTTGTCCTAAACAACCCTTTATACCAGTAAATTTATACCATCTTTATTATTACTTTATTATTATTATTTATATTTTTGCCTTTAAACCTGTTCCAAAGTTTGGTAGCATAGCTGGAACGGTAGCAAATTTTGGTAACATGGTTTCAAAATTAGCTAATTTTGGTAACAACTGTAGCATTAGCAAATTTTGGTAACGGCTGTAGCATTAGCTAATTTTGGTAACAACTGTAGCATTAGCAAAATTTGGAACATGGCTGCAACATTAGCAATTTTTGGTAACAGCTGTAGCATTAGCTAATTTCGGTAACAAAACTGCAGCATTAACAAATGTTGGTAACATGGCTGCAACGTTAGCAAATTTTGGTATCATGGCTGCAACATTAGCTAATTTTGGTAATGACTGTAGCATTAGCAAATTTTGGAACATGGCTGCAATATTAGCTAATTTTGGTAACTGCTTTAGCATTAGCTAATTTTGGTAACATGACTGCAGCATTATTTATTAGCATATTGCTAGCATACTAGCATATTGGCTGTTAATTAGTACTTACAAAGTATATATTAATGCCTTATTCTGCATGACCATATTTTAAACTAAACAACTACCTTACTCTTAACAAGCAACAAATTATGAGTTTATTGGGGCAAAAGTCGCAGTTAATAGTGAATAATAAGAACTCGTCCCCAAACTAAAGTGTGACCCAAATTTCATATAAAATAAAAAGCTCATATAATATGATGTTTGTTCTCCTGGACTTGATGATTAAATTCACTGGTCCTCTGGTGGTGGAACTGTCAAGCCAGCTTTTGTACCCTATTCATGGAAAGTATATAATAAATAACATGAGTTGCTTATTCAGCAGAAATCTTACATGCATTCCTTTGTGTTGCAGAACCTGCAGTCGTATGCCGCATTTCACTTGAGTCATTGACACAGAGAGAAGCTCCATCTGCCGTCGACATGAACGCAGACCCAGAAACAGAGAAAGCATCTCAGTTGTCTCTGCCAAACATACGAACTAAACACCAAAGCAGAAGCAGAAGAGGCTCAGAGTTTGTTGTGAAAATGAGGGATCTTCCACAAAGATCCAGACCCCCCGACTAAGATCCGGAGCCTCCCAGTGACATTTGTTCATCTTTCTCTCAAATACACTTCTGTCATGCTTCAGTTCACTACACAGCGTGTGACAGCACATTATTGCTATTGCTCTTTAAGTGCCTTTGGTTGACAGTGCTTTCCTTTCCTGTGTTCTCTGGTCAGGATTTCAGGGACTTTTATTTTTCGATTCCTAATGATGCGTGTGGGTGAAAAAGAAGAAGAAAAATAGTGAAAAAAGAAAGAAAAACATATAATTGCCATGAGCTAGTAACCAACAGCACACCAGTGGTTTTTTTCATACTGTTGAGCCGTCAGACTGACAGCTGACGGTCCATTACTGTGTCCTGAGGAGTAAAATAATTCATTTAAATGTCAATATCCAATGAATAAAACTTATGAGTTATATCAGTCCAAATGGACCATTATGTGGCCCCATTCTCATTTAACCAAAAAAAAAATTATCATAGAAACATGACTGAGAATGTTTATTTAAAAAAATAAAACAAAATCAAGCAGCTATTTGACGTAATTTATATAACTATTTGGTTATTGAACACGTCCACATAATTAATAAAAAAACTGCATTAATAATTGTTTGGTGAATCTCATTAAGCATGTCAAGTCTAGCTCATATATCACACAAAATCCATGGTTAGGACAATTAGGAGTTTTGTTTACATATTTTCCCACACATTTTACCCCAAAAATATCATTACTGAAAGGGTTTTCTTTTTTCTCTATAGGTATTCTCATTATTATTGTACACTAGTAAAATTCAGCCTGTCTGGGCGCATTATATAAAAACAAAAGCTATCAAGTATAAATACACTATTTTTAATTATTTTATTGAAATTTTCTTTATGCAAAATATAATTCATATATTTTATAAATGATTTTATAAATATTTTATTTTATAAATTATATTTTCAAATTCTAACTCGTTTCGTTTCATCTGATTTTGAGGTGAAATATGACTCAAACATGTCTTGACATTTTTTGTGAGATTCACCCATCGCACTTGCTTCCAGTAACTTCCAGCAACAAGCTACAGCACAATGAGTCAAAACAGATGCTTGCACAGTTTGAAACTTATTTTCTCTTTTGAGCAATTCTGTCTTTTGTGTTCATATTGTCTTCTATCTCTAGCTACTATGTCAAAGCAGACACACAGATATGTTTGAAGAATCACATACATTTAATTTCAGAGCATTTTAAGATTCTTTTCAGTAATTCTTTGAATAAACAAGGTAACACTTCATATTAAGTTGTGCCATTTGTCCTTTGTTACATATATGCAGTAATAACAGTAATAAAGTAGTAATTACACAGTTATAAAACAGAAAAATATTAACATTTCTAAAAATATACAGACATAAATCAAACCACTGACATCAGCTCTTCATACCATTTGCATAGCAAATTAATTATGAATTAAATGATCCAAAACTAAGCACTTAATATAAAGTGTGACCAATGTGTGCCAATATGTAAATGATTTACGGGAATTTTTCTATTGTATAATAGTAATTTCACTTCACATTTATGAAAAACACTGTAATCAAGTGCCCTTCATCACACTCACACACACAGTCTAGCTGAAGTTTATCTTTAGTTGTAGTTTTTGCAGTGCTAGTTAGAAATCAGTTTTCATTATATTTAATCTCATTTCTAGTTTCTCATTTGCTTTTTTCAGCCTGACAGATTTCCATTCAAGCATTAAATATTAAACCCATTAAGGAAGATGCAAAGAAATCCTGCGGGATAAGAAAGTAAACATGAGCAGTAAACACATTTTACCCATTCTGTGTCCTAACCAGATGTGAAGCAACAAGTTTCCTGTGTCTGTGCTCACTGAAAGTGAAACATGACACAATCACAGCCAGTCAGATGATATTTGATGTTTAATACTATATAGTTATATGGGCCAATGAGAGTAGCTCCATCAAACCAGGTCTGGTTAGGACACAATGCAAAAGTTTTAGCTTCAGAAGTTACGTGATTTCAGATGGGCGAGTGTTTGGGATGTTATTTTGCGGTGAATTTCTGCTGGATGAGCTTGTATCTGTTGAGCTGCTGCTCAGAGACGGATGGCTGAAGGCCTGCCAGAGCCTGTCTGAAGTCTTCTGAACACAGAGTCAGAGCGCTGGCCTCTGAATCCACACCTGCATCACAGACACAGAGATGAAGAAAGAGTGAAGGCAAGTAGACCAGACATTGAGAAAGAAGCAGAGAGACTGACAGAGTCAGGCCAGAAACATCCTCTACTCAAACAGAAGTGAACGCTTGACCAACACATTGCCAAAGCACAGGGTTAAAATGAGGGGAAATTACTGCATAGCGTTTGTGTTCACGTACTTGCGTAGAGTTTGTTTTTTAGGCTCAGAGCGAGTAGCTGGAATATGGACACATGGGTTTCATGCATAAAATATACTTTTAATTTTTTCATGGCTTAAACATATCTCTATCCTCTAAACTTTAACCAATAAATATCTCAGGTGTAGAACTGGCAAACGCACAGACACTGTTTTGATATTTTGTTTATTAATAAATTGCAAATATTTGCACGAAAGTGAATGTTTGAACATGCTGATGAGTGTCTGTGTATGACTGCATTTTACAAAGCTGAAGGATCAGTGAAAATGAAAGATGAAGGATCAAAGGAGTGTTTTCAACTTCCTACACACAATTAATGAACAATTGTCACTTCTTATTCACTTGTTATTGGATAATATTGTTTATTAAACATTATTATATATAATTATAATAACAATATATTTTATTATTTAAAATCTTATAAGTAACTGGATGTATAATCATATATATACAGTCAGGTCCATAAATATTGGGACATCGACACAATTCTAACATTTTTGGCTCTATACACCACCACAATGGATTTCAAATGAAACGATCAAGATGTGCTTTAACTGCAGACTGTCAGCTTTAATTTGAGGGTATTTACATCCAAATCAGGTGAACGGTGTAGGAATTACAACAGTTTGCATATGTGCCTCCCACTTGTTAAGGG